>WWNC01000003.1:7095000-7547500 GCA_011125475.1 Melanerpes aurifrons
TCCAGATGACACAGCAAGTAGTAAGCCAAAAATAGAACTCATTTTCCATATGTAACATCCACTTCTGTATCCACTGGACCACACCGCCTTCCTGCAAGCATCAGTCACACTTAAATCAGCTATATGCTGTATTCTGGGCAGCACTAAGAGAAAGCTGTTTTTTAATTCTTAGATTTAAAATTTTGTGCCTTCTCACTTGCTTCATAGGTACAAACTTTCCTGGGCATCCTACTAGTGTGTGATAGTTGTAAAAAGTGGTTCCATTTAAGCCTTATGCTACTTATAAACCCTGTAGAGCACAGAGCAGGGGAAACGGGAGACAATGCAGATACTTTAAATTGCTTTACATTAAAAAGCACCATCTTCAGACACAAAGCTGGAGAGAAAACTATGGAGGACTCCAGAAACATCCCTGCTCAAGTGCAAATGTGGTCAACAATGCAAACAAGTTACAAGTACGAAGAAGGGTAAGATACACATAGACTCCCTTGTGGCACACTTCCCCGTTTCCCTCAACAAACCTTCCAAATGTCCATCTATGTAAGTGTCATGAATTTATGATAATTGAATCTGATGAATATTTGATACTATGCTGACATACCAGCATTATAATTAAAGTGCTGGCTGGAGCAAAGTACTATGGGGCTTGTAGTTTGCAACATGAGAGGCTTCCTGTTTCCTGTTGCTGCTTCTGGTTTTGGGGTGTTGGGTCTTTTCTGCTGGGCTGGCTATAGGATTGAGACATAGGGGTTGTTTTATGGCTGGCCTCTGCTGCTGCTTCTGCTTTCCT
This sequence comes from Melanerpes aurifrons, assembly GCA_011125475.1. Classification (NCBI taxonomy): domain Eukaryota; kingdom Metazoa; phylum Chordata; class Aves; order Piciformes; family Picidae; genus Melanerpes; species Melanerpes aurifrons. Next base: position 7,095,791 of record WWNC01000003.1, read on the forward strand.
GTGACATACCGACAGTCATTGTACATTGTATTATTTTCACTGAATTCCCTACCTCACCCCAGGGGCTTTTTTCTGTTACTTTCCCCTTCTTACTTGGGTGGAGGGGTGTTCTTTCTTGTGAGAATGGGCTATCTTAAACTAGGACAGTAAGAACAATAATGGAAACATTCAATGCATAGAAAAAAGCTCTCCTGGGATGGGGCACCAAAAGGATAGGACATTTCTTATAGGAAGATCGAAACCAAAAGGGCAAATGATAAGCTATAAAAAATAATAGTATTATGTCAAGGATACCATAAATCTATATTATCCTAACATGAAAACATCTGATAGATGTGGCTAACATTGAAAACTAATTTAAAAGGAAACAACTTTTTTTTTTTTCTGAGTAAAAAACCTTAGAAGTGTCCTAAGGAAGACTGGCTGTATTTACAGAAATATAAACCAAGTTATTTAAAACATTATCATAATCAAACAAAGTCTCTCTGAGAACACAGGGCAGAAGAGCACCAAGATTCTAGTCAGAGCACAGTCTGCTACTATCACATGTGATGGTACTACATCTCCTTCATGTCAATGTTATGTTCCTTCTAATATAGCCATTCCTGGGGTAAGAACTCAGACCAGAACTCGTATGAATGACAAATATGTCTAGTTATAGAATAATTACTGCTAACAAAAGTTTGAAGAAACAAAGTTCATGAATTTGAGTGCACACCAATAACTAGTCACTTCTCTATTGTAGGTTTTACAAATTCTTAAGTAACTCCTGCTAGCTCTTGTAAACTGCATACCAGACTAGAGCTGTGATATAATCCATTATTGTAATCCTCGTGTTTCTGGTACTTCTATAAAGAGAAGTCTATATAAAAACATAGGAACATACTTCAGAATCTGTCTTAACAGTTGCTATAGTGGAGTTGGATACAACCTAAATGGACAAAGCAACCTAAATGATAAGTAAGATTTCCCCTGAAAGATTACTTCAACAATGTAGAGATGATAATACCATTTAAGGTGTTCTCCTGCACTAAAAATATCTCTAATTGAATACTGAAAGAACTGATGTTTATTATTCTGAAGGAATTGTGTAAGTGTGCTCAATTTGAAATTAAATATATTTATCACCTAGCTTGACAGGTCTGCAGCTCAAACTTGACTTTTGTCAAAACCTATTATTTCTGCTCTATACAGAAGGAGTTCTCAGAGTAGATCTCAGTCAAAAGATCTGTAGAAGACATGAGAAAGAAAACACAATGATTTACTCTTCCCTTCCTACAGAGTTTCTTTGGACCACTTAGTAGTAGGAAATAAAACCATAACTGGCAAGAACTACTATGACGAGAATACTAAAGTTATATTTTGCATGTTCAGTGCAAGTAAAGCAATACTACTTTTACAATTGCACCATAATTCCATATGCACTGAATTGTTGCATTGAATATCTATGTAAGTGCTTCCTCTTTAGAATAAATTTTCCCCTCTTTTGCTGTGTGCCTTTATCATGAACTCTTTTTATTCACCCTTGACTTTCACCTCAACTTAACATCTGTTTGGGGCAGGGGAGACAACCTATCAACCTTGGTGATTCTGTGTGATTCTGTGAATCCTACTCAACTAAGCCTGTATTTCCACACACTTTTGGCCTCATCTAACTGCTGCTACCATCAGAGCTTATATCCAAATGTTGATTCCCTGCACTAACACTGTTTTGAATCCTAATAATTTTTTTACTACCAAGGCAACATTTTCTTCTTGCTAATTTTTTTAATGTTCCATTTTTACCAGTTAATTATCACAGGCATAATACTCAGGGCTCTACATATACAGGAGAGCAGTTGCTTGTTTATTTTTTACCATATAAAATTCAAGTGAGAAAAGAACTTGTGGTTTAGCTTTTTTCCTCATCAGCTGTGTGATGAGTAGGAACAAGATGATCACTCTCCTCTTCAGCTTCTCTTCTATATCATAGCTCTCCTCTTCTTCCTCTCACTATTCTGTCTTAAAATATTATTTCCTGCAGTTGCCTATAACCCTCCCTGTCCTTTAGGAGACAACACCCATTTCCAGTGTTTTCAGATAACCACTTTACAATGAACAGCTTGCAGCCTCCTGTTACTCATTGGCACCACATCTCCAAGTATCTTTCAAGCCTGTAAATTTATCTGTTTAAAGCTTAATCAACTTCAAATGCAGAGCTGAAAAGCAAGCATTTAGGTATGACTTCTCTTGCTAGCAAACCCTAGTCTCTGGCAAACTCAGTTACCTGAGGTTAGAATTATAGAAGGCTTTTGCATTGGAAAAGATCTTTACAGGTCATCTAGTCCAATACTCCTGCAGTGAGCAGGGGTATCTTTAACTAGATCAGGTTGTTCAGAGCCCCATCCTACCTGACCTTGAGCGTTTCCAGGGATGTGGTATCTGCCACCTCTTTAAGCAACCTGTTCCAGTATTTCACCACCTTTTCTTCCTTATATTTAGTGTAAATGTACCCTTTTTAGTTTACAACCATCACCCCTTGTCCTGTTGTAACAGGGAAGAGCCTGCAGAAAGACTGTCTCCAGCCTTCTTATAGTCTCCCTTTAAGCACTGGAACACAGCATTAAGGTCCAACAGGCCCATGTCCTTCCTATGCTGGGGACTGTAGGGCTAGACACAGTACTCTAGGTGGGGTCTCACCAGAGTGGAGTAGAGGCACAATCACCTCCCTTAACCTGCTGGTAATGATTCTTCTGATGCAGCCCAGGACATGGATAGCGTTCTGGGCTGTGAGTGGTTGAGCCACCTGAAGATGGCTATAAATGTACCAGGGCAGAAGCACGCATAAGGATTTACTGTGTTTTGCATGCAACTGGAAGAAAGCTATCCATAAATCACCAGAGAATTTTGTTTTTCCTAGAACAATTATAATATGTTTGTGTTTTTATGAGGGAAAAATGTGCTATATGTAAAGCATAAATGATAAAAACAAATGAGCCACAGCACAAAGCATCATGTTGTGCCCTGCAGTTTCCATCCAAGGATATTTTGGATACCACCACAGTAAAACTGTTCTTGTATTTATGCTTTCTGTGATGTTCAGTAGTTACGAGTTTGAAGTTTTAAGTTTTCTAAAAGCTGTATCAAATTACAGTGCTGAATGATTTGAATAATAGACTGCCTGACATATTCTAAGATAAGTGGCTGCTACACTTCTCTCATACTAGGGTCATATACTGTACTTACCTATTTTTACTCCATGCTCTCCATTGCCTAGTAATAAATTAATTTCTTACTGTTAGTTTGGCATGTGCCCTACAGTTAAATTCATTTTCTCTCCCACTGAAGGAAGAAAAAAAGTTTTCTGAAGTATGACAACTATCCTCCTTATTTTTAGAATTGGTCATCACAGATTAAACTCAAAGTGCTATTTAAGGAGGGCCATTCCCACTTAAAATCTTAAACAGTTGTTTTCATTTTTACAATATTATCTGATGGTGCTGAACAACACATGACTATAGTTACTTAACCACTTCCACTCAAATTTGTTTACAATATATGGAAATAATCTGAAAGAACAGTTTCTAATCCAGCAAAGGACCTCATGTAAATTTGCAACTATTATCAACGGCAGCAAGAGATGAGTTTAGATCTGAAAACAGAATACAGCCCAAAACATGTAGTCACTATCCAGGCAGCAACAATTAGTTTTATTATGATTTAGATTGTTTCCAAAGCAGGGAGAATGAAGAAATGTTTCTTCTTCTTTTCTGATTATGTATTTTACCAGAAACTCAGCAGTTTCAAGCATTACACAGAATCAACCCTTTCATGTAAAATTTCTCCACTGCTTAGCTTACACCATCTAGCTCTAACAATTTTGTTGCAGCTACCTTCTGAATAATGGGGAGAAGCAATTTGCAAGCAATAGTGGCAATCACATGGAAAGCATGAGTGTGGGAGTAGAACACACATTCACATACTGTAGATGACGGAAGAATTAAGGACTGTTTACAAGTATCTTATTTACCGAGATTTTTAACTTACTCTCAAAGATTGTATTTCTGAAGTAAAGCATCCTTAAGCTAACCCACAGCCAGAAAACAGGCGACTGCCTGTGTTTTGAGACGCCAAAGCCATAAAAGATAGCAAAGGAGCAGTTGTGGGATTGCATTCAGAGGAGTAACACCAGAGCTGTAGTCAAACTCAGGCCTGCCACCTAACGCTGCGTACTGCACTGCAAAGTAACACAAAAGAGAATTTCTTGCATTTTCAGACTGTGACACACAAAGGACTAAGCATCAGGTAAAGAGAGTGCCTGTCCACAGATTGCTGCTGCTCTGCTTGAATTGTAAAGCTAAGATGCAACACATTATCTGACATTCTACCTTTTCAACACCAAATTTTAAAGGCTGTAAACATGTTTAAAGGCTGTAAACATGAAAGTAAATCATCAGCTAAGATGATTTCCTGACTAGAATCACTCTTGCAGCTCCTTAATGTAAGAAATATTTGATTTCGCAAATATATTGCTCCCAAAGGCAGCACAAAGTATTTTATGAGCAATTACTTAAGTTGCAGTGTAGGTCCTACGTACCAGCCTCATTAGAAACAAAGTTAGGCTAAAAAATACCTATGCCTATGGTATTTTTTTCTGGTCATCCCATCCTTTTTCACATGGGTAACTATCCTACGTTGTACGGTTTCAATTCCTTATTAAACTGCAAATTTAAATTGGACACACAAAATAACTGGAAAACCAAAAAACCAACATAAACAACCCTAAAAAGAACACCACAAGCTACTGTCCTTTTCTCAAACCAATGAATGCCCTCTACGTCCATGACTTTGCTAACCTTAATTATACCTACAGTTTTGAGATTCCCTAATGGAAAGTGCACACAAAGTAGAAAGAACTAACAGAATGAATCATGACACATACTGATACACCACTGATTGTAAATCCATACCCTTTTTATTTACATCTAGGGGCTATGCTTTTTATACTCTTGAAAAATTACTTCTAAGCAGAAAAATGCCATAATTGGAGGCAAGTATTTTAAAGAGACAGGTTGAGGATTAACAGCTATTTAGTTTATCTTTTATAGTGTAGTAACTAGGTGATTTGAAATATTTGTATAGTTCAGATACTTAATTCATGAATTAGAAGTTTCACTGAAGCAGAGAAAAAGACAGAAGGTTAAAAATCCTTGAAAGCATCCTTCCCAGACACGCAATATTCATACTTTTCTCCATGTTTCAGAATGTAATATTGCAGATATTAAAAAAAAAAAAAAAGGAAAAGGAAAAACTAACAGACCTGCACATAAATCAGAATTTCATACAAGACCTTTATGGGTGAAAGTACTTAAAACACCCCCAATACTCACTTTAATGAGTGCCTCAAAACCACAGAAAATGCTTAAATTAAGACACGCACCCCCCCCATCCATGCCCTAAAGGCTACTTACATCAATGACTGAAGAACTTGAGAGACTCAGTCCCTCCAGGTCTGCTGTTATGCTTGGGGATAAAACAGCTGCTGTAGGAACCACCACAGGAGTTGTCACAGGACAGACTAGAAGTAAAAAGGCAATTGATTTCAAAAAATACTGGGAAAGACAATGAGCCATTAAGCGTAAAAAATAGGTTTTACACCTTGATCTATTTTTTTTTACCCATGCATGTGTTTCGGAAGATCAGATTACTTCTTCAGACATACAGCCCCAATACTAGAGGGTCTGTATGTCTGAAGAAGTAATCACTGATACATGTATAGACCGCATTATTTAAGTTTAAAATATTTTGTCCTCTATTTTATCCTTTGGTCTGATCCATACTGTGTATTTAGGAGTTCTAATTTAAATTAGCTCTCATTGAGGAGTTGCACACAAAGTACGTAGCCTTGCAATTCTAACATGTGGCACCTACAGAAGAAATTTGAAGACAGGTGCTAGGCAAGCATAGCCAAAAAACAAAGGGGGAAGTTTTACATACCCTTCTCCAAGATAATGTTTTAACCTGTTCCTCAAAATTACAATTTTTAGTATCTTATTATATTAACACTATTCATTTGTAGATTGCACAGATGTACAAGTAACATTCATTGGCATCTGAGATAAAAAGCCCAAGTGAATAGAAAACAAGTCCAGACATACAAAAATTACCAAAGTAAGTTCTTCACATAACAATACAGTCTAATATTTGAAACAATTTCTTGGTTCTAAACCCAACAAAATCATGCATTCCAGTAATTATGCATAATTATGCTGCTATGATGAATACAACAACCAATGTTTCAGACATTCAAAATTCATTAACTGAATTGAATTTATGACATGGGAAAAAATGACACTTAAATCAAGATACTTACAATCATCTAAATCTAGGAGAAACACGTCTTTATTTGGAGCTTTTCTGTCCTGCACTGCTTTTTCTTCTTTCTGTCAAAATATAGTAATAGTTCATATTTTAATATATTATCAAAACAAAAATGTCTTTATTTCAGGTCTTGGCATTCAGAAAATGTTCCTAGTGAGACTTCTTTGTACAGGTAAGTTGAATCCAAACTCCATCTAAACTCCTCTGAAGCCCACATTAACAATAGCTGACACAATTTTTGGTGTTAGATCACACACTTCTGTTGAGACCTTTAAAACAGATACAAATTTTTTATTTTTTAAGCAAAAGACTTAGGTACTAGTATTTCTGGGTTTGCATTAATCTATTTCGTATGAATATATGAAAATAGTGTTATTTTTTGTGAAAGTATAGATGCTCGGATTCGCCTCAGATTCGAACAAAGGCAAATCTTCCCCAACAATTTTCACTTATCCACTCCATTCAGGAGGATGGAATCCTACCCCATCATCTACTGGGATTTTACTCAGTTGCTGTAAAAACCCCAAAATGTTGATTTCTATTACAAAAGAAGTTTCATATTTTAAGCCTTAAGATGAGTCATGATAATAAGGATTGGTAGTACTTCAAGTAAAGAGTAAAGCAGTATTAGAGTCACCCAAATGATTTAGCAAAGAGAGTATTTCAACAATATTTTTTTTATTACAGCTAAATAAAGAGTTCTTCACCAGTCTAGTAAGAGTGAGTGTTGGACATACCTACACTGTCTAGACAGTGATGACTCAGAATACGATTTAGGGTATCACAGCTTAACAAGGATTCCCAATAGGGTGGTTTAGTTAAAAGAACTGATCCCTGGTTCTAACTAGAACCTGAACACATTACCCGCTGGATGATCACCAGACTTTGTCATCATGATGCTGTTATCCACTCTTAAGCATCCTTTGTCTGGACTGGCTAAAGAGCTTCCTCCACCTTTGCTCTCTCTAGCTCACTCTCCAGACAGAAGGCTTTGTTGTTCTTTCAGAGAATTTCTCAACTATCTTTAGACACTGCTCATTGTCCAAAGTATTGCAAGTAACTTATTTATAGTCTTTCCAGGACTCAAAACTTCTGTGAAATTTCTAGTTTACCAGTTTCAACAGCATGTGACAACCAAATGCACATACATATATTTTTCTTTTACTTTTTCTAATAAATAAACAGGTCTAAATAAATCAGTAAAACTTTTTATGTCTATCCAGGCCTCCATTTCTTGCAAGTTGTTTATTTCTGCAGGCACTCAAGATAAACATTTCTACAGAACCTTGAAGTCATCTCAGAAACTGAGCAGCTGGAATCGCTTTGACTTATCACCATAGAACAATGTGACTTCTCCAAAGGTGCACTCCATTTCCTCTAGTATCTCATGTCCAGCTGCAAATAACAATGCTGACTTAATTTTTTTCCACTTTTAGAAAAGTCCTGTGTTTCCCTCTAAAGAACATACAAGAAACTAGATAATGTTCTTATTATCTGAAAGGGTCAATTATTAATGACTACCCGGCTTGACCTGAGGCAAAATGGCTCAAACAGACAGCAGTTACCTAAAGCACATCTGTAATGATCATAGAAGTATTCTGGGATAAGAATAATTTTGTGGACAGAGAATTCTAAAAATTACTTTAAATTAAACATATTTCAGTGCTCCTTATCACTATGGTATTTGAGTGTTCTGGTATTGCTGATTTATTTAAAACACAAAACTCCTTTGGACAAAGCCCTATGAGGAGAGGCTGAGGGAGCTGGGGCTGCTTAGCCTGGACAGAAGGAGACTCAGGGGTGACCTTATTGCTCTCTACAACTACCTGAAGGGAGGTTGTAGACAGGCGGATGTTGGTCTCTTCTCCCAGGCAGCCAGTACCAGAACAAGAGGACACAGTCTCAGGCTGTGCCAGGGGAGGTTTAGGTTGGCTGTTAGGAAGAAGTTCTATACAGAAAGAGTGATTGCCCATTGGAATGGGCTGCCTGGGGAGGTGGTGGAGTCGCCATCATTGGAGGTGTTCAGGAGGAGACTTGATGGGTTGCTTGGTGCCATGGTTTAGTTGTTTAGGTGGGTTGGATTGGTTGATGGGTTGGACGCGATGATCTTGAAGGTCTCTTCCAACCTGGTCTGGTCTATTCTATTCTATTCTATTGGAAATATTGTAGTATTTAAAATGGTGTTATTCTATTCCTTATATGCCTTGTCCAGAATTAGTGAGAGACTCTACTGCAGAACCCACTCTCTTGGAGTTCCATTCTGGTTACAACTACTAGCCTTAATTGTTCTCTTCCAGTTTGACTATTGGCAGGACATTAAGCTTATGTTAGCTATCTTTTTAAATTTTTTTTTTTATCAGTGAAGTAAGGATAAATAACATATGTCATAAGCTCTACCTGAATTATTCATGACCATGAAGTGGCAGAAATAATTTTACAATTCTTCTAAAGAATACCAAGTCTTCTTACATCATTTGGTGAATATTTAGCCCTGAATCAGGGACTTAGATGTTATCTGCAGTGCTTCTGCTATAAACTATACATCAAAACTTTTTTGCTACACTACAACCTCTTCAGACACCAGAACATACTAAGAGACAACATAGTTCTATAGTTCTCACTCACAGGAGTGAGAATGGAGAGCTAGTGTCAACAGACTAGGAGAAAGCTGAGGCACTCAATAACTTACTTTGCCTCAGTCTTCACTGGCAATCTTCTTGTCCCTCTTTAATAAATGTACCACTAGGTGTGGACTAGCATGGAAAAGTCTCTCCCACCGTAAAGAAAGAGATCAAGTTCAGGGACCTGCAGGAAGGCTGGGGAAGGATTGTTTTAGAATGTCTTGTTGCAACAGGACAAGATACAATGATTTAGAACTGGAGCAGGGTAGATTTAGGTTGGACATAAGAAGGAAGTTCTTTATAATGAGAGTGGTAAAATATTGGAACAGCTTTCCCAGGGATGTCATTGAGGCCCTGTCCCTGGAGACAATCAAGTTCAGACTTGATGTGGCCCTGGGTAGCATGATCTAGTTGGAGGTGTCCCTGATGACTTCAGGGGGGGTTGACAAGATGACCTTTGAGGGTCCCTTTCAAGTCAGTGCAACCTGTGAATATTTAAACAAAAATGCAAACACACTTAAAAGAAAACCCCTAAACTTCCAAACTCTTCCACTCACTCCCTACTCCCACTTACAGATATGATGCAGCTTTATCTTCAAGTATAATTAAGGTTAAAAGGTTGTTTTTAGCTAGAGCTCTATATTTCCTAATTTTTTTCAGTAGAGATGGTATTTCTCCATTTCCTTTTATTATGCAGCCAATAAAAGTCAGTAAAAAGTGGCTCATCCACATGACAGGCTGTGGCACAAGGATGAGAATTTTGAATGTTACAGATCTGCCAATAGCAGCACTAAAAAATTGAGATATTAAAAAAAAATTAGAATTCTGAACCAAGAAATCTTGATCTGTTTCTGAAGATGGTTAAGATAGGACATTCTATGTCACAAGTAACACAAAGAGTACGCTTCAGTTTGCTTTTTTCTGTTATTTATTTTGCCATTCTGAATTACTATGTACATACCACAAAGCTAGATATGTAATTTTATAAAATAAAATGCATTTCTGCACTGATATGATTTTGAATCTGCTGTGCAATTCATTTTTCAAACTGGTGAAAAGGTCCTTCGAGAAAATTTATCTTTTGTACTTCAAAATAAAATAAAATAAAATGGTCCTAACATAAGGCAGACATACAGAATCACTACATCAAGAAAAACTACTGCATACTTTATTATTAGAATACTGTATTTAAGTGCATCAGTTTACTGCAAACAAATAAACAAAACAAACAACCCAAAACACCACCAACAACCAAAAAAGCCCCCCAAACAAACTCCCCCAAAACAACCAACAAGAAAAACCCACCACAAGATCAATCCTACCCGCTGGGAAATCACAGGATAATTAAATTAAGGTAAAGCAAATGTTAAAGTATGATCATGTCTTGTTTTCTATTTTGGTCAAGTACGTCAAGCCTAAGTAAATGCTCAGGTACTTAATGTGTGTGTATGCATGCTGTATTTACATACACATAAACACTTCCATATTTATATGGATATTTTTATATAGGTATATTTAGTAAGTGTAAGCAATTCTGTAAAAAACAGCGCAAAAATTGTTTAAGTCTTAACTATTATAAACATGATTATCTGTTAATTTGGCTTTCCCACAAAAAGAAAATTGATTGGCTTTTTAGGAATAATGACTGCAACGAACACTACCAGCAGATATTTCTAGTGAATAAAAAAAAAGCTCTGTATTCTATATCAAGACAATAAAAAAGCTCTGATGTATCTGGCATTTCTCTGTAGTAACAAAATTTTCCATCTTTTTCCCTGAAACCAAGTCTACAAACCCAGATTCCTACTGAGAGAGCTCACTACAGGAAAAGCAGAATACTAAACAAAGAAGTTAAGCTATATTTCATCAAACATTTCGCCATTTGCAATTCATCTTGGTAATAGAGATAGAACCTGGTAAATGCATATAGGACTTGAAGCAGGAGATTTCTCTTGCTCAATGCATAATTCATGTGCTCCGCCTGCAAAGTGTGTAAAATGAGAATTTCACACCGCAGCATGAGCCATGAAGCTGCAGAGAAAAGGCAGATGAAATCATATTTTGCTGTGTGAATTTTATTTCTTATTCTCCCAATATTTATACAAAACCATCATTGACAATCCAAATGCATTGACAGATCACCCACTGTTTCCATTGTGTAAGCACTTGAAAAGAGATCAGGCAGAAAGATAGACAATTTGTTGTTGTATATTTTTTAATAGTGGATCAGGTTTTTAACAGCTGAGTGACTGTATTATACTTGTATAAGGAGATCAACAGCAGCTGATTTTAAAATCCCACTGTAGAGACACCTACTTACACATGCGTCTTCCTTGAATCTGCATTTTAGCTGCAGTATTTATGCTTACAATATAATATAGGTCTGAACACCTCAAACTATCTGTATTTCAAAATGATATAAAACACTGCAGTACAAGAGAGTGACTTTTCTGTTCACTGCAGCTCAATTACAGTGCACACAACAGCTTTTCAAAATGATTCTTCAAGAGAGAAGCAGCTGAAAGCATTACTAAAATACGCAGGAAAAAATAATCTGAAGTTTTTTGTAATCTGCTTTACTACTATTAAATGCATGGATGTGTGCACAAATTAAGATCCCATGAGTATGTAAGCAAACCTTTTTTCTTGCAAAAATTCTGCTGAATACGGCAACGGTATCCACAAAACACTTAGAATGGCAACACCACCCAAAACATCAGCTATGTTATACAGCTCATAGTGTGTGCGCCAAATGGAGAAACTACAAAATAGAGCTTATTACCTACCACTCATATATGTATTTCAAAAATTCTTTTCCATTTTATTAAAAATGAAATTAAATCCTAATGTATTGTTTTCCCATATACAGTGACAACACCCTATAGGAGGGTAATACAAACAACAACTTTTCTAACAAAATTTGTAAGAATAAAACCACACACTTCTGAGAGCCTGACTGAAATAGCCTGCTTCCTGGGTGGCCTGAAATCAGACAGAAAATCTTCCAGGAAATAAAATAAGCATGGGTAGTTCTTGTAAAACATACCTTGGTTTTATCTGGGACTTTATCTATAATGCTCTTTAAAGTTTGTTCATGATTTTTTTTCAGCTTGGAAGGGCTTACCTAGCTTATCAGCAGTCAGCTGCACCACAGGGGTCAAAAGAGATCTCTCCAAAAATATCTATTAAACTATACCTGTGATTTCCCCCTCCACCCCCCCATCCAATTACACTTCTGAATATAACCAAGTACCAAAACCACCTCCAATATAAATGCAGGCATTCAACAGAGCTTAAAAGGAAATTAACTTCTTGGTTGTAGGATTAATATAGTACATGGAATCAAACCTCTCTGTTAAAAACTCTTAAATAACCTTCCTCCCTGCCCCCTTCACACATTGCTGTACACAGTCCTTCAGCCATAGCTTGCAGCCCTTATATTAAATGTGCTAATTTCTCGGTGAAAAAGAATTTAAGGAACATAGATATATAGCTTTAGCTCAGTGAACTCCACACTATATTTTCTTCTCAATAACCTCCTTGCTTCTTTGTTTGCTGTCATGCATATAAGCCCTTGGTCAGCTGTTTTTAAGATTTTTTGTGAAGTTTTAAAGATTTGCAGTTTTTCGCTTCTACTCCTTGATTTGATCAAGTCGCCTGTCAATTGCTTATAAGTGCTTTCTGTTCCTAAGACAAGTAAGGCTTCAGGACTAGTGAACCAATCTCTCTCTTCTCTTAAAATCCAAGGGCTTAACAATTTTCTCTTGACTTCAACAATCCCAAGTTCTTGGGACATTCCGGTCCTCATATTATTCGATACATTTGACTTAACAAATTCATGACTGCTGTTTTAAATATGAAAAGCTTCTTCATGCTAGTAGTTGTTACAGCCCCTGTGAAAGAACCAGAACAGTTTGGGTAATTGTAGTGAAGGAAATCATGATCAAGGATGCTGATATCCTAAGAAAACCAGAAAAATGCAGCAGAGAGAAGACACTACTGTTTGAACATGGTTTTGCAGTGGTTGCTCAGAACTAAGCAGGCTTGAGTATCTATCGCTTCCTGGTGAAAAAATACTGTGCTAATATGACAATCTGCAAACTATTAAAATTTAATTTACATCCCACATAGCATCAAAAAAAGTTTATTTTGATAGAATTCAAGTTACACTTGTGCTACCAGTTTTTGGCAAGATCTAGTTTGGCTTCTCTACTAGAAAAACTTTGACATAGGTGTGCTACCTGTCTGGAATTTGGATAGATCAAACTATGGAAATACCTCTATTTCTCAAATGCTACAACCTTCTACTTTGCTTTGTAGGAGGGGATAGCTTAGAAACTAAGATTACAACTAGGTGGACCTACAGAGGCACAAAATGATGTACAATGGAAGTTACATTGTAACTTACAATGTAAGGTGATGTACACTGTAATAGAAAGCCTTACCTCCTCAATTCAAGGGAAAAAGCAATTAAAACTTAACTGCCACATGAATGGCTCTGCTGAACATTTTTGCATCTTCACACATTTCCAAACCCAGTTAAAAAAAAAGGTGTATTTCAAAGTTTTCTACTTCATAAATGTAAGAAAGTAACTGAATCCTTTATAGGCTTTGTTCCTATCAAAACCAGAGAGCAATAAAAAGTTGATTACTCGTGAAGAATATTAATTCTATTAATCTGTGCATACACCTCAAATGCAGATGCATTAACTGCACTATTCTCAAATTTCACAGGAAATTTTAAAACAACATTGGTTCTGCTGGAATGTCTTCAAACTCTTAAGAAACAATGGGCTAACATTAGTTTCTTTGTTCTGCCTCTTGTCACATCCAGGTCCTGTAGTAATTATACTTTAAGACCCCATTTTAATACAATAATCATCACAAATCAGGTACTAATTTTTGTGAGCCACCCACGTATTATGCTTTTATCAGTTCAACAGTAATCTAAATAGGTTCCAGTACTTATAATGTATTTGAAAAAAAAATGTAACAATTAAAATAAAAATATCCTTTAAATTATAAAATCTGCTTGCTTGCTTATCCTAGCCCACTACTTTGGGACAGAGCTTTTTATGAAATTCTGGTTTTATAGATATCCATAAAACCACTGTCCATCTCCAGACCCATAGATAAAACCATGGATAGATGGTTAGATGCATTTTTCTATATTTTATTGTTTTGATTTCTTAAAAAAAACACCCAATCAACTATACAAACAAAAACAAACCTACACTTTTTACCTTATTAGAGGCAGCACTTTTAGATTTTCCAGATTCAGAGTCACTTTTAGAGTCTGAGTCTGACTTAGAGTCTGAAGAACCTTCTTCTGATGAAATGGACTCTGTATCAGAGGAACTGGATTCACTCCTCTTTTCAGAGGTCCTCTTTGCCTTCTTTTTAATGTTCTCTGCATCACTATATACATAGTAAAAAAAAAAAATTAAGAAAATTAAGAGAGCCACAAGACCACCCAAGGAATCTGCTTAGGCAAGATCCTACATTAACATTCTGAAATTTTAAATGAGTTTTAAGTTAGTATTTTTTTATGATTAAAAACTCAGCTAAGATGTCAGTAGTAGTAGCTTATTTAAGGGGTACACAAAACTGTTCCATCACCACTAAATCATCATATATAATCTAAACCAGTGAAATAGTCAAAGAAAGTTGTGAACACATTAAATATAAAAAACAGTATTTCAGTATGTCAGGCTTGTAACATTTCAGAAAGAAATGCAGAAACTCTTTTTCACAAAGACATTTTCAGACTATCCCACATATGATTAACATAACCTTGATGGGTTATAAGATGTTGCACAGAGTAAAATTACTTTAAAAAAGTAGTCAATGCCTTGAATTTATTACTTTGTTAATTCTTCTAAATCAGAAGACAGACCTGTAATACCTACAAAATTTCAGCCCATTAAAGAGTTTATACAGAACAGCTATTACATTCTGACACCTTGGTCATACTAAGTACCTTGCAGCTAATGGGCTTCAGAGACACTATTCTTCACAAAGTGAAGTTCTGCTCATTCTGACAATGTTGGATTATGTTGCTCTGTGCTAACAACTATGGAATATTATTAAAATCTGACTGTTCACCTCTAATAATATTGTTAAGTACCAATCAGCAGATTAGTTTTTTCCCCATGGGAAGTTACTACCTAGAAATATCGCTGGAAATTAAAACTGTTTTCTAATAGTTGTCATGCAGCAGACAAATGAACACTGCACATAGGAAGAATTCCCTCAATTCTTGGACCTGCAGGCAACCACTCCGTTTCCAAATCAGGTGTTCCACACACCACCTGATTCAGCTGCCTCCCCAGGACAATAGAGTGGCTACTAAAGTGGTTGAAGGGTAACAAGGTCAACAATAATTACACATATCACACCAGTTAAAAGTCCCATTGGGCTCAAAATAAGTTGCTATATATTTTTGCTTAGCTTTAGAAGCAGTATGAAATAACATACAATGTTGCATTACTGCTTGATATAGCAATATTTTTGAAAAGAAATATACAAAGAAGGAGAATTGAAAAATGTAACATGACAGAAAATAAAATAGTGAGGGCAATGCTTTCTGCCTACCAAGAACATCCTAGGACTGAATTGCCTAAATCAAACTTAATGAAATTATTAAAAGTGAAAACTAACATTTGAGCCATAATAATGCCCATCCATGCAGCTGAAGATTGAAATCAACCTTACAAATTTTAACCATGACCATTTTTTAAGTAGTAAACTTGAACCTTGCAAAATAAGAATGAAACTAGTACACCTCACTAAAACAATTTAATGTAGTATTTCTGATTGTTAAAATTATGGTGAAAAAAATTATCTGTATTTCCCTCATTGTCACTGAACAGAAGCTGTCATTGCCTCAAAGAAGTTCCTGTGAACTAAATAACATAAATGAAGTAAGTTGTTTTTCAAAAACTTAGCTTATCTTTAAAACTAGATTTGAAGATTAAAAATGTTACATTATTGTACATCAGCCAGTGTTGATGGGTAATCATTGTTTACCTTACTGCTTAAAATTTCAGATGTTATTCTAATGAAAAGAATTTACTGGTAACTAGCTTTTTAAATTTGTGATGATGAAAAGCCTGTATTAATTTAACCTACAGATTTCATTTGTTCTGAACAGGAAAAACAATATAAATCACTTTTAAAATCATTAAATCCTGACTTAAATTAATAAAGTCATAATTAGGGCATTATGCTGTGTTTGTTATGGAAGTGGCAAGGCGAGCTGCTTTAATTACTGTCTGTAATAAAAGGAGCAGAGTGCGTACTGCGCCCCAATCAGTGCTGTCAGCCACGACTGAGCCGAGCTGCAAACTCATCAAGTGAGCTGGCAGCAGACTACAGAATAAAGGGCGATCATGTCTGCAGAGGCTACTTGCTGACAGCAGTGGAAGAAACAGATTGATACAATCCAAGGGATTAGACCCAATTACTCAAAATTTTAATGATACTTTAATACACGATAATGCTGTTGATAATGGGCAATCTTAAAAAGCGCTAACACTTAAATATCTTATGACCGTTTCCCTTCACAGCCCTTGCCTCTAATATTGGGATCATAATCTTTTTAATATAACATTATTTAGAAAAATCAATTGTCTTAGTTACATAATGGCAAAGTGTTGAAGGACTTAATTTTAGCTCTCAGCAAAATTGCTGCAAAAGGTAATTAAGTGTTTCACACAACTGTTTGATCACTTATTCAGCCTCCCAAGGTTACATCAATTTTCAAAAAGCCACCAAGATTTTACTGAAGTCAGAAATTAATTCCAAACATAAAAGTAGCCTCATTAATGGAAATACAAACTCAGTTCATACTTTGAATAACACTGGCACATACTGAAACAGCAGATATCACTCTTTGGTCAAAAGAGCCCCGCAAAAAAGACCAATGAGAGGCTTACCTGACTGTTTGCTTTAGCAGCTATTATCATTAAAAATTAAAACCATACAAATGTATATCTACCTTTCATCAGCAGCTTTAGATGTTTTCTTTGTAGTACTTGCTTTGTTATCTGATTCACTGTCACTTGATTCTTCAGTGGAAGAGGAATCCCCACTACTCTCATCACTGTTGCCTTCCTCCTCATCCTCCTTCTCACTTTCACTGCTAGACTCACTCTCTGAAATAAAAAACAAGTTTTGCAACTTTTTTTCTAAATATCTTACATAGTTAGTTTTTTGGTTTTTTTCAAGAAAACAATGTTCTAGTATTTTAAGATCCAGTTGCAAACTTTAGCATTGTTAGCCCTATGTGAAAAGCACACAAGAGAATTGCTTTTTCCTAACGCCTGAAAATTTTTGTTGAAGTCCTATCATCTTTGGCCTACACTATTTGGTTTCATCAAATTAGAAATCTCGGTAATGAATCAATTGCATGTGGATTCTTCAAAATTACATAACCCTATCTGGAATTGGAGATGACCTTAAATTCTCTAATCTATACATTCACTTAACTGTAAGATTGTCTTTTTTAACCAATTGCTTAATTATATAGTATGTTTTTGAAGGGATGATGACTGAATCACAGACAAATTATGCATCCTCTCATTAATCATATTGTTACCAAACAGTCAAATATCTGAAATGAATGTATTATTTTCTTCCTTTAGAGAACATTAATTTCAGTGATACAATTCTTAAGCAGTTCTCCGTATTTCCTCAGTTAAGGAGCAAGAGTAAACAAGATCCAGATTCAGATTTTAAGGTGTCCATCTTCCATTCTACTAGATGCTGACAATGCTTTTAAGTCTCTAATGCTAAACAATTTTAATGCCAAAAATCTGGGCCTGAAAGAATGATGTTTTTCCCTACATCTGAATTACATTAACATCTACTGAAATGGCTGTCTTGTTGAACTGCCTATCTTGCACTGACCAGTCAAAAGAACCTTTGCTTACTGAAACTGATAGGCAGCTGTCCATTATTTTCTCCATCACGTCCATTAAAACAGAAAGTAATGTAGAACTTGAGCAATACTGTAACAATTTACTGAATAAACCCCATAAAAGACTACACAATTAACCAGTTTGATGGTTTATCAACACAGCAGTGCATGCTATCAAAACAGTAGTTCATCAACAATGAATTTAAAAAAATACTCAAGACCTAACAGCTCCCCTCCCCCCCCCCCAGTTTATTTTTAAAAGGTGGTCAGTTCTGAACAAAAAGTTGCAGCAGAGATGCAAGATGCTTTCCAAACACCTACCTGATGCACTGGCACTGGCAGATTCATCTTCCTCCTCTTCTGATTCAGAGTAGAACTTTTCAGTTTTCTCTTTTTTCATCTTACCTAGAATTCCAGTCCATTCCTTTGCCTGTACATAAATTTCAACTTGTTTATTTTTACAAGCACCAAATCGAAAATATACATACAATTCAGTAAAGAAAAATGCTTGCAATACTAGTATGAAAAATTATTAAACTTCTATTTACACAATTAGAACTAAAAGTTTTGTATGTACCCATAAAAGTTGCAATATATCTGTTAAGAGTCCAGAAAAACATTTAATAAAGCAGATTAAAAGCATCAGTAACTATAAATAAATCTCTATGCTAAAGGACCTTGAAGTCTGAGAGTTTTATCTCTTCATCTGCTTGAGTTTACGTCAGTGAGTTTAGTGTATTTACTGGAGCATAAATATGGCTAGTTGCCCCAAGTTTTAAGGGGAAAACAGATTTAGACCCATTAGGCAATGGAACTTTTGACAGCTGCAGAGGAATTAGATTGCACTTCCCTTGAACTTCTCCAAATAAAAGTAATTCTCATCACCAAGAGAACACCAGAACATGGCAATACTTTGGTCAGAGTTATTTTCTCTCCATATTCCCTTGTACTATCAAAAACGCAAAAGAAAAACTCAGGCTAGGAAAAAATAAATAGGCAGACAACTACAAGAATGATACAGGTCTGCCTCAGTGGTCACTCTGATCTTGAGTAAGATTAACTTTTCAAAGAGCTTTAACATTGACCTGCAATGGTATACAGCTCTAGAGACATACTAGCTTCTTCTTAAACATCAGAAGCTGCTAAAGCTTTATAATGCTCCACACAGATACCAGTACTTTTAAAAGCCAATATTCTTCTAGACATAAATGACAATTTAATTGTGCATTGCAGCTTAGCAACTCAGCTTCACTCACATACTTTGTGAGGGCACATGCAGTACTACAGAAATCACAAATTAATGACAATGAGACTCTCAAAAAAATTCCAACCAACCAACCAACAAAACCCAACCAACCTTGCAAAAAATACAAAACAAGGGGAAACGATTCCCATGTTTGAGATCTACATGGTTAAACAGAGATGTTATACATATGTTGCAGGAGGATGTTACTCTATTTGACTGACTTCCTGCAATACTTGGTTTTATGAACGAAGGCACCTCCTCTCATGTTCTTTCATGCCAACCTATCATTTATAAAATCTTAAATTTGAGCTGATTGCTGAGATTCTTGCCATAAAAGCTTTCAGAAGTTTGTATTCAAGTAGCTCTCTTTTCCTGAAATGTATATAAGAACATAGACAAATAATATTAAAGAACTAAGGAGAAATGCTTGTTCTACCACATTGTTTGTTCACTGCATTCTGCAAGTTATTCTTATTTTTTAGGATTTTCTCTACTCAGACTATGCCTAACATCTTATATGCAAGTTAGTTCATGTGCAATTTACTGTAGAACGTGGCTTATGACAAAGTCCATGTGCTCTTCCGGATATACTTGCTACAATGACATACCTTCGGGAGCAACAGCAGCACACAGTATTTTAGTACATTTCTATTTCTGTTACTGTTCAATAGTTACCACTGACATTTAGTAGGATGCTGGTACCTGACACATAAATCGCAACTCCGGTACCAGAACACGACTTTGCTATTGGTAGCGAAAGACCAGCCCTGTTAGCATCAATAAGTAACTAGTGTGCTAATAGACGGCATTTTCCTAACTTTCCAAATTCATTCCAGATGACCTGAAATTTAAACCCTGTTCTTTTCCTAGCTTCACACATCAGCACATATGTAGTTTTTCCCCCATGACTCTGCCTTCTGTTTATATTACCTGTTTTTTTCTGTCTAGACTTGGAATTGCACATGAACAAACCTACACTCACCTTCTGCTTTGGTAGTCTGGCTATATTCATCATTAACAGCAATTGACACAGTGCAGCACATGAATATAAGAGGTATGAAATAAAAAGCAAGACAGGAGAAAAAGCCCATTTAATCCACAAGCAAAGCAGAAGTGGCCTACAGCTGATTCACTCCTCTGACTGAAAAGACCAAGCATTGTGCAGATCTCCAAACGTTCCACTTCCAAGCTAAAATAAGCAACACAGATGTTCACATGCATCAGCATTTTTCAGTACAAGGAACAGATAGTATTTAAACACTTTTATTTTAGGCTAATATTCTATATTAATGAGTGCCTTCAGCCAAGTTACTTTTAATGATGCTGACATACCGACTCAGCTACATCAACATTTCGGACGGAGGGGTCAGGTGCCACCTCTGGCCAGTCGGACAGCTCCAGGTAGCCAGTAGCTCGGCTGTTCAGTGTGTGAGACAAGGTGCCAAGCTGGAAATGATCCCGACCTATTAAAAAAAGAGGAGGGAGGGGAGAAATACATGAACACCATGAGCTCTACCACAAAGAGCAATCTTAATCAGGGCTAAAGGTAATTGCCATTATATTACCTCAAATGTCATGGAATAAATATAAACTAGGAAGCTCTTCATAGGTCAAAAAACTGATTTCAGTCCATAGATTACAATAATCTCCCCCATAATGGTCAATAAAAAAGCTAATCAGTCAGTGTGTTTAGAGGTGTTGCTCTGAAATGTAGCTTCTCTAAAAATTACTTTACTGTGAATATTAAGAATGACAGCACAGTTAAACAATCCATATACATGTCTTGGCACAAACACATCCAGAATTTTAATAGTTTTTCTTCAAAATGGAGCTCCTTTTAGAGCTTCAAAACCAGAACTAAGAAGGTATGAAAATTAAAATTTTAGATCACCACAATAACAAAGGATTTTTAATTAAGTTAACCTGATAACCTTTTAAGTTGAGAAAACACAGTGGTTCTTACTTGTTAAGACAAAGAAAGCACAGGTGAAATTATGACTTTGGAAAAAAATCAGGTCTACTGAAATGCAGTTTATTTCAGTTTCATAACATATCTGTAATAGTCACATTATAAATTTTCTGTTGAAGTCCCCCCACCCCACCAAAAAAGTCTAAACCTATTTTCCTAAATGGAAGAATAGTTTTCCTCAAAAGACACACCTTCTGTTATTTGAATAAAATTTAAAATCCACAGAAATAGAAACAGGGATCAGTTTGTCCGGGTTTATCACCAGAGAAATGCACTATGTTTGCACCATGTAAACCCTGCTTGCCAAAAGGCAAGTAAGCAGAGCAGGTACCCATGCATGTTAATCATTTGTGTTTGCTAAGTGACACAATTTGTGAGTATATGCTGCAAAAGAATAGGCTGCCATATTCCTTTACACAATGTACACATTCCAAATTATTTTAGCAGTTGTACCTTTAAAAGGAGACTCAAGCAATGGGGCAGGCTTCTGTGCCAGAAATATTTTTTTGGCATATTTGCTTAAAGCTCCACTTTTCTCATTCGGAACAATAAGCTGCCTAATAAATCTTGTACGATCTCTGATGTCGTAGCTTTGATCATACTTGCCGAGATTTAATACGTACTGGGTAAGCAATTTTGTCTGTGGAAAAAACAGGACAAGAACAGAATACAGGTTATTTATGATTATTGATAACTCTGGATAAACATATTTAAAGAGGTAATAAAAATGAATGGTTATGTCAAACAAATGTTGTTCCACAGGGAATATGCATTTCTAAAGCTGCAAATGGAATTCTGCAGCCAAAGCACATGTCCTCTTCTGTATTGGGGAGGTGAATGCTGAGTACTGAGAAGCAGCCATGTGCTAGATTATTAAACTGCTGAAGTGGAAAGAAAGGCATCATTAAAAAAATAATCATATATGGCAAACCCGCTGAAGGGTCTACGTGAGGATAATGAATGTGGAAATACAACTAAAAACATGGCACTCAAAACTTAATCGGAAAAATATGCAGGACATCAAAACATCAGAGGGTATTAGGGGGCTGGCAAACTGCTTCTGCTGAGGTGTGTTTTATGAAGAGATACTGTCCCTGGCATAAGCAGTGTCTGCACTCTGACTGCACTCAGTTACTTTATACTGAATTATGACCCATTAAAGCAGACACATGAATCACTGAACTGGATTACTGCAAATTATTTGCAGTGCCTTTAGCTGTTACTTTTTCATAAAAGCAAGCTGCTGATGCCCTCTAAAAACCAGGATAAAAGACTTCTTCCATTTTTTTCTTGAAGCTTAAAGCCTCCAGTAATATCGGTCATTTATTTATTTATGTAAGAGAGCAACTTATATTATCACAGCTTTTTACAGAATAATAGGACTTCCTAATTTGATGTCTGAGAATATTAACGTGTATTAAATAAGTCTAATACTTCAGTTAAATTTTTAAAACAAACAAAATAAAAAATAATTAGAAAAAAAAAAAAAGGAGGAAAGAAAGAAAAGAAAGACAAAGCAGGGAGAATTTCCCAATATCTTAGAAATAACATAGTGGAATCAGAACAATAGTGCTGAATAGACTTCTATGTATTAGAAAGCATTATGTCACTTTGTATACAGGCAAACAGGAAAAATCAAAGGTAATATACCATAATAAGGAAGTAATTTTTTAGTATTTTATCTCAGATGAGTGAACAACACAGTTAAAAATGTACCGTCAAGGAGGATTAATTTATTTGAGTATTTGTTTATCTTGTTTATTATGCTTTTGTTATAACAATAACAGTGTCAATCATGTGAGCAGAAAAATGTTTTAAAAAAATAAAAAACCCCAATAATCAGTCAACTTTGTCACTTGCAATTTTCTTCAAAAAGTTCAGTTTAATAATTTCCCCTGTGAGGACACAAGTTAGTAATTTATCTAGCAATGTAAAAAATAGTTTTTTAGAATATTAACTCCTGCAAGTAAAATACGAGTAAACAACAAACTGCTTTAAATTTAATTACATAAAATGCAGTGCATGAAAGCATTTCACAAAATACCCTGTGGTACCAAATATTTGAAGAAACTAGTCATATTACATTAGATTAATAATAAAAGCTTAATTAGAAAAATCTTTCAGAGAAATATTTTTCATTTTTTCTCCCTGAATCCCAAGGTTCTGTGAAAATATATTCTTTTACTCAAAGGTACTGTCTTAGCTCTGGGAAAGGTAAAATTTTCCCATACATATTTCACAGCTTATTGGCAACTATTTCTACATGAAGGTATAAAATTTTAAACAATTGCATCAGACAGAACATATGTAATATGCACTCATGCAGGACTTATGCTGTTCAGACTAAATGGAATTGCAAGGGAGGATTCCCAGGTAGCATGAATTAAACTAAATGAGGGATACCTCCTGCAGTCTTTGTCATCACTTCTCTTCAGTGTAACAAAACAAGACTCCCTTGCTGTCATGGCAGAAAGCTAAGCAGAATGGATCATAAAACACAGTGGTCTTTACTTGTGAATTGCTTTAGTACAGGAAAAGTTAAGGGCCTTGTGTCATGGTGGGCACTTTTTCAGTGAGTGTAGATGGAAGTAGATAAAGAGTTGATACTATAAAACTGCATTTTCTTTAATGGGTTCATTTCCTCCATGATATTTTCCCTTTTCTTCCTCTCCTTACTCTGCCCTAAAATATATTTCCATATTGTCCAATACAGATAGAGAAATAACAATTTATATAGAAGAATGTTCCATATGTACAAGAAACATCATATATAGTATAAATATTTTTCACAAATATAGAAAGCAAGGATTCTTTATTTTCTTGTAAGCAAAGCAACCAAACAAGTAGTGAAGCTTTTCTGCATGGAGGTACCTAATAGAAACAATTAAATTTAATAAAAAAAACAGAATCACAGAATCAACCAGAAGAGAACTGCAAGATAATCAAGTCCAAACGATCACCCAACCCTAACTAATCAACTAGACCATGGCACTAAGTGCCTCATCCAGTCTTGTCTTAAACACCTCCAAGGACATTGACCCCACCACCTCCCTGGGCAGCCCATTCCAATAGGCAATCACTCCTTCTGTGAAGAGCTTCTTTCTAAGATCAAGCCTAAAATTCCCCCTGCACAGCTTGAGACTGTGTCCTATCAAACCCAAACACTCAACACAACCCAACCCCAAACACACAACACAACCCAAACCATCAAAATCAATTAATGAATACACACACGTTTTTCCAAAAGAGGACTACCTTGTAAGAAGCTGAAAATGGTATAAGCAAACATGTTAATTTAGTGAAAAATGACAGAATCTGCACACCATGACTGCTTCGTAGAACAGTAAGACAACTGTATTCTGATCTATGATGTAACATCTTATCACATGTCAACATCATCCGTTATCTAGACATGCTCATTATAGAGGCATGTAATTTTTTTTATTCCCAAAGCTGTTACAATCTATTACTATTTTTGGTACATTTTGGCTTGGCTACTATAAAAAGTATATCTTACATCAACCTTCAGCAACATTACCAGAATTTTCTAGTGGCAATAGTTCTAGTTAAGAATTTACAGTGTACTTTATAGTTGCAGCAATTAACATTTTGGTAGCATTAGAAGAAGTGTCTACAGATAAGGCTCTGCTGTGGAAGAGAAACAGCTATCTGTCCACTCTTTGGTATCATTAGCTTGCAATATCTTCATTCTTTAGATACATTAGATAAAGCTATTGTGCTAAACCGTATTTGACAGAGCTATGCACACACTACTCAGGACTTTTTCTGGAGGGACCTCTACTGTGTTACACAATAGAAACCCATCAAAATGTCTTTATTCTTCCTGCTATATGCAAGAAACAGCTAAGACAACTAGATGACATTTTCTGCATAGTTATCTTATATTAGCTCAATTTATGAGAATTATGTCCCCAAGTGATGAATAAAGGAAGCAAGTTTACTAACCAGAGGAGCCTCTATTCTTATTACATATTTATGCAGATAGGGTTGAACCTGAAAGTCTTCCTTAAATTATAAATGGCCTTTGAAAATTCATGGAGTGATCACAGGATTTAAAGGATAATGAAAATTTTTATAAGAAATCTTCAATCTTAAAAAGTATTCTGCTGCATTGTTTGAACAGATGCTTAAGGAAATTATCAACCAATACAATAGATTTGCAAAACCAGGGTGAAAACCTAGTCATTTCTTCTCAAATCTTGTGCTTTTCTCCAAATATACATTAATAAACGAGTTTTACCCACTTTTCCCTCACCTGGAGAAAGAGTTCTTTTCATCTGTTTGGTTTGTATTGAGTCTCTCTGGGTTATCCTGCCACTTCATTCCAATAAAGTGACATTTTATCTTTGATTTTTTCACAACTCAGCTGATTTAGAATGAAACCGATAAAGGATTCATAAAACTATTACATAGCGGGGTACAATAGGATATGAAGGTGGGGGGTGGGAAGAGTATCACAGAATACATCTGGTTTGGAAGACACTTCAAAGATCATCCAGTCCAACCCTCAACCCAGGATGAGGAAAGAAGCACAGACTGACAACTGAGCAGTCATGTATTCAAGATTCACCTTCAAGTTTAAAAGTTAGACTGAACAATGTCTGGAATGTAAGTCATTGCAGAAAGAAATGTTTTAATACTGAGTGTGCAAAAAAGGAGTTACTCTGAGGAATAAGGATATGAAGTGCTGACACCTCCTAAAGGCAAAACCATCATAATGTAGATCAGAAGGACCTTAAAACTTTATATATGTTAAAATTTTATGTATGAATAGCTTGAACACTTGAGAACACAACTTAATTTTCCACAACCTGAAAGAGGAAAAAGCCCTTTGCTGAAACTAATCATTTAGTAAGCATCTCAAAAGACAGTGTCTTCTGCTTTAGCATCATTCCTGTATTTGAATAAAGGGTTATGCAACACTTACCACGACAGTTTAAAACATAGTAAGAAATTAAACTGGAACAAAAGCATTTCCCTGTAGGCAATAATTTTTGGCCAATTATGTTATGGAAAGATTAGTGTAAAATGACAAGAATTACAGGGGAAAATTAGTAAATCTTATGCAATAGGCCAAAAATATATGGTTAAAATAATCAAACTAATCTTTCCTTAGCTGAGTTTTGTCAAGATGAGCACTGGCAGAAAGGCATCATGTTTTGTTACTGCCCCATTTTAGACTGCATAAGCAAACAAGTAACATTCATTCTTATATAAATGCATGGCCAGACAGTTCATCTCCCACATGCCCTACAGAACAGCAGATCAAGTCTGCAGCTGGATATAGCTATCAGGCAGCAAGAATACACCACAATTACATAAGTACAAGATTCTGTGCTGTCCAAGCTGTGTGATGGGTTAACACCCATCCTGAAAACAGGGCGGGGAGGGCTTTCGGGTGCTTTGCCCTCCCTGCAGGGTGTTTTCCCCCTGGGAAACTGAGTCTGTTCCACTCCCCACTCCCTGCCCAGCAAGGGTATGAAAGGGACGATGCTGCTGCCCACTACTGGCTTGAACCCATGATCTTGACATTCAGAGTCTCACACTCTACCAACTGAGCCACCTGGTCTTTTAGACCCTAACTGGGCAGGGAGCGGGGAGTGGAACAGATTCAAGTTGCCCAGGGGGAAAATGCCCTCTAGGGAAGGCAAAGCACTCACAAGCCCTCCCCTCACCCCGCCTTGTTTTCAGGATGGGTGTTAACCCATCACAATTGTTATAAAGCAGGAGAGTTCTGGCAGCCCAGTAAAGTATATTCATCTCAAACAATTCATTTCTTCTACATCTGAAAAAAAATTATTTGATTTTACAACCTTTTATAGTAATAACTGGAACTACAGTGAACAGTTTCAAGTAGTTACTCTATGTTGAGTACTGATGGAAAGACCTAATGAGGCCTTTTTTTGGCATCTCCTTCTAGATATCCTGAAAAAAAAACACAAAACCAAGCAGCTTCTTGTTTAAATGAACAGTATTCCCTTGAAAATGTTTGTCTTTGATCCAGCCAATGACATCTGAAAAAAAAACTCCTATACAATTGTGTAGAAATGAGGTCAGGAATGTCGAAGCATGGCTAGAGCTGAACCTGGCAAGGGACACAAAGACTAACAAGAAGGGCTTCTACAGGTACATTAACCATCAACAAAAGGGTAAAGAAAGCATTCCCCCTCTGAGGAGTGAGAATGGAGAGTTAGTGTCAACAGATGTGGAGAAGGCTGAGCTAGTCAATAACTTTTTTGCATGAGTCTTCACCAGCAATCTTACCCTGTTTCCCTCCCAAGCTGATGGACCACTAGGTACAGAGAAGCAGGGTAAAGTCCCTCCCTACTCTAAGAGAAGATCAAATTTAGGATCACCTGAGGAATCTCAGCATACATAACCTATGTGACATGATG
This sequence comes from Melanerpes aurifrons, assembly GCA_011125475.1. NCBI lineage: Eukaryota > Metazoa > Chordata > Aves > Piciformes > Picidae > Melanerpes > Melanerpes aurifrons. The sequence goes on from WWNC01000003.1 coordinate 7,123,323, forward strand.
AGATGCATCCCAGAGTTCTGAAGGAATTGGCTGACGTAGCTGCAAGGCCACTCTCCATAATATTAGAAAAGTCTTGGCAGGCAGGGGAAGTCCCTGGGACTGGAACAGGAATATTGCCCTCATATTTCAAAAGGACAGAAAAGAGAACCCTGGAAATTACCAACCTGTCAGCCTCACTTCCGTGCCTGGAAAGACCATGGACAGATTCTCCTGGAAGCTATACTGGAACACATGGAGGACAGGGAGGTGATCTGAAACAGTCAGCATGCCTTCACCAAGGGCAGGTCATGCCTGACCAACCCAACACCTTTCCATGATAGTGTAACTACATCCATGGACAAGGGAAGACCAACAGGTGTCATCTATCTAGACTTTTGTAATGCTTTTGACACAGTCCCCCACAACATCCTTCTCTTTAAACTGGAGAGATATGGATTTGAGGGGTGGACTGTTCCGTGGATAAGGAATTAGACGGATGTTCCCATACAAACAGTAGTGGTCAATGACTTGATGTCTAGATGGAGACTGGTGACAAATGCTGTCCCTCACGGGTCTGTATTGGGACCAGTGCTGTTCAGTATCTGCATCAAAGATATAGACAGTGAGATTAAGTGCACTCCCAGCAAATTTGCAGATGATGCCAATCTAAGTGGTGCAATTCATAAGACTAAGGGACAGGATGCCACCCAGAGATACCTGGACAGGATGGAGAGGTGGGCTGAGGAGAATCTCATGAGGTTCAATAAGACAAAGTGCAAGGGGCTGCATCAAAAGAAGCATGGCCAGCAGGTTGAGAGAGGTGATTCTTCTGCTCTAGTGAGACCTTAACTCAACTATTGTGTCCAACTATGGGGCCTCCCAACACAAGACAGACATGGACCTGCTGGAGTGAGTCCAGAGGATGGCCACAAAGATTATGAGAGGGCTGGAGCACCTTTTCTGTCAAGACAGGCTGAAAGAACTGGGAGAAAAGGCAGCTCCAGGGAGACTTTGTAACTACATTTCAGTATCTGAAGGGGACCTACTGGAAGGCTGGGGAAGGACTGTTTAGAAGAGCTTGCAGCAACAGGGTGAGTGGTAATGGTTTGATGCTGGAGCAGGATAGATTAAGGCTGGGCATAAGGACATAATGAGGAAGTTCTTTACAATGAGAGTAGTATAATAATGGAACAGGTTGTCTAGGGATGTGGTTGAGGCCCTGTCCCTGAAGACATTCAAGATCAGATTTGAGTTGGCCATTGGAAGCCTGATCTAGTGGAGGTGTCCCTGCTCGTTGAAGGGGGGTTGGACAAGATGAGCTTTGAGGGTCTCTTTAAACCTGATGCAATCTGTGAACCATGAATTTAGAAATCTTTTCTATTTCTGCAGATGAAAAAGTCCAGTATTTATCCAAGAAAGAAACAGGCAAAGAAGAGTGACCTCATTGCTACATTCATATTTACAATCTGGTACACACTTTAAAACTCCTGGTTAAATATACTCTGTTAGATTTCTTAAAAACTGATGGTCAGCTTTTCTTCTTTTGATAATATTGACTAGTTTTGGTTACTTATACAAAAGAAATCACCACTGGTCTGTACAGACTGTAAAAAGGCTACTGTGACTCTAAATACATACATGTAAGAGAGGTTACCTGCTTTGAGTTTGTTAAATAGAGTTTTGCACCCAAATTTAAGATTTGCAGCTTTACAAGGTCATCTTCATTAATGAAGCTCTTGGCTGTCTTTCTCAAGACATCAGGTGCGATCTTTGGAACCCGTTCGCAGTATTCACCGATGAGCCAGAGAATGCTGGCTCTGGCTACTGGAACCTGGAAAAACATAGAGCCCTCTAAGTTAACACAGTCACAAAGGCTACTTGCACATTTCTACTTGTGTTCAGCAATGCATTAAACAAAATTCTGTCTAAAGACAACTACTATGTAAGAAATTCAGACCCAAATTAAACACTGTGATTCACAGAATATTCATACAGACCTTGCATGCAAAAATGTCTATGATGATTTTGTAAGACAGAGCAGGAATGGAAATAGAGGCACAAAGAAGTGACGTCTTCATGCTCACAGTAAAGCTGGTGGCAGTTGAGAAGAGAATCCACACCCTCCAGGTGTGGCTGGGAGTTTTTGCCACCAGGTTACACTAAACAGCATGTTGAAGCAAAACAGTGATTTTTTTGGTGACTGTTTATGCAGGAATCTTTTCTAACAATACAGTTTCATCAAATACTGCCTATCTAAATGCAAAGAATTTCTTTAGGACTATTGTTATCTTTCCTTCTTTTTAATTTAAAAAGTTATGACAGAAAGATCCATATTTTTGCAAGTGTTCAAGGCCAGCTGAACACAGAACAAACAAGAGATCAAGACCAGGGTTCTTAATTTGTGAATAGGATCTAATGCCTTAACTGAAAACACTCCAACCAGAAACTTCACACAAGTTTTACTGTTTTGGAGCTTCTTAACTATTTAATTGAAAGAACTGGCAGCAGCAGTTTCCAGATGAACTCCCAGCACATGGTGCTGACTTCAAAAGTGCAGTACTGTCACAGATGGAGGGCAAGCAAAGCAGAAGGCACAGAAGGAAACAGAATTTCATGCTCCACACAGAGTTTAACTAGAAGTAGTTAGGAGCTAAATGAAATAATACACTCCCACTCTTCTCAGAGATGAGCTAGTCTATATTACCTGATGGTCAAATTAAAAATTGAATCTGTGTTACACAGCTCCCTGAAAACACTGTTCTCCTTCCTTGAGAGTAAGGAAGTATATGATAAGAAAATTCTTCCAAGAAGCAGCATGTCTTGCATAATGTCTACAGATCGCGGTGCTCTCATTTCTCTACAGACTCTTGCTCAACAGAAGTTGAAGTATTAGTGGGAAAATGCCCACCAAATGACTGATTGTAGTTTAGAAAAAATAAAAGCTTCCACCTGTAACTGCAATTTCAGCTAATTTTGCTGCTTTTTCTAAAAAAGTAAAAAACCCTGCATTTGTACTAACATATATCATTACTCCCTACATATACAGCAGTCTGTTTTTTTAACAGGCTCACACCTAAGCCAGTGTGAGCTCTGCCTTAGGTAAGAGTCACATGAGAAACAAGCATTAAAAATTCAGCATTTTGGTTCTCAAAGCACTAATTCATAGTATCTTTTATGTATGTTTCAACTTTTCAGCATATGTCAGCTATTCATATATTAATATCTATTTCTCAGAATTACGATGGAAATCAACTCTTAAGTACCCTACCCTGTATACACATTAACCTGGAAAGTGCTGCTTTCCAGTGACATTCATGAAAGGCAATGGATACAAAGAAACTACCAAAAGTTCAGGACGGCAAATCCCAAAATATAGTCCACAGACCCCATACATGGCCTACTAAGCAATACTACTGAAATACTAAGTATGTTCAGGAGAAATTTAATGATTAAACATGATGTACTGCACAAGAAGTTTGAAACAGCTTTGGAAAAAAGCTTGATTGCCTCTGTACTTTCACATTGTTGCAAATAGACATATGTCGCGGGGAAAACAGAGGACTGTCCCTGCTGTAAGACAAAGCAATCGAATCATGGAATGACAGAACACTGAGTACAACAAAAAATGCACAAGTGAGATATCAATTCTAAATACATAAAAGATGCTTATGGTAGAGGCAACAATGTATTGAGAGCATGGTGGTGACCTCACAAAAAATTAAATGGTCTTGAAGCCTACAGTGTGAGAGAGGGGAACAAGCTACCAGACAGCTCCTAAATATAAAAAAAAGAACTTTAAATCCAGTAAGAATATGTTCATCTGTGAAACAGTAAGACAGATGCCATTACTTGTACACTGATTTCAGAAGGGAAAGGGGTTATTTCTAATGTTCCAAAGGTTACACTGCATTAAGACCTCACTCCCAATCTATTATTTTAAATTGGGCTAAAGAATAGTAATTGAGTGGTACATTAAATTTTCCACTATTGGAGTAGTTCAAGTTGCATGCTGTACAGATAGATACCTCCAAATAAGAATATATAGGCAACTTCAGGCTTTAGCTATGCTAGATTTATTTTTCTAAGAGTTTTCATTACAGACATGTTAAAATATTAGAACTACAAGGGACCACCAAGTACCAGAGTTAGGGCAACAGCCCCTCAGAATCATTAATCTTCCTACTATTGTCTTTTCATAAAGCAGAAATAGCTGACAGAGCAGACCAATTTCAATAACATATAATTAATAAAGACAAACATTGGTATTGCACTCTGCCTAGTTAAACCCAGAACTACACTTTAAAGCAAAGAAATATATTTATGCATTTAAATGGTGTGCATTTAAGCACAGTGTTTCGCTCTTCTAATTTATTTTTCTGTTTGTAAAATATAATTATTAGATTAATAAACTAGTCTTCTAATGTAAAATACATAGACTAAACAAAGCCTAATTTGAAAAACAGTGACAGAAGGAAAACAGACAAAATCTCTTACAAGACTCTGCCTTTTAATCACATGGTTAGTTTGCTATGTAAATACTGTAGATATTAAACACAATTTTGTGCAACAGGAATCAATATCAATTAGGGACTTTTTGAAACACATCCTGACTGGAAGCCATTTTAATGAAAAGTGTGTCGAACTGATGAACCTAATGTTTCTGTGTCACTGGATTCATTTGGGATCAAAACAGCACAGCATTTTCGTATTTCTTTTTCCCTGTTTAAGACTTCCAATCCTCAACCACGAATATGAAGTGCACGATCCTGCAGCCCTTGTTTCCAGGGCACTCAAAACAGCAAACATAAAAAAGGAAGCCACTTGTAGACCTTCATTGTCTTTTCCAGTATAGCTTAAGTAGGGACCTTGAACTGACAAAAAATGCAGGAAATAATATTTTCACTATTCAGCCCTACTCTGCATTATCCTCAATGGCAAACAGGACTGTAATTACTTTGCCTGATGTTTCATTCCATATGCCCTGAGCAAGTGTTTAAGTGCACTTTTTCAGCCTTAGTACCAGAAGGCTGTTTCCACCACCATTTTTATCCACTTCATAACTGGAGGAGACCCAATAAATGGTTAAAACATGAAACAAAACAAACAAACCATCCAGACCCTCTCCTCTTAAAGCAAGACTTTGATTACTTTGAACAGTTAAAGAAAAACATTTTAAAGATTTTACAGTTCATTCTAAGCACCAGAATTAAAAAAAAAAAACTATTGCAATTAATCTCTAACCTTATTACACAACATACTAGGCTAAAGCACAATTTTAAATTGCCAATTCCGATTACCCACATTTGTCACAAAACAGAGACATTCAAATTGCAAATGAGTTCCAATTCTCTGCATCCAGAAGAATATTAAGCTCTTTAAAGTTACATATATCTATCTTTTTTCCTTTAAATTTACAATACTTATCCTGTCTTTGTCCCATCAAGAAGTGCTCCTCCTCACCTCTAGATTAGAAAAGACTTTAGACTTCTCATATTTTCACTCTTGTTTTAGAAGGAACTAGAAATAAGACTAATGAAAACCCAGGATGTCAGAATTTATCAGCTACAGAAAAAGCAAAGCCTCTGCCTTAGTAGTATTATGAAGGAAAGCCTGGAGAGAAATCACAGCAGAACTGCAAGATTCTCACCACCAAAAGCAATCACCACAGGATACAATGTACCATCATAAATTAGTTTTCTAGTAAGACAGAGGAAGAAACTAACTTCAAGACTATTGCATCTTGGTTATACAAGTAAATATACAAATGAAGGACACCACTGAGCCATTCTTACTCAGAGCTAATTCCTGCTAGACTGATTAAATTCATTCATTGCTAAAATGCATTAAGAAAAATCAAAGGAGGTATACTTCAGATAAAAAGAATAATGTCCTGTGTTATTCTAGTTTAATTAATATAACATAACCAATCCACTTTAAAACTTAATTCGGATTAAATCTGCAAGTTATTTGCAGTTGGATTCTGGACCATGGCTGTTCTAAAGGAAAGGCCTTCCAAAAGAATTCATCAGTTAACTCTTATGACACATATTTGACAAGAAAATATTCTAAAAGCTTTTGAAAAAGCCTCTCAAAAACATCTTCAAAACTGTTAGCCTTTGCAGGGTGGAAAGGCACTCTGGTGAATAAAAAGGAATCAGATAATAGAAAGACAAAAACTCCGTTACAATGGAAGGCAATCATCAGATGTCCCACAGGGACTAACAGGGGAAAACGTGATGTTCAACAGATTTGCGAGTAACCTAGAAAAGGCTGTCTAGTGAGGAGACAGTCTGCTTACTACTTAGCATTTTCTGATGTTCTATAAAGGCTCATTATTAAAGAATGAGTATACCAAATTGGTTCAAGTACTGCACATGGGTTTGCTTTTACCCCTCATTCAACTCAAAAAAGGATTTTCTTTTCCAAAACATTTCCTTGTATTTAAAACTTTAAATATTTGGTCAGAAGTGTTAATTGTATAAAACAGCTTACAAAACTCCTTTAAGTGTTAAACAGAGTACTTAGAAAATAACTATTTTGTTCTATAAACTCACTTGGCAAAGAGCCAAAAGAGGTGTCATTATAATAAGTATAATCTCATAAATTGTGTATAATCTTACCAAAATATTAGACAAGTTTTCTGAAAACACAGGTGATTAATATAAAATTGTTAATACTTATTTGATACATAATAAGCAGCAGTATCTTATAGCCTCCTTTGATTCTGGATATAATTAATCTATTGGAACTATAATTTCTTTAAATCAGTTATGTAGTTTGGTCATCACCTCTTAACGGCTGAAGATTTCTCTCTTCAATAAACAAAACCTAAGACTGTATTTCCTTTTTCTTTTAACATTCCTAACTTTGTGAAATTCAAATAGGAGATTCACTGTTTCAAGAAATTGTTTACTGCTCCATCATCAATACATGTGCAATTTCATGAAACAGAACAGTTCTCTTTATAGCTTCCACAGAAAAATACTTCTTGACACATCACCTTTGGTGTACAGTGCAACAGGTAGCTAATGGTCTTCAGCCCTATATTATAATTTAGGATATCCTACTAAATGCTTTATCAATAACTGGGAATGTGAGGAAAATTTGGGGAGTAATTACTGACATATCTAAATATTAATTGAATCCAAGGATCAAGGATAGGCAATAATGCAAATTTTAATGTTAAATGCCACAGAATCTTAAGTACCTGAAAGACAAAAATGTGACTTCAACAAACACTGCACCACACTCACAGCATCATGTCTGGAACCATGGAAAGGTCAGGTAATTTGGGGATAGAGAAAAAGATTTGGAATAGAACTTTTTAAACTTTACCCCAGATCAGTAAGATAACAGGCTCAAGTTAAGCACTGCTTTGCCTTTTTATTTTTTTCATTTCAAGTTACCTACTCCTCATTCTAAACCTGCTATTCATCGTGGCCCAACAGTACTAGCAATAATCAATGTTTTCACAGATCTCTTTCAAAATAGAGTCTCAGATCTCAGGCACAAATCAAAGCCATCCAATAGTTTCTACTTCCTTTTCCTAAAGAACATACAAAAATTATGCCAAAAATTAAACATTATTTTGTATTTCTCTAATATGTGTATTTCTGCCAGAGGAGATAGTGTGATTCTTACCAGACAACAATTAAGATAAGACACTGTGCACAAATACTCACAGTAATGTTATCCAGGAGTTTGGCCATATGCTTAATAATTTCACCATGGTGTGCTGGTTGGGTTTGCAGCAGTTTCTTAATGACCACAACACTTTCAGCAACTACAATTTCTGTTTAAAACAAAACAAATCATTAATTTCAAAAGCACTTATACAAAAGACATAAATAATTGATGGTAAAAGATGTTATGAGCTTTCAACATATGCTTTGCAGAACTGAATTCTATTTGCTTGGTAACGAAGACGCAAACTGCTAATACGAGTCCATCTTCAAGCTATAAGCAGCAAAAAATCCCAGAGAAACGTTCACAATGTTATCCTATCACATAATATTTTGAAATTGCTTTTTAGGAAAGCTGCACTTTGTATTTTTTCTTTTAAAATTGAGGAATAGCATGAAAGAAACATCTGTTTTTCAGTGAAATTATGCATATTCTAAGTAATTTGCTGTTTGCATTCAAATACAAGCACTTGTTTAATTTTCAATGAAATATAAAAAATAACAGCTTGTTCATACACAAGATAAATATATAAACATTTCCTCTGCACTTTGTGCATTGAAATGAAGCTTCTAAACAGCAAACCACTTGAAAGATTTATGCCAAAAGTCATGCATTGGAATGCTTAACTACTGTAACAAGTAGCACTCACAGCTGGATCAACTTGTATGAAATGTATGAATTTGAAGTTGATGCAAAGGTGAGTTTCTACAGAAGAAAAAACTAATTCCATAAAAAAAGATGAAGCAAAGTCAAACATAGCCAAAGCTGAAACCAAAATAAAGACTCCTGTAAGAGTTCAACATTTTTGTAGTGTATTTACATTTATACTACAAAAAGGAAGTAACTATTTCTTCTATTCAACTTTAAACCACAGAATAAGCCCAACTAGCAATTGCTAAGCATCAAGCAGATATTCCTACATTTCAAGAGCTAATCAGTCAGACACACAGACCATTTGTTTTGCACTCAAGCAAGTCAAAGTTTCAAAATAATAGTATGCTGAAGAGATTCAATTTTTCTACACTAATTTCTTGAAGCAATGTTAACATGTTGTCCTCACATATCTCAAGGTATTGTCCAGTCCTATAGATAAATTCAATTTAGATTACAGCCAGACAATAAAATAAAGCAACAATTCTCCAAATTTTAAATTATAATATGGTGTGCAGGACACTGTAATGACAACCTTTGTCATTGATTGTTTTGTGACACTACTTATCAAGAAGAATTGTTATGCAAGATAAAACTGAATCAAAAAATCCTAAGCGGACATGAAGTCATCATTAAAAACACTTGTTGGCAATGTAGAACTGATCATGGTAAAATGAAGCACAGTTGATTAAGTGTCCCTATAGGAATTACTTTAATGCAATCTGTGGGAGCATATTTAAAGAACTGAACCAGAGCTATAAGCAAGTAAACTAAAATAGTTCCTGTTACATGTGTAGATACCAAAATGGAAATTACAAACAAAAGCAAAATTAATCTGTACTCGAATACTGACTAACACAGTCCAGAAAGTAAGAGGCTATTTTGAGTCTTGTGAAGAAACCAAAGAATAAAGACAAAATCAAAGACATGCATTCAGGATCAAAGACAAAAAAAGTGCAAAAAAAAAATAACCACCACCACCACACACATACACACACACACACACACACAAGGAGACAAAACTGGCATTCTAAAGAGCAGTAAGGCAATTCCAAATGTAACCCTGATAAAGAAAAAGCGCATACACAGCGTCAATAAATGAACACAAGAATTTCAACACAGACTGTAAATTATATGTAAAGGCTCATAAAAAGTAAATTCACAGAAAATCTCATCAGGAATACCTTTACCTCTCACAGAGTCCTTTATTGGTATCAGCAATTTTAACAGTGAACACTATTACTAAGATTTTTACTGTGACTTGTGAAAATTAGTTTCCTTCAAACAATATGGAAATGATTACTCTGAGTAGGATCATTTCTGAAGACCTTGGAGCATGACAACTTTAAACCATAAAATACATAAATACACAGAGTGTTCTGCTTTCCACATACCAAAGTATCTAAAATATTAACAATGCAGCAGACAGTAACTTGTGAGGAGTAACAGACTTTTCCAAAATTAAGAATTTGGCCACATTATAACCAACTCAGAAAAAGACCCAGCAAGGAGTGTTTCACCAAAAAACATTCAAATGCTGCATTCTGAAATAGTACATTTGATACAACTGATGTTGAGTCAAGTTTTATTCTGTTTGCATTACCCAATAATGTCAGAAACTAACACACACACACACACAGAGCTGAAGAGTAGTTTATCCACAGTCTCTAATTCGTGTTATCACTATTTCTGAAAGCAAAACTGCACCAATTGTTTTTAGAAGGAATACACCACTTGCAAGGCTGTGCAAATGATTAAGTGCTCCCTCAGCACACTTGCAGGTGACACACTAAACTGAGTGGTGCGGTTGACTGAAGTTAAAAGTGGCCTGTGATCAGTTGTAACTATCAGGGCAAACCCTTTAAAAAAATGCATTAGGCAAATGTGAAGAGACTAAATAGCTTTTCTTTTTGCACTTCTTTCTATAGATGAAGAAGGAAAAATAATTCTCAGCCCTCAACTTGGCTTCCAGAAACAAGGCTCTGCTCTTGAAATATTCTCTATTTCATAGAATCTTAAAATTATTTTGGTTGGAAAAGACCTTTACGATCATCAACACCAACCATCAACCTAACACAACCAAGCTCAGGTTTGACAGGACCCTGGGCAACTTGATCTAATGGAGAACACTCCTGCCCACTGTAGAGGGAGGGTGTTGAACTTGATGACCTTTGCAGGTTGCTTCCAACCCAAGATGTTCTATGATTAAACCACATCCCAAAGTGCCATGTCCCAACATTTCTTGAAGATCTCCATGGATGGTGACTCCACCACTTCCCTGGGCAGACTGTTCCAATGCCTGACTGTTCTTTTCGTAAAGAAAATGTTCCTAATATCCAATCTAACCCTCCCTGGCACAATTTTGGGCCTATCATATGATACTAGGGATTAGAGAAAAGCACCCATCTCACTACAACCTCCTTCCAGGTAGTTGTAGTGTGTCCTATCAGCCTCCTTTTCTCCAGGCTAAACAACCCCAGTTCCCTCAGCTGCTCCTCACGAGGCTTATTCTCTAGACCTTTCACCAGTTTCACAGCCCTTCTCCTGACATGCTTCAGCAACTCAGTGTCCAGTGGAGTCCCTCAGGGATCAGTACTGGGCCCCGTCCTCTTTAACATCTTCATTGATGATCTGGATGAGGAGGTTGAGTCAGTCATCAGCAAGTTTGCAGATGACACCAAGTTGGGGGCAGATGTTAGTCAGTTAGAGAGTAGAAGTGCTCTGCAGAGGGACCTCGACCGACTGGACAGATGGGCAGAATCCAATGGGATGGCATTCAACAAGTCCAAGTGCCGGGTGCTGCACTTTGGCCATGGCAATCCCATGCAGAGCTACAGGCTGGGGTTGGAGTGGCTGGAGAGCTCCCAAACAGAGAGGGACCTGGGGGTGCTGATCGACAGCCACCTGAATATGAGCCAGCAGTGTGCCCAAGTGGCCAAGAAGGCCAGTGGCATCCTGGCCTGCAGTAGGAATAGTGTGGCTAGCAGGAGCAGGGAAGTCATTCTGCCCCTGTACTCTGCACTGGTTAGGCCACACCTTGAGTCCTGTGTCCAGTTCTGGGCCCCTCAGTTTAAGAAGGACATCGAGACACTTGAACGTGTCCAGAGAAGGGCAACAAGGCTGGGGAGAGGCCTTGAGCACAAGCCCTATGAGGAGAGGCTGAGGGAGCTGGGATTGTTTAGCCTGGAGAAGAGGAGGCTCAGGGGTGACCTCATTGCCCTCTACAACTACCTGAAGGGTGGTTGTAGCCGGGAAGGGGTTAGTCTCTTCTCCCAGGCAACCAGCACCAGAACAAGGGCACACAGTCTCAAGCTGCGTCAGAGGAGGTTTAGACTCGAGGTGAGGAGGAAGTTCTTCACCGAGCGAGTCATTTGTCATTGGAATGGCCTGCCCAGGGAGGTGGTGGAGTCACCGTCCCTGGAGGCATTCAAGAGGGGATTGGATGTGGCACTTGGTGCCATGGTCTAGTCATGGGGTCTGTGTTGATAGGTTGGACTCGATGATCCTCGAGGTCCTTTCCAACCTTAGTTATACTGTGATACTGTGAGCCCCAGACTGAACACAGCATTCAAGGTACAGCCTCATCAGTGATGATGAGGCAATCCCAGGCACAAATACAGGCTGGGCAGTGACTGGTTGGAAAGTAGCCCTGAGGAGAGAGACTTGGGGCTGCTGGTGGACAAAAAGCTCAACAGGAGCTCTCAACGTGCACTTGCAGCCCGCAAGGCCAATCAGATCCTGGGCTGCATCAGGAGAAGTGTGGCTAGCAGGTCGAGGGAGGTGATCCTCCCCCTCTACTCAGCCCTGGTGAGACCCCATCTGGAGTACTGCCTCCAGTTCTGGAGCCCCTATTACAAGAGGGATGTGGAGGTGCTGGAACGTGTCCAGAGAAGGGCCACAAGGATGATCAGAGGGTTGGAGCACCTCTCCTATGAGGACAGACTGAAGGAGTTGGGACTGTTCAGTCTGCAGAAGAGAAGGCTTCGAGGTGACCTAATTGTGGCCTTCCAGTATCTGAAGGGGGCCTACAGGAAGGCTGGGGAAGGACTTCTCAGGATCTCAGGTAGTGATAGAACTAGGGGAATGGAATGAAGCTGGAGGTGGGGAGATTCAGGCTGGATGTGAGGAGGAGGTTCTTCACCATGAGAGTGGTGAGACCCTGGAATGGGTTGTCCAGGGAGGTGGTCGAGGCCCCGTCCCTGGGGGTGTTTAAGAGCAGGCTAGATGAGGCTCTGTCCAGCCTGATCTAGTGTGGGGTTTCCCTGCCCATGGCAGGGGGGTTGGAACTAGATGATCCTTGTGGTCCCTTCCAACCCTGAATGAAACTATGAAACTATGAGTGCAGAAGCATAATCACTTTCCTACTCCTGGCCACACTATTCCTGATCCAGAATGCTGTTGGCCATCTTGCACACCTGAACACTCTGCTGGCTCATGTTCAGCTGGCTGTCAACCAGCAACCCCAAGACCTTTTTTGATGGGCAGCTTTCCAGTCACTCTCCCCAAAGCCTGTAGCCTTCCATGGGGTTGGTGTGACCCAAGTGCAGGACCTAGCACTTGGCCTTGTTAAACCTCATACAACTGGCCTTGAACCTTTGATTCAGCCTTTGATTCAGCCTTTGATTCCTTTGCAGAACCTTCCTACCCTCAAGCAGATCAATTCTCCCACTCAGTTTAATGTCACCAGCAAACATACTGAGGATGCACTCAATTCCCTCACCCAGATCATTAATAAGGATGTTAATGAGAACTGGCCCAAATACTGAGCCCTGGGAACACCACTAGTGTCCAACTGGCTGGTTCCATTCACCACCATTCTTTGAACGCAGCCATCCCAACAGTTTCTGACACAGTGTATATCCATCTAAGCCTTAAGTTTCTCCAGCAGGACGTTGTGGAAAATGGTGTCAAAGACTTCACTAAAGTCAAGATAAACACAACCTACTGAAGTCCAGATAAACACCATCCATAGCCTTTCCTTATCCACAAAGGATGCTGACTGGGCCTGATACCTGACTGCCATGCACATGCTGCGTAATGGCACTCACAATGACCTGGTAAACAACCCTCATAGCACTGAGGTCACACTAATGGGGCTGGAGTTCCCTGGGTACTTCTTCTGGCCATTGCTGTAGATGGGCATCATGTTTGCCAATCTCCAGTCAGTTGGGACCTTCCTACTTGTCCAGGACTGCTGGTAAATAATGGAAAATAGCTTGGAGAGTGCTTCTGCTAGTCCTCTCAGTACCCTTGGGTGTATGCCACCTGTACCTATAGACCTGTGTATGTCTGAGTGGTGCAGCAGCTCACTACCCATCTCCTCTTGGATTATGGGGGCTTCATTTTGCTTCCCATCCCTATGTCCCAGTTGATTTATCGATGAGTTCTTTGTCTAACGGAAAATTTCCCCTACTCAGAAAGCTAGGGGTTATGGTAAAAAAACCCTATTTGAATCCAAGAAGCATATACAGAACCCAAAAAGTTGAATAACTTTTAAATAACTTCACAGACTTCTGTGAAGAATTATTCCAGATGGATCTGACTGACCCCAAAGAGATTCTTTTGTGTAGTGACATTCTTGACTCTCAGCACCCAAGTTCCAGAATGAGTAAAGACAGCTCCTGTGCCAGATAGAGCCAAGATACCTTGTCTGTTGGCTTGTATCTACAGTAAAGGCCTTTCCAGAAAAAGTGCAAAGAATTAGAAGGCGGGTTTGCTCATTCTTCAGGATGTTATTTTGATTTGGTAGAAGTAATTTGGTCTTTCTTTTGCAGTCAAGTGAATTCCTCGTAGTAAGAAAACAGGGCAGAGAAAGCATAGCCAACTCTAGTTTCAGGGACCTCAGAACCTCCTGGATTTGGCAGCTTGGTCTTCACACTGCTTAAAGGCAGCAGATAAACAAGGCTTTGAATACCCACGGAAACAGCAGCATGGGAAATAGATTGCTTGCACAATTTAAGGATGGAAGTTGGAGGAAAGCAAGGTTAACCAAGATTCTTGAATTTATTCTCCTGCATATGCTAAATATATTTTTCATTCTGCCACCATTCCCAAAACTCTTATGTTTACTAAGCTGTAACTACCAGCAATTTCCTGCCACCTGAGGAAAGGTTCCATGTAAAATACGCCATTCTATTAATCCCTTAAAAGAAGGAATAAAGATACTGAAGCTACAGTAAAGCAATTTGCCAGCTGCCAGGTTTAGAAGGAGGTTTTGCTCAATATATCCTTTGCAGTCTTTCAGAACACTAAGCTTAAGAAGATAATTTCATCTGCTAGACAACTACTCAGAAACTGTCAAGAAAACTAATCTTGTTGAGAAAGACCTTTGCAGGCATGCACACATGTGTGTGTATATATTTAACTACTTTTAAGAAAGTATTTAATTGAGAAGCTACAATAAAAGAAAAAAAAAAAGGGTCTATTCCTCTTATCACAGTTCCTTCTTAGCAAGTAGAAAAAGCAAGAAAACAGAAAGTAAGTAACAAACTCAGCATTCTGAAGTTATGGTCCTGTTACTTCATTTTTGACAGAAATAGGGATTTTTTAATTATTTTTTTTTTAGACACTCAAAGTAGCCTACTGATCAAGAGGACGATTCCCATGAGAACAACCTCTGAAGCTCAGATTTTCACATGGTGATTGCTGAATATAATATAAAATAGTGTATTGTGCAGACACAGTCTTGTACCACAATGTGGGAAGGTATTTTAAACACAGCTGATAACCAGAAAAGCACAATGGTACATAAGATACAGAACACTATGAAACCAGGAGGACTCCTAATTCATAAACCGAACAAGAGCAATCTGAGTGCACCAGTGGATCACAGGATGACTATGTGCTATCAAAGTGATATCCCTAATAAAGGCCTTCTTAGGATTATCATGAAAAACACATTCAGAAGATACAGAGAGGAATTAATGCTGCTTTTCAAAGCTTAGAGTAGACCTCACCTGTGTTCTTTGAACAATGCTAATTACTCCAGACCACCCCAAAATTAAGCTTTTCCTCCTTCCCAACAATATTAGTTTTAACGACATCTTTCTTAACCCTAATAGGCTTGAATACTGGCAATAATGTACATCTTATCTAATAATATTCCAACTCTCTTACTGACTTCTGTACAATATTTATTGGTAACTCATAAGAACAAGCAATATTCTCAGTATTGATTTACAGTGCTGCTATATCCCATTTGATTTTATCTGCTCCTTGTTGTGTTCCTTAGTGACTTGCAACTCCATTTCACTGCATTAAAATAACAGAAGGCTAAACTACAAAATCAAGCCAAATTTGGGGCTGTTTATCCTATAACTATGTAATACGCATTTTTTTTCAGTCTGGCATTCATGCACTAAAAAAAAGATTCCAAGCTTTCAGCACCCTCTACAGGCTAATCGTTTTGATGCAACTAAACATAAAAGTCTTATCTATGGCAATCACAACAGCACACTTTAATAATAGTGCTCATTAAGAAAATGTGTCATGCCATTGGTTACTCAGAAAACAAACAGAACACATAGCTTACCATCCCTGTTGGACAGCAAACATACAAGGCCATTAAGGCATGTGTCAGTCACTTCAGTGATGTTAGTTGCACATCTGCCGATAGCCTGAATTGTAGCTGCAGCAAACTGCTTATCTTGGCTTTTCACGTATGTCTAGGGAAACAGAATTTTCATTAGTCAATATGTAAGTTTTGTCTACCAAAGAGTCACCACATTACTCCCACCAGACAGATACATGGTGTAACAAATTCAATCTAGAAAGTTACATTGCACATTAAAAGTCAGACTTTTGCATCTCATTGTCAGTTTCACAAGACATTTTCTTGACAGCTTTAGTCACTCATGGCCATGCAAACCTCTTATTTCAAGAAGCCTGGGGCAGGGGGCAATTACCCAAAACCTGCAATTAGTTTGCATGTAAGGCTGGAGGAGTTGAAGAGCTCTCTGTTCAGAGAGGTTTCAGTTCATTTAACCAGGAGCATCTGTGAAACTGTGAATAACCTACCTGCCTGAGAACCAGCACCTTTCAGAGAAAGGTAGTCAGAGAACTGAAGCAATGAAAATGGATGTCATATGCAAAGAGGAAAGAAAGAATGATAGGCACTGTTTCACAATATAGGCAGAACATCTTGCTGATACGTACACAGATACTGCAGATATTTCACCAAATGACTTACAAAAATGAAGTCTGGCAATAAATGCTGAAAGCCAAATAATGCTAAAATTAAGAGCCTATCATTTAGTGACAATTTCTACCAACTTGACTGATAGTTTCAAAGAATTTGAAATGACTGGGTTTTCCTCATCAGGTTTGGGTGTTTTGCTAGCTAGAAGGAGAGTGAGAAACAAAACACTGAAAATCCTTTCCACATATATGAGACAGTTTCATTACCATTCTAAAGACATTTGATTCTGGGAAAATTGAACACTAATCCAATAATGCCAATTGGCGAACTGAGAGCATTTCATATTAAAAGAACAGAATCTTGCACAAACCTGAAATTCTCGAAGCAGAGTTGAAATGTTGGCTTCATTTGCTAAATTTGTCAAGATTTCAAGCTACAAGAGAAAAAACACACAGATTATTTTATAAAAGCTAAAAATAAACCATTATAAACAGTACCACATGTACACTATGCTTTATTTGCATTTTTTTTAAAGATCATAATACTGAAAATGCCACTTATAATTCAACAGCTTACAAGATTTCTGTATAGACTGGTAGCAGCTTTGCACTCAGAAGGAATATTCCTTCAAGTACACACAAGTTTTTCAGAGTAGGCCTATGAGGTTCAGTGACACATTTTCTGTGAGCTCTAGCTTTGCCATTGCACTGCATATCAAATGGACCTGAAATACTTCTAGCAGTATTCTTTTCCCAATGTTACACAACAGGCCTTTGCCTATAAGAGCCATGTGACATAGTAAGAAGAAAGAA
The DNA here is from genome assembly GCA_011125475.1 of Melanerpes aurifrons. Taxonomy (NCBI): domain Eukaryota; kingdom Metazoa; phylum Chordata; class Aves; order Piciformes; family Picidae; genus Melanerpes; species Melanerpes aurifrons. The sequence goes on from WWNC01000003.1 coordinate 7,140,585, forward strand.
CAGAAATAACAGAAATCACAACTGGAGGTGGGGCAAAATAAACTGCTCATTATATTCAGATGAACTGCCCTTTTGCAGACCTGTAAACTCAGGAAAGAAACACTTGCATCTGTGAGACTCCTCAGACCTGTATGATTACCAAGAGCATCAGACCCTGAATGGCTGCTTCTTTGCTCCTGATGAGTAAGAGGGTAGTATACGACGCTTGGCATATATTGTTAAACTGCTACACTTCCAGGTTGTTAATTTTAACTTTAAAGAAGAAAGAATTCCAATACAACCTGGGTGAGATAAGCTGAAGAGAAAGACAGCTCTATCTCTGTAAAGGGAAATAATGCTTCAGAATTATGTTGGTATTTTTTGAGATTGAGGCATATAGACAAGGACACCTAATTTATACAGTACACCAGTACTTCAGAAGAAATTTGATAAGACCTTTCACTAAAGGCTCTTAAAGGTATATATCTAGCATGGCATACAAAGCAAATAAATAAATCAAAGGGAGGAATAGGCAGGGGAAAAAAGATATTATTTTACAGTAGAAAAAAGTATCAATGGAATCACACAAACCTCTTTATCGAAAATTACATGCTGTGAGCTGACTACTACTAATTAGAAGTGAGAAGTTGTGTTTAAAGTAGAAAACGCCATGAAAATACAAGCTTAACACCAAGTAGTGATGCAAAACAAACTCAATGTTGAGAAAACACAAAGGACAAAACACAAATCTAGACAGACGATTTCCAAGATGCTTCCACATCTTAAATACTGCCACAAGTCTCATCCTCCTAACTTATGACAGATAGGATGGAACTATGAGGGTAGAGCAGGTAGTGAAAAAGCACAAGATTATTTTCTATGCGAACCTGTGTAGGTTGTCCTAGATTTTTCAGTCACCAAGAAAGGACTGACTTCTCCATCTCTTCCCCATTGTGTTATCAATTAAAATGGGAATTTAAATAAACCAAGTTCCAATTATTTTAGGAGTGACTTTTCTGGACAACACTTAAGTCTTACTAGTATTCCTCACAGTTTTCATAGTCATAAAGTTTGGGGAAGATCTTTTACCTAGAACCACATGAAATTTATGTAGATTTAATGCTGTAAGATAAAAATACGATGGTTGGGCATAGCCATCTTGGGCTGCATGGGCTGCACGTGTAATGAAGCTGCAACATGGATGTACAATGAAATAAGGAAAAATAATTCTTAAGAAAACTGTACCTTCCACTCCTAAGCACAAGTGCCTATGACAATTCAATGCAAAACAAGAGAAAAGGCACATAATAGTAGACCATTTTTCAGCTATTGTTTTGTCAAGGATTTCATATTTACTAAGAATTAGCAGAAACAAGGAGACAGCTTAAAATGTGCACTGAGATGTGGCCTTGAGCAAAGTCTGAAGTACTTCTCACATCAAATGTTGATTTCAAAGGGAATTTGGAATTCTCATTCTGGCCCGTTTTGTTCTGCGAAAGAGATTTAAAAACAGCCCATCTGCCACCTAGAACATGGCAACAAGAACTTTCAATAGCCTGACAAACCTGAAGGACACTTGCAGACTTAGCTGCAAGCCACAATGCTACAATTCTTAGTGAATAAACAGGAAGAGCAAAGAATGAAGTGCGCCACCAGTGCAAGAAAATTTTACCTTCTGTGGCAGTTTAGGCTGGGTGCCTCCCAGTACTGCCATGTAAGTTACACCTCTCGTGTCCTGAAGGTCCAACCCAATAAGGTGGACACAGGAAGCTGTGTATTTCATACCCATTATATCCTGTGCCCTATAAATCCATCTGCAAAGTCTCTCTCTTCCTCTTTCTTCCCTCTCTGCTCCCGTGGGCGATGCTCCCTGTTGGGTAACACTGGTGGAGTATCTCAAGGCATCTTAGGTCTGGCTAGGCCTAATGCCAGGAGGAGAACCTGTCCAGCCTGAGACTAGTCTAGTAGTTGTGGGGGGAAGAAAGAGCCCTGCGGGTTTTGGGTGTACCCTCAGACGGTGAGAAGGGAAGTGCTGGGGGGGCCTCTGGGTGTGTATAAGGGACCCTGTACACTTTTGGATTCTTTTGTCACTATGCTTTGTTGTTTTTGTAAAACACTAATTGTTTTTCTATTTAAACTTTCCATCACCTTTGCTATCTATTTGTGTGAATGTCATTCTTTTGTCCCTTTCAGGGGCAAGAGAGGATCTGTCTGGCCTCAAAGCAGGACACCTTCGTACTGCAAACAGGTATATCCAGCATTATATAGAGGAATTCGCTTTTAAACTCACCTTCAGTGTTTTGATCATTGTGGGATCAGTTGATCTAACATAGAAACTCTTCAGATAAGGTTCAAACATGCCCTGGAAAGCAGAACATATTTAAGTCACTCACCTATGTTTCATTTAATATAATTCAGAAATTTCTCAATAAGGTATACCTTTCTCTGAATTGACATGGTGGCAATATTTTGCAGAACAATATACTGCACTTCCCTAGAATTTAAAAAGAAAAACAAGAGTTACTGTGCAAAATTTAAGATACAGAACAATGTAACACATCAAAGAAAATCCAGTTCTATTTGAAACAGACGTTGTACATTTGACTTTGCAGAAATGTGGAAGGAAAAATCTTGCTGCCAACTCTTAGAAGTTCATCATCTGCTTCACAGGAAGATGCATGATGAAAAGAGGCTATCACTTTTAAAAGCTTCAATATGCCAAAAAAATAATCACTGACACCAGTTCAATGGTGCAATAACTCTTGTAGGTTTTGAGTTTTTATTTAAATAAAAAAATTGTTTAACACAATTCTGGCATCTCCAGAAACAGTTCACAAAAACCTTACATTTTTTCTACCCTCTTGAAATGTAAATATTTCAAGATGACACAACTGGGAAAAAAACACACAGGCTTCATCTGTCTTGTGGAAATTACTATGTTAGTTACAAGACCAGCTAACTCTTGCACAATTAAGAAGCATTGTTACACCTTTTCTGGTAGTAAAAAGTTTTTGTCATAAATTCTCAAAATGGGTCAGGGTTTCCTGTGACTTAAGAGTACACCCTGACAGCCATACACATCTATGAAAAAGCATTACTTACAGACAATAGACTTTGTCAAGATGTAGACAACAGAATTATGTAATATTCCAAACACAAAAACACTAAACCTGTTTGGAGGTTATTGTAATCTTTATTAGTTTAAAAATCTCAGCAGGAGCAAGCAAAAAAGCATGAGTGCTATTCTAAAGGTTTTAAACTACAGTGTTTCCGCCACCAAGTGCTTAAAAACTAATAAATCACATGGTATTTTTCTGAGCCATGAGGGCTCAAATTCTTTCATGACGTAAATCACATCCTAATAGAGAATTAGATCCATTACCTCTTTTTATTCAAAACTGTCTAATAACCCTGTGGTAATTACAGCTCTTGCTTACACAAGTAATAACAAGTAAATACTTAATATGTTTTAAACCTATTTTTATGCAATTCTTACATAGGTATATGGAAATAGCTACACATGCTGATCCAAGACTGAAAATTGCCATGAAATGCTCTTCTAGATGCTCTCATTCTAACTAGATTATAGTGTATTTGACATTAAGGCCATAGGCACATAACTTCAAGTGTAAACAACAAAAGCTTATTTCAAATTGGGTTTAAGAGTAGAACTGTTTCATACAGACTACTAACAGAGAAGTGACAAGCTATTTGATATACAGAAATCAGAAGACTAGTGCCCTTTTAGATACTAGTTGAGATACAGCAAATATGTGACTTCTGATTAAATTTGAGTAAAACTGAGAAATGAACAACCTGCAAACCCAATCCTTTCAACTTGTAAGAATTCCGTTCTGTACATTACCTGTACATATGGCACACTGCTTTAGTCATTTTACTTGAACTTGACCTACCTATTACTACGGAGTAAACGCACCAATGACTTAGACACAATACCAGCTTCAGATTTTGGTGCCAAATGCCAGTAAAGTTGTGCAACTGCCATTACCACCTAAAAGAAGAACATTTCAGAACACCATGTTAACTTCAGATTGTCATACGTCTAGCACATTTGATTCAGACCTGCAGAACTAACAGAAACAGAAATGCTCTTTTTCAGAAAGGAATGTACCTATCTGCATTCTTCAAAATCAGCAAAGCAGAGGAGGGGGAAACCATCTGAAGAAAGATTTTCAGTTTTAAAGATCAACGCTAATCAAATAACTTTCATTCCTCCCTGTATTTATTATATATTATAATATAAAGAAAGTATAAAGAAAAACTGTAGGTAAACCAAATTGTGAACATGATAACATGCTTACATCAGTATTGCTAACATCAGCTGTGCAAATTAATGAGAAAATGCTGTTTAAAATTTCTGCAAATGTTGTGCTTTTATTTTTTAGAACACGAATTCAATATCACTTATTATTTACTTTCTGCTTAAAATCTTTCTTTCTACTACTGCATTATACAATTTATAAAATTACAGCAGCTTTTACTGACAACTTCTGAAGTCCCAAATGCAATAAAGTAAAAACTACGGGGTTGTTACATCAGTATCTTGGCTAGAAGACAGAAGAACAATTGAGATACAAGTGACTTAAAACTCTCAGTGTTTTTAATTTGCAGGTTTTCTCAGAAGTAAATGACAAACAGCAAACTTTATGCTAATTGATAAGTCACGTCAAAACCTTCCTTACCGTATCATCATGGACAACTTTTTGTTCAAAATAAAACTAATAGAAAGAAGACCCCACATAAAGCCATCATTATGACATTCTGTGTACTACATCTGATTACCAATGACAAACAAAAAAAAAAACTAAAAATTAAAAAGTAATTTAAAACATCTGAAAAAAAAAGATGACTTTTAGCAATATACTTTAGGGGGTCTCTTATTACTGACAAAAATTTGAGGTCAAAGTGGAAGTAGTTAATTTAATTGCTTTGAAGTTTTGCGGTGCAAAATACGGTGTAATTTGAATTTCACTTGACAAACTGCACTTAAACTTCTCAGTTAACTTTAATGTCTGAAAGTTAATGATCATAAACATGAGAATCAATACTATATTTAACAGACATAAGGAAAATTATTTATGCAATGTGGATTATAAGCAACTGAAGCTCTTCTCAGTGCAGTATGGTGACAAATATATCTAACATGCTTGCTCTTCGTGTGAGATAGGAAATATCATATGGACACTAAATGGTGGTTTTTGCAAAAACTGCTCTGACAGAATTATTATTCTAAAACTCATTGAATTTGTTTCCAAAGTCTGCTGGCAGCTTCAGAGATACCAGTCAGAAACTAAAAACATGTTACAGAAACAAAAAGTCTGTTTAGCTTATCAAGAAGAGACTGGGAGATGACTTATGGTGCAGTAATGCTTCTGCAGTGATATGAATATTCATTATCACTGGAAGTCTTTTCCTGAAGACAGTTAATGTTAACAGGACAAACTGTTAGAAACTGGTTAGAAATACAGTTCTATAATCTGAGTAATGATCTCCCATTAGCATGTCTTTTTCTGGTTTTGTCTGTATCTTGAAGTCTCATGGAAATATTGCAGAGTGTACTACACTCATGATGTCTTACCTATCCTGGAACTCCACCAAGGCAACAACACTAAAAATCTGGCTTGGACTGACAGAGAATTTAGGCATACAATGTCTGCATCTAAAATATAAGACTCAAAGGAAGTTATTGAATCAATAACAACTATGCCTTTCAAATAAATAGTTTGTATCATCCTAGTTGCTGAGAATTTAAGCATTAAGCCAGCTACAGTATAGTCACCACAGACTATAAAAGTTGGATTCAAATGTTCTCATATTTTTTTCTTGTATTTTGTTTGTCCTTAACATTTTGAGCACATCTCACATCCAGGTCAGGTGTTTTCTTTAGAAGCTTAGATAATATTGAAATGAAAATTTCATCATACTTCTCCAATAAATTACAAGAGAGTATTATCACCAGTTTAAAGAGGTATAGATTCTATTCTTCAGTATTCAAAATCTTCTAAGAGCACAGATACTTAGTAGTTTAACATTTTCATCAAACAGGAACTTATCATACAGCAGCATTTCGGCTTTGAAGCAAGGGCTTTGTATTTCGTAACAGCAGCCTGTGATCTGGGTCCATAGTATAGGTGTTTTTCACTTTCCGATCCTTTTCCTTCTTTTCATCATCAGATTCATAGAAATTATTTTCACTATATTCTTCCACCATCTCATCATCCTATCAAAAGATAAAATAACAAATACATACATAAACTACTTAAAATCAACCACTTTTATTCATTAAGGAAGCAGCATGCAGTATCACAATTTTTATGCTCAAAGCAGTAAATGTACCCAAAACCCAGCTTAACAATATATGCAAAATTTGCTTAGAAATAAGACAAACTGCTAAATGAAAGAAACACCTTCATCAACATTCTAATATTCTATGAACTGGATTAGGTAACAATGTTGGTCTTTTTTGGACTGAAAGCCTATGACCAAAAACTCCTGGAAATGGTCTATTTGTTTACAGTTCCCTCTTTATGAAAGCTTAATGCAAATCATGTGCATTCTTCCCTCTCTAGCACTACATAAATTACCTGCAAAAGTAGCAAATCTCCAAAGAAGGGAGAGGTTTTATTCTTAAAGTAGATGGTGAATATGTTATGCCTCCTGAGCCTGGCTTTCTCTGATGAAGTGCAAACCCTTGAGCTGTTTAAATCAAGCTCTGAATTACATCTTTGTAGCAGTCACCCTTCCAAACTCAGGATGCTAAACCAAGAGTACTAGCAATGTAATTCCTCCTCTTGTCTACAGGACAGGTAAATAGAATGCAAATCCTGATCCCAGCACATCTCCATTCTCGACAGAAGTGGCTTCCATTAACAGGAGAATAATTCTGTCTTCATTGATTCAGTCTTCAATATCCCTGCTCTGACTGCTAACAAGCATGCATATTAGTACTACCGAACTCAACAGGAATAGAGAACTGGAAATTATATATAACTCATTAATCACTTCTGCAATGACACAACTTGAGCTCTCACATTTCTGCCTTTTTTACAAGAATTGTTGGTTAGAAACATACTTGAAGCAGTGTTCCAAATAATCATAAAGCAACTTATGCCTATTCTGCAAACATTTATAATTCAAATCTCTATAGAGTCTTTATACTGAATAACTTTCTTCACACCATGACAGCAGAAGTATTAGTATGATGTTTTCTCACAGTCTCACATTTTATTCCAATACTAGACTATTTTTCTTCTTTCAAATCTGTTGAGATCTGATATGAAATAATTATCTTCCAGACAAAGGATGATAACACACAGGAAAGTATGTTTAATGAACTGAAATTCATTAAAATCAAGTTGTTGAAGTCCAAATCAGTCAGAATTTGTAGTCACAGGGGCCTTACTTACTAAGCCAAAGAGAACATGTAACACTGCAAGATTTGCATATTGCCATAGAAAGAAATGTCAAGTACTATGTAAAGATCCAGGAGACTGAAAGATAAAAACATGTAAACATGTGTTCAAGAATTGTTGTTTAAATTTCTATTAATCATCAGCATTAAATTTCTATTAGTCACCAGGAAACAGAAAAACATTCAGTAATTCACAACCCCTTAAGCCACAACCTGAACTGTTAGCTATATTTACTGACAAAAGATACAACTGTACAATATTTAGAAAGGTAGAATCATTTAGGCTGGGAAAGATCCTTAAGATCACTGAGTCCAATCATTTATCTAACACTGCCATGTCTGCCACTAAACCACCACATCTGTAAGTCTTTTAATAACTCCAGGAATAGTGACTCAACTACTTCCCTGGACAGCCTGTTCCAAGACTTAACAACCATTCTGGTGAAGAAATTCTTCCTAATATCCATTCTAAACCTTGCCTAGCAAAACATGGGACTGTTTCCTTGTCATATTACTTAACATTCACCTCACCACAACCTCCTTTCAGGTAGCTATGGAAAAGAATTGAGGTGTCCCCTCAGCCTACTTTTCTGTACACTAAACAACCCCAATTCCCTCAGCAGCACCTCATAAGACCTGTTTTCTACACCCTTCACCAGTTTTGCTGCCCTTCTCTGGACATGCTCAAGCAACTTAATTTCATTCTTGTACTGAGGGGCGCAAAACTGAACACAGTATTCAAGGCTGCTACCTTAGACACTTAATACAGGGGAAAAGCACTTCCCTGCTCCTGCTGACCACACTATTTCTAACATCAGATAGGATGCTGTTGGCTTTCTTGTCCACTTGGGCACACTGCTGCCTCATAATCAGCCAGCTATTGACCAATACCCAAGGGCCTTTTCCTCCAGGCAGCTTTCCATCCATTCTGCCCCAAGGCTGTATTGCTGCACGGGGTTGTTGGACCTGGCACTTGCACTTGTTCAATTTTGTACCACTGGCCTCAGCCCATTGATGAAGCCTATCCAGGGTCTCACTGTAGAGTCATCCTACCCTCGAGCAGATATGCTGCATAACCTTCCCCAACACAAAGGTCAGACTGACAGGTCTGCAGTTACCCAGATCCTCCTTGTGGCCCTTCTTGTAGATGGGCACCATGCTTCAGTGAACTAGGACCTCCCTGGTTAGCCAGAACTGTTGGTAAATGACAGAAAGCAGTTTAGTGAGTACATCCACCAGTTCACTCAGTACCCTTGCATGGATCCTACCCAGCACCACAGACTTGTGTGTGTCTCAGTGGTGTAGCTGTCGTTTCTAGAAGGTTCTTGGAGCGTATGTAGGATAGCTTCTTACCCCAGCTGCTGTGTGAGCCTAAAACGGGGAAGGCTTTGCTTGACCTACTTTTTACAAACACAGAAGGGCTGGTGGGAGATGTGGTGGTTGGAGGCTGTCTGGGGTCCAGCAACCATGAGATAATGAGTTTTCAATATGCAGTCAAGCTAAGAGGGGCAGCAACAAAACCTCCACTCTGGACTTCCAGAGCGCAGATTTCAGGTTACTCAAGGAACTAACTCAGAAGGTACCTTGGGAAACTGCCCTTAAAAACAAAGGGGTCCAGGAGGGCTGGAACTACTTGAATAAAGTAATCTTGAAGGCACAGGAAAAGGCTGTGCCAATGTGCTGGAAGATGAGCCACCAAGGCAGATGGCAAGCCTGGACGGGCAGTGAACTTCTGGGTGAATTAAGGGAAAAAAAGAGGGTGTATCATCTTTGAAGGATAGGTGAACTAACCCATGAAATGTTTAAGGATGTTGCTAGGTCATGCAGGAAAAAAATGAGAGAGACAAAAGCCCATTTAGAGCTCAGACTGGCCTCTGCTGTGAAGGACAACAAAAAATCCTTCTACAAACATATTAATGGCAAGAGGAGGGGCAAGGACAACCTCCACTCCTTAGTGGACATGCAGGGGAATATTGTAACTAAAGATGAGGAAAAGGCAGAGATACTTAACATCTTCTTTGCCTCAATTTTTAATAGCAGGATAGGTTGTCTTCTGGACAACTGGCCAGCTCAGGCAGATGGAGTCAGGGAGCAGTATAGTTCCACTGTGATCCAGGAGGAAGTAGTCAGAGACCTCCTTAGCTGCTTGGATCCCCACAAGTCCATGGGACCGGATGGGATCCATCCTAGGGTGCTGAGAGAGCTGGCAGATGAGCTGGTCAAGCCACTCTCCATCATTTTTCAGCACTCCTGGTTCACTGGAGAGGTCCCAGATGACTGGAAGCTGGCCAACATGATGCCCATCCACAAGAAGGCCTGGAAGGAGGAACCAGGGAATTCCAGACCTGTCAGCCTGACCTCAGTGCCAGGCAAGATTATGGAAGAGATCATCTTGAGTGCAATCACACAGCACTTACAGGATGGCCAAGGGATCAGGCCCAGCCAGCATGGATTTAGGAAGGGCAGGTCCTGCCTCACCAACCTGATTACCTTCCATGATCAGGTGACCTGCCTGGTGGATGTGGGGAAGGGATGTGGATGTAGTCTGCCTGGACTTCAGCAAGGCCTTTGACACTGTCCCCTACAGCAAACTCCTGGCCAAGCTGTCAGCCTGTGGCTTGGACAGCAGCACTCCGTGCTGGGTTAGGAACTGGCTGGAGGGCCAAGCCCAGTGTCCCACAACTGCAGGATTCAAACCCACAATCTCAACACTCAGAGTCTCATGCCCTACCAACTGAGCCACAGGGCCTCCACACTGCAGACTTCCACCTTCACTGGTTTCCAACAAGACAACAGGAACCCTCTGTGAACAAAGCATATTCCTTTTCATCATCAGAAAGGTCATTGTAAGGAGGAGCTTCCTCAGCACGAGATGAATAGAATAGAATAGAATAGAACCGAACCAGACCAGACTAGGTTAGAAGAGACCTTCAAGATCATCGCGTCCAACCTATCAACCAATCCAACCCACCTAAATCAACTAAACCATGGCACCAAGCACCCCATCACCCCCTGAACACCTGTAATGATGGTGACTCCACCACCTCCCTGGGCAGCTCATTCCAATAGGCAATCTCTCTCCTCTGGAGGTTTAGTACAGTTGGTACCTTCAGGCCAACCTGAGATCACCTCCACTAGACCAAGTCCTTCAAAATTTCCCATTCAAGCTCTGTGTTATCAGAGCCATCCACTTAGACCAGGTGGTGGTGAATGGTGCCACATCCAGCTGGCAGCCAGTCACTAATGGTGTCCCCAAGGGATCAGTGCTGGGCCCCATCCTCTTTAATATCTTTATCGATGATCTGGATGAGGGGATTGAGCCCATCATCAGTATGTCTATGGACAACACCAAGCTGGGGGCAGGTGTTAATCTGTTAGAGGGTAGGAGAGCTCTGCAGAGGGACCTTGACAGGCTGGACAGATGGACAGAATCCAACAGCATGAGATTTAACACATCTAAGTGTTGGGTTCTGCACATTGGCCACAACAACCCCATGCAGTGCTACAGGATGGGGTCAGAGTGGCTGGAGAGCTGCCAAACAGAGAGGGACCTGGGGGTACTGGTCAATAGTAGGCTGAACATGAGCCAGCCCAGGTGCCCAGGTGGCCAAGAAGGCCAATGGCATCTTGGCCTACATCAGGAACAGTGTGGCCAGCAGGAGCAGGGAGGTCATTCTGCCCCTGGACTCAGCACTGGTTAGGCCGCACCTTGAGTACTGCATCCAGTTCTGGGCCCCGCAGTTTAGGAAAGATGTTGACTTGCTGGAATGTGTCCAGAGAAGGGCAGCAAAGCTGGTGAGGGGTTTGGAGCACAAGCCCTATGAGGAGAGGCTGAGAGAGCTTGGGTTGGTTAGCCTGGAAAAGAGGAGGCTCAGGGCAGCCCATATTGCTGTCTACAACTACCTGAAGGAGGGTGTAGACAGGTGGCATTTGGTCTCTTCTCCCAGGCAGCCAGCACTAGAACAAGAGGACACAGTCTCAAGCTGCACCAGGGGAGGTTTAGGCTGGATGCTAGGAAGAAGTTCTTCACAGAAAGCGTCATTAGAATGGGCTGCCCAGGGACATGGTGGAATCACCATCACTGGAGGTGTTTTCTAAGAAGAGACTGGATGGGGTGCTTGGTGCCATGGTTTAGTTGATTAGATAGTGTTGGATGAGAGATTGGCCTCAATCTGAAAGGTCTTTTCCAACCTGGTTCATTCTATTCTATTCTAGTTCTGGGGGTTTTGTATCCTGAAAACAATTAGACTTACCATTGAAGACTGAGGAAAAGAAAGACACCAAGTAGCTCAGACTTTTCCTTCTCTTTGGTTACTATGTTTTCCTCTATATGCAGTTAATGAAGGAAATTATCCTTAGCCTTCCTTTTGTGGCTAATGTGTTTATAGTAACATTTTTAATTGTGTTTTACTGCATCTTAAGTTCCATCTGGGCTCTGGTCCTTCCATTTTTTTCCCTGCACAACTTCCGAACATCCTTGTAGACCTCTGGAGTTACCTGTACCCTCTTCTGAAGGTCATAAACTCTCTTTTCTCCCCCCCATCCCTGCCAAGTTCCAACCAAAGCCTTTGTTCAGCCAGGTCAGATTTATTCCTGGCTGGCTTGCTACTCAGCACAGGGCAATGGCCTGCTCTGGTTTTGGCACATACCAAGTTATTTTTATAATTTCTGCTATCACAGACCAATGTTATTTGTTGTTAGCATGGAGTATTGTGTTTAGCAGTTCAGGTGCTAGGCAGAAAAGCTGAAACTGCATCCTTAAGGCTGACCGGGGCACTATAAATTATAAGCAAGAATTCAGACTACCAAGTTGAAGCCTCATCTTAGAGATCTAGCTGAATTGTTGTTCTGTCCTGTGAGAAACTTTGTAATGCAAGTACTGAAGCTTGTACAAAAGGAAGAGACTTGGCCCAGCTATTCCTGAAGTGGCACAGCCTCAAGATGGTACTGTAACAAAGGAGGAAAGCCTCGTACAGAGATCTAAGCAGAAGCGTTCACACACATCCATACTGCTAATGGTGTGCAGGATAAGAATAACAACCAGAACAACATGCCCCTTATACTGGCACTGCGTTTTGGACTCCAAGCAGGAAATACAGTTTGAAAGCATGGAGCCTACAGGAGATCAATAAAAGATGATTAGAAAGGGCACCTTGTGGCATTTAGAGCAACACTAGACCCACAGATAAAAGGATTCATATCCCAGTTTCTTTAAAGATTAGAAACCTCAGACACTTTTGCCTTCTGGAAGGCAAAAATTAATGAAAGAAATTATTGAACTCTTATCCCATTTAAAACCAGATATTGAATCTTGTATTGCTGCATTGAAGGTAAACAAGTTCCTAGCACCTACCAAATTCTCACTGATGCTCTTGTGTGCAGAGTCATGGGAAACAAACTGGCTGAGGATTACAAAACAGGTGAGAAATAAATAGGATCACAGTACCGGGATGCATGTTACAGAAATGGGTACAACTGTAGCAATTCCTGAATGGACAGAAAGCAAGAGTGACTTTGTGATCACTAGAACAGAACCGCACGTTCTGTGTGATCTCAGACAATGCATTTACAGCTTTTGGGAACAAAGGTACTTAAAAATGAATAGAAAATTTAGAAGCTTAATTTACCCTTTCTACCATACACAGAATATAAAAAGATTCTGATAATGAAATAGTGGTCTGGGATATGACCTGTATTTTACTAAGAAAGAATTTGTAAGGAGGCTTCCTGAAGAAATGTGCAGTCACAGGATGCAAAGCAATATACACATTACTTCTAAATTAAGTCAAAACAGACTGAACACTTTCAGTCCAAAAGTCACCAAATACAGAATGCAATGATTAGGCCACGTGATATACAAATAATAACATCTAGCCTATATTACTTACATAAAGTATTCTGACAAAATTAACACAGTACCAAACATTGCATTCCTTCACTCCCCTGTACTAATATAGCTCCTGTACTAATCTAAATGTAATACACAAGCACTAAGCGAACCACAATGGAATGAAGAACTAATACGGATCACAAGATTACTATGATATTACTCTGGTATGTTTTAACATTGTCATTTTTACCTCAAATATAAACACAGTGCATTTGTTGTCATTGGGAAAATGTCATTGGGACATCAGACAGAAAATCTGATGTTTTGGTTGGATATGTTGAATTACGCATATCTGAAGCCACTGAAACAGACTTGGACTGCTATGTGGCCCTCTCACAAGGATAATTTTTCAGATTACAACTCTATTGAAATATATCTGCTAGAGTTATACTGAAAATATAGTAAATTTACATGAAAGATATTATGTAACTCCAAAAAATTCCAATGGCAACTGGTACTTGTGTTTTATGTTGTAGATAAGAGCTATCATGATTTGGTCATATGAGATTTCATGGTTCCTTGCAACTAATTATATTTGTGGGGTTTTAAAGTTTATTTACCTGAAGAGATAAACATGTTTTCAGCTAACAGAAGTGAGTATTAATGGAAATGATAATTGCAACAAATTAATGAAATATTTGGACAATACCATAAACTATATTTTCTGATCCTAACCTTGTTATGGATTGCATTGAACCTGCTGCTATTATTCATACCATGCCAGCTTCAAAAAGTGAAAGTGCTAACTGGAGCAAAGTATTATGGGGCCTGAAGTATAAATTGCAACATGGTAGGCTTCCTGTTCCTGTTGCCATTTCTGGGTTCCAGCTTCTTGGGTGTGTTCTCTCTTGCCACAGGGATGGCAGTGAGATGTGTGGGAGTTGGGTAGCTGCGGGTCATGTTGAACCACATGAGGTTGGCTTGTGCCCACCACTCCAGCCTGTCAAGGTCCCTCTGGATGGCCTCCCTTCCCTTCAGTGTGTCTGCTGCACCACACAGCTTGGTGTCACCAACCAACTTGCTGAGGGTGCACTCAATGCCACTGTCCATGTCACCCACAAAGATGTTGAACAAGACGGGTCCCAAGACTGATCCCTGAGGGACTCTGCTTGTCACTGGCCTCTCACTGGGAGGAGATCTTGAAAAGACAGTGGTAAAACGTAAATAAATCACTATTGGATGTAGAAAGGAAAATAATAATAGTTCAAAACAAGCCCATTGGAAAAGATAACAAACTTACACTAGTCGTGCAAAACAATCTCTCTTCTCCCTTCTTCGCTATGGGAGATACTAACTTTGGGCTTCTGCTGGCTTCTATTTGACCTTGGCTACATTGTTTTGGCTAAGTTCTAAGGTCTCTCTGCTATTTCACCTGTCCCTTTGTGTCCAAGAGCTAAGGAGGTGGGGCAGGGAGGGAGAAGCTATTAGCAGCTCCCCTGGTCTTTGGCCAGGGGGGGTCCCTGTGCCATTCATTAAGTGTAAATATCTGTAAATATTGTAAACACTGTATATTTTGTACATATTCACTGCATTTCATTGTAGATTGTAGTTTTGCTTGTACATGCAGCTTCCATTTGCTTCCACCTGAGCTGGTCTGGCAAATTTAGTGCTGGGGGGTGGATTTCCAACCCAACACCCAAATGCTTGTCAATTCTGGAATTTTTTGCAAAAGAGTTCAACTGATAAATGAAAACCAACTATTTTTCTAATGCAGACAACTACCAGCAAATTATACAATCTGGAAAAGTGTTTTTATCAATGTGAGTGCTACTGAAATTTCTTACCAGATGTTCTACAGTTCAGTGGCTAATACAGTCTCAATCATCTATTAACACACACACAAAAAATTCAAGTTACGTTTTGTAACAGCTCACGACTGTGGCAATGGTCTCACATTCTAAAGATCAGTTATGCAATTCCATTCCTTAGACTTTTAGTACTTTAGTATCATCCAAACCCAGATGATCTCATGACAAATAGAATAACCAGAAAGAAAGGACTGCAACAACACATGACAATACCTCAAAGCTCAATGACATTCAAGTTGGGTGAGATTATCAACAGTATCTATTCTTTGGCTCTAAAACAACAGCTTCAACCTCAGTTCAGTTCCAAGAAACAAGGAGGCCATTGCACAAAATCTTCCATTACCTTCTTCGTATTCTTAGCAGTCTACTGACTATGATGCCGCAATATCCCTGGAAACAGCTATCCTAGGCCAGCTCTGAAACATCACTATGTAAAAGGATTTGTTTTCCAAGTTAGCTTACCTTGTGGTATCAACAGCCTCTGGAGTTGCATGTTTCATAGTCAAAAAAACTTCATATGCAAAAAAAGGTTATTATATTTGTTTAGAAAAATCTAAAATTTAATGTGGCTAAGGGATCCACAGTAAAATTCTAATAGTTGGGGGAAAGTTTATACAGAATTCAAAAGGTGTCTTCTGTCACACCACTGTTCTTGGCTTAATTTCCAGCATATAAAAAGGTTACATGAGAAGCAATAAATCAAGTTTTATCTGTAGTTCACTAGATCCTTTCCTCTATTATACACACATTAAGACTACATCCCTGCATGTTCTCATTTACAGGATACACTCTCTAATCCTAGTGCATATCTCTGTGTTTATTTCATTCTCTATAAATCCCCAGAATTTTCCCATAGAGTACGAGTATGCAAATTCATTTATTACATGACTGTTCAAAAATTCAAGTGAGCCTTACAGTGGCTTTAAAAAAATCTTGCTCAACCAATAACAGTTTTGAACACAAACTAAAAAATTAGTTAAAAGACAGTGGAAAACTATAATAATAATAATCATCATCAAGAGATTTTAAATCCAAATACATTCTTCAGAAAGTCTGTAGTCATAGAGGTTTTATATTACAGCTCTGAAACAGGAGCATTGCACAGGTGGAAGCATGGGTTTGAGGACCACTGAACATTAAATTTTTCCCTATATATCACAATTACAGGAACATCTGTGCTAAGTAACCTCATACCACACTAATGTGAAAACTCAAGAAGTGTTTAGAATCTCATTCTCATTTCTACAAAACAGCAGCAACTAACTCTAGGACTTCTGTTTAAAAATACAGGTTAAGAGTTAAATATGCTGCAACAACCTCAAATTTCCAGTTATTGCTGTAACAAAGTCTCACAATACCTGCAGCTAGAATTAAAGTGTGAAGATAGATTTGAAAAGCAAAAAATAAGGGGGAAAAAAGCACAAGAAGAGAAAGAACAGAAAATACAAGGAAAACCAAGAAGGGATGAAAGAAACATTGTAAAAATAAAATGGAGAGGGAGCTAAGATGAAGGGATAAATTAAAGGGAAAAGATACCATCTGCTTCTAGGTAAAAGCTCCTCGATTTTTCCCCTCTGAAGTCCAAAAATTACAAAACTGTTCAGAACTTGCCATCAAGATAGCAAATACATATGAACCAACTGCTGAGCAAAAGCATTCTTCCACTGGGCTGCACAGCAAAATGAATCATAAAGAAAACCTGATAATTGTTGAGCTGCTTTGGGGCTGCAGCCAATAGAAGAGCACTACATGCTCTAGAAGTACCAGCCCCTACCTGTCATGAATTTAAAGAAGGTATGGAGGAACAGGGATACAATGGATCTTCAGCCCCTACAGAACTGCAATGTCTTCTAGTGTCCCTAACATACACACCTGCTCCTTAAAACAACTCAACCCCTTTCTCTCTAGGAAAAATGGTACATTATTTTAGAAATACAATCAAAGACCACAAAGAGATTTTCACTGTTTTCCACAAATGCAAACACACACTCATATGTTTGTGGTTTTTTTTTTTTTTTGTATTTTATATAGCTTTAGGGTTCTTTAGTTACTAAAATGTTTATCCAACATTCAAACTATATACAACCCTAGCTCTCAAATTTTCAAGACACAAAATGACCTGGAACCTTCAGATGAATGCCAAGTATATTGATTAGGTCGGTAGTTTGAAAGATTAAAGTTTGCTCTACTAATCTAAACATCATCAATGGCCATTAAATCCTGTACTACTGCATTTTTTTCTTTCATCCTGATTCACAAATAGGCAAAGGAGCTGAAAGCAACTTGAAATAACTGTTCATTCACTTCAGTGATATTCTCACACCATATTCTCCAAGATGGTAAAAGCCTTGATGGAAATGCACGTGCTGCTACCATTCACACCTAAGTCACCAGTACTTGTGTTACATTTTCACAACCATAAGCTGGGAAAAAATGGTGGATACACTGTGAAAAATATGGATTGTCCAAAATATTTTTTTTATATTTACCTTTCCCCTCGGTCCTTTAGAGATATGCCATAACCAATGAACAATTCTACCTAATACTACAAACAGAGGTGCAATTGAGTTGCTATGCCCTAGAGAACTTGGCTACACAGATTCTACCCACTACTGATATTCCACTGCTAGTCTGTCATGGTACTAACAGAAACTACAGCAATAAACTTTGCTGCAAAACATAAATGGCATTCTTATCTGCAGTCTGCTTTTTGGCAGGATTATATGTTTGGTTGACACAGCAAATGAAATCAGGAAATTATGTGGCTGAAGTTTAACCCTCTCTGTCCTTTCAGTTATTCTACTGCTGAATCAATTCCTGTATTCAGATTTCCTGACAAACACTATCCCTAAACACATGGGAAAAGAGGGAAAAAATGGGAGAGAAGGTAAAACAACAACAATGGTCTCCTTCAGTGACAGAAAAGCCTATTGTATATGCATAATGACCAGAAAGTTTTCTTCAGAATTCCAAGTCACCAACTTTCTACCATGTCATCTTATTGAGAGGTATACCTTGTAGGGAAAAAACCCTGGTATTACAGTAAAATAGTTAGTCCAGTTTCTATTTCAAATGCTTCACAAAACATCTTAAAATAGGGGAACTTCATATACAACATTAACCTCTCCTTGTATACATCTAAAAGAACCTGGTCAAAGAGGAAAACAATAACTGAATCCAGAATTGTCCAATTCAGACTGAAGATTCTGATGGTTATACTAAAAATGGAATAAGTAAGTAGCATAATGCAACTTCAGCATACAGTTTTTAAAAATTAAATATTTTGATCTTATCAGCCAAATTATGCTATAGCACATCCTACTGATCTACATGGTTTCAACACTTGTATATGAAGAGGATGGCTTAATGCAAGCTGAAAATTAGATGACCAATTTTGATCTCTGCAGAAGCAAATTCTCTGGTTTCATAACCTTTTTTGAGCAGGGAAAGAAAAAAATATATCAGCAAAACTATGATTGGTAGAACAACATGGGACAAATACCTACAATGAAATTTCAGTAAGGTCTACAATGTATTAATACATAACATAGCTTGATAAATTTTATCCTAGAAGATTAAGTGTTTTGCTCATCATCTTATTACAGGAAAGCACAATAAAATTTCAAAATCCTCTACTGAGAGGCTGAACAGGGGGAAAGGTGTATTTGGGTTGATTCATTATTAAATGAGTGATATACATACACAATATTTTAAAGTACTTCAGCTTTTTTCATGTTTATTGTTTTATCTAGGTAATTCACTTTGCTATCAAGAAGCTAATCATCCTGAATATACCTTTCCCTTCTCTTCTCAGCCTCTCAGTACAGAGTTTGAAAATTTTTATTCTTTCCTGAAATGAAAGAGCAGAACTGATTCAAAATACTTGTTACAGAGCTACCAAGTTCTATGAAAGTTAAGAATAGGGAGCATTTATTTCCTGGGTGTTGTGCTTGAAGCTCTATCATTCACTGTTACAACTCACTCAATGAACACCTCAACACAGAGAGAAAAAAAAAGTTATAGCAGTAATAGACGCTGCTGAGTGATCTTAATTAGCTACTAGACACCAGATTCCATCACCTTTACAGAATACCCTAAGAAATCATAACTATAAGATACTGAAAAAACCAACACTGAAACAGCAATAAACATTTAAAAGCATTTAACAAATTTAGAGGTCATAGAACAATTGAAGTCAGAAAGGACCTCAGTATTTTGTCAGTGTGGTGATTTGGCCCTGGCTGGAGACCAGATGCCCTCCTAAAGCCACTCTATCACTCCCCTTCTTAGATGGACTGGGGTGAGGGAAAATGTAGGAAGCCTGCAAGTCAAGATAGAAGCAGTTAATAGGGCATAAGCAAAATCAAAGGCCATGCCTGGAAGCACAGTTAAACAATCATGTTATTCGCTACTTTCCATGAGCAATGTTCAGTCACTCCTGGGAAGCAGGGCTTGAATACATGAAGTGGTGGCTCTGGGTCACAGAAACCATCAGCAAATATCCCTCACTTCCTTCTTTCACTTTCTATCTGAGCTCACATCATACAACATGTAATACTCCTTTGGTCAGTTTGCATCAGCTGGCCCAGCCACATCCCATTCCAAGATCTTGCCCATCCCTCACCTTATTGTGGGGGGCAGGGAACATTGGAAAAGCACAGCCTTGATTCTGTACAAGCACTGCTCAGCAGTGGCCAGAACACTTTTTGCTTCCCTTCGGCTAGCACTACAAAGGATGCTATGGGGAGAACTAACTCCATCTCAGCCAAACCCAATACAGAGCCAGAAATCAAATCAATATTTTCAATGTGTATCTTCTGGTAATTCAAGAGTCAGGATGCTTTCCATGACTCATTGTTTTAGGTATACAGGTTTAAACACTTGCTATTTTTCTCCCAGAAGTGCTTACTCTTTTAGACCATTTTCTTCAAGCTTCATCTCTGCCCTCTCCCATCAGTTATGTCAAATTCTGAGCACTTTCAATTGAGCAACAGACTTCGGCAATTAATTCTAAAAGTGTAATTTAGAGACCTACTTCTTTTAAGTACTTGAGAGTAAGTAGCCTTGTAGGAACTGAAAACCCATGATGTCGAAAAGATACACAATTTTTCCTTTACTTGTAAATGATATCTCAATATTAATCAAAATATTAATAACCTTTATTAATATGAAAATTGCCAAAACTTATCAAAAGGTTTGATGTATGGTTAGAATGTATTTACAATGGGCATGTGCAGTATTTGGGCAGCTATAACAATTTAACTGTTTTATGCAAACCAGGAGGAATGTAACAGAAAGAGAATAACCAGGGAGCAAAATGGTGTTCAACCACACAAGGGGGAGACTCAGCAAGAACCATTTTGCCAAACAGCCAATGATTAATGACTCATAGCTGGTTGTACCCAGGTAGGGAGTGCTGCTGCTGTGCATTAGAGGCTTTGGGGTGCTCTCATGTGCCAGGCACAGCTGGTTGCCGGCAGGAATGCCACGCAGTCTTCGATGGCTGGTCTGGCTTTAGTACATGGCGGGCTGTTAACGAGGCTATTGCGACAGGTGCTTGCTTTGTCCTGGGGAAACTGAGGCATACCAAAATCCTCACTACAAGGCAAGATGAAGCAGCTTGGCTCTGATTCCTAAGCTTGTGGCTTCTCTTGTAGCTTGTGGTGTGTATGCATGCTCGCCGTTTTATCCCAGGTGCTGGACTGAGCAAGTTGAGGCTATGCAATTCAAAGCAGTTTCAAGCCAGACAAGGTTCAAGTGGGTTCAAGCACACAAGACTAAGCAAGGCTTGAGCAAGGTGCAGGCAACTAGAAATCAGCCTGGATATAAATCTTGGCTGAGACTGATTGGACCAATAGGGCATTTAAACCAGCCCATAGTTAACCAATGGGAAGGGGTTCTGCCAGGCTGTGGCCAGAACACATGCCCTTACCATGGACTACAGTGTTATTTACCAGACACACATGGTCCTGTCCCCTTTGTTCCTTTTCCCGCATTACCCTGGCTTTCTGGAGGAAGAAGCTGGGAGAGGGGGACCATGTCTAGACACTTTAGTGTCTGTCTGGGTTAGTGATGGAGCCATTTGGCCCTACCATGACATTCCATTCTTGACCCTATGGGGCAAACTGATCTTGGGCCATAAATGCCCGAGTGAGGGGTACATTGTGGACCCTGGCTTATACAATCACAGTGACTTACATATCAAGTACAGTAGTTACTCATTAAGCGTAGTGATTTACAATACCATATGCACTATATAAGCAGTATGTACAAACCACACAAACCATTTAGCCATGAACAAAGTGAGTGGGGCTAGGAGACATGGCCTGGGAGGGACACCACAGCTGACACTGTCCCCTGTGGATGTCATCCAGCATGAGTGCTCTGCAGAGCAGCTCTTAGCAGGAGCAGCTGAGGGAGCTGGGGTGGTTTAGTGTGGAGAAAAGAAGGCTGAGGGCAGACCTCATTGCTCTCTACAGCTCCCTGAAAGGAGGTTGCAGTGGGGTGGGGGTTGGTCTCTTCTCCCAGGCACCCAGCACCAGAATGAAACGATGCAGTCTCAAGATGTGCCAGGGGAGGTTTAGGCTGGAGGTGAGGAGAAAGTTCTACCCAGAAAGAGAGACTGGCCATTGGAATGTGCTGCCCTGGGAGGTGGTGGAGTCACCACCCCTGGAGTTGTTCAAGGGGGGGATTGGATGTGGCACTTGGTGCCATGGTTTAGTTAGTCATGAGGTGTTGGGTGACAGGTTGGACTTGATGATCTCTGAGGTCTTTTCCAACCTTATTGATTCTATGATTCTATGAAAGTGTTAACCCTAACATTGTAGAGCAGTGTATTCTCTGAGCCCAATACTTTGGTGCTCAAAAATCCACTCCTTGACTATAGACGGATGTGTTTCCAGTGTGACACTGAATTAATCAAAGTGTCCATGGGGCTTTTAAATTTCCCAACCCCTGTATGTAAATGGGTCTCTGTCACTGACAGACATGGTTCCTCAATATTGAAGTGAGGGAGAGTGTTCTCCCTTGCCAAGCAAGGCTGGCAAAGCTAAAACAGCTGTGAAGGCTGGAGCAGGAGAGCAGACTCAGCTCTGGCTTCTGTTGATGCCTCTTCCACAAAGCTGTTTTTCCCAGCTGCCTCTTTGACTCAAAACTTGAAGCACCATCCCTTTGACTTTAGATTCTGTCAAACATCTTGCAGCGTGCTCTGGCACTCCCAGAAACTAGTCCACCGGTGAGGGATCAGGGCTTCCAGGATGGCTCTATGAATTCCTCTTCCCGTGGCTACTAGAGCCACTGGAATGGCTAGGGTGTCACTTGCAGACCCTTTCTGTGCAGTGTTGGTTAATTTCTAGGATGGGATATGGTACAGTAGCCAGGGCTATCTTGAGTGCAAACCACTTCCTATGTCTTGCCACATGGTGCTGGCATGTGGTGGCTCGTATGTACTTCAAAATGGCTTCTCTTGTCGGACCTGTGTTTTATGGAGGCAGTTTTCCCACTTACAGTTCACAGCTTTTTCCTGGGAATTCACGCTCAGGCAGCACACACACCTGTGAATTTTCCCTGGCTCCTCTGTGCTGTGACGGTAGCTTGTAGCCTCTTTTCTGGCTGCTAATGCGGTGCAGTTTCTCTGCAGCTTATGACGGATGTGTGCTGGGTTCAGCTTGCAGCTTGACTCGGGATTGGATTTTGGGAGTGCTGTGCTTTTAGGATTGCAGCAATTTCATGGACCAAATTCATGCAGTGCCAGGCTGGATTCATAAGCCGAATTGGAGGAGTTATCATTCTGGATTGGATTGTCTCTCAGTTTACAGTGGGCTCTCCGCGAGCTGGGTTCTTGTACCGTATTGGGTTCTCTGTGGGCTGCATGCACACTCATCCCTTTTAAAACACGTGGCATGGAGGATTTCATGGCACTGGCGGCTGCAGAGGGACGTCCTCACACTTCGTAATCCACAGCAGGTGATTTACTTTCCTCTCACAAGCAATGCACTTGTGTGGTAGGTAAGGCTGCTTTCTGCATTTTATCTCTAGCAGTGCCATACAGAAGGGGGATCGCTGCATTATTGGCTTGTAGGTCAGAGTGAGCGGTGAGGGGGGAACATCTTCCCTTGGCATGGTTTCAGAGCCATTTTTCTTTTTGGTTTTGGGCAGCACAGTCCCAGGTTGAGGCGAGTGGCGATCGCTCTCAGGCTTTTGTGACTCCCTGTTTGTAGCAGTGCGAGAAAGCAGTTCCAAAATCTGTTGCCCGTGGTGACTGCAGTGCAGGCAGGATCAGCGCACTTTTGAGCGATGCGGGCAGTTCCCTTTCCCACTGGTCAGGAACAGAATTGCCTTCTGCCTCTGCGACTCCTCTTAAGAAGGCAGTCATCATCATTTGCAGCGCTAATAAATTATAAAGCTTCTGATTCTGTGTCTCTGTAATTTCTTGTTCTCTTTCCAGACAAAACAAAAAATCTTTTCGCCTTAAGTTTTAAATTCCTCTAGCATTTGCATGATGCACATGCCCATGACCACAGCATGTACACTGCCAGGCTGGTTGGCAGTCTTGGCCAGGATTGGGAAATACGTTCTAGATTTTTGCAATTTTGTTTTGCCCAGTCTACCCCCAAGACTGTTGGTACATACCCCAATCTTTCAAAAATGCATTTCATTGTATACCCTGATTGCTGCACCGTGCATGTTGAAAGGATATATAATTTTTCCTTTATTTATAAATGATTTGTCAACATTAATCAAAATATTAATAACCTTTATTAATATGAAAATTGCCAAAACTTGTCAAAAGGTTTGATGTATGGTTAGAATGTATTTACAATGGGAATATACAGTATTTGGGCAATTATAACCATTTAACTATTTTATGCAAACCAGGGGGAAGGTAATAAAAAGAGAATACCCTGGGAGCGAAATGATACTTGACCAAAGTTGAGGGGAGACTCAACAAGAACCAAAATGCTGAACAGCCAATGAATTAATTACTCACATCTGGTTGTACCCAGGTAGGGAGTGCTGCTGCTGTGCATTAGAGACTTTGGAGTGCTCTCATGCGCCAGGCACAGCTGGTTGGCAGCAGGAATGCCATGCGGTCTTCGATGGCTGGTCTGGCTTTGGTACATGGCGGGCTGTTAATGACGCCATGGTCACAGGCGCTTACTTTGTCCTGGGAAAACTGAGGCATACCAAAATCCTCACTACAAGGCAAAGCAGGCTTGGCTCTGATTCCTAAGCTTGTGGCTTCTCTTGTAGCTTGCAGTGTGTATGCTCGTGGTTTTATCCCAGGCGCTGGACCAGCTAACTTGAGGCAGTTTCGAGCCAGACAAGGTTCAAGTGGGTTCAAGCACGCAAGACTAAGCAAGGCTTGAGCAAGGTGCAGGCAACTAGAAATCAGCCTGGATATAAATCTTGGCTGAGACTGAATGGACCAATAGGGCATTTAAACCAGCCCATAGTTAACCAATGGAACGGGGTTCTGCCAGGCTGTGGCCAGAACACATGCCCTTACCATAGATACAGAGTTGTTTACCAGACAAGCATGGTCTTGTCCTCTTTGTTCCTTTTCCCGTGTTACCCTGGCTTTCTGGAGGAAGAAGCAGGGAGAGGGGGGCCATGTCTAGGCACCTTAGTGTCTGTCTGGGTTTGTGATGGAGCCATTTGGCCCTACCATAATCAATTGGAATTCAACATTTTTTTTCCCAATCTTAAACACCAAGAAACTTTTTTTCTGTAACCTGCAATGGTCTGGAATGAAACTAAGGAACCCCGAAAGTCACTGGGTCTTTTTGTAAGATTATAGCTTCCAGTTCTATTTTGCTTTCTACAATGACTGTGGAAATTTCTGCCCAAATCAACTGTTTTCTTAGAAGACACCCTCCAGAGGACACACACAATTTTTCTGGATCTACATACGAGGACTGCTGAAGCAGTCATTACCATGTGTGATCCTCATCTCCTTGCACTACAATAGAGAATCAGATCCTGAACTGCTATACTGCAACTCAATGCATTCACAGAAACCAAGAGCAATTTTATTTCACTTGTTAGGCTGACAGCTGTAATGGTTCAGGAGCTGTTTGAAAACAACTTGGCAGTCTTAACAACTCCTGCAACAAGGGCAGGGCAAAACATTTACGCTGGGATTCATTACAGTGCTATCATCTTCCCAGAAATTTGTTGAAATTATTCTTCCCAGGAAGTCCCAAGAAGGTATTTTCACTCCACAGTGTGAGTGTCTTGCTCTCATTACAGTTAATAAATGTTAAAGCTGAACACAGTTCATATGGGAAAAAAGGTTATTCTGAAACAGCTATTTACAGGTAACTACTTAAAAAACACCCTAAGTATTTCAGGACAAATAGGATAGCCCAAGGACACTCTTCCTCACAATGTTCATGATCAGAACTAAAAATTCTACCCTTCAGAGAAGCAAAAACAGGAACATAAAACAAAGTATTCTTGGTTGATGGGTAATTCTATTAGTTTTGCAACAGTTTTACGCATGTTAAAAAATAAAAAGCCAATTCTTGTCCATAACTGCTAAGTACTCAAAATTTTTCTTCAGGTTTCCAAATGCATACGAAATCAATTCAAAACATCACACCATTACTTGCCAGGAATTAACACAACATGAACATAGTGGCATATGCTTCTCAAAAAGTAAAGTAAATTTTAGTGAATAAAAATGTAAATATGCATTTTAGCAAGCTTGAATTTATTAATCTGATAGGTTTAATTTCCATTTTCCTGCATCAGCTTTATTTATAAAGTGTCGTGCCCTATAAATATGCTGTTATTTTCTATAGTCAAGCACCCTCTTAACAAATCTTCTCATTAATATGTAAATTTAAAGTCAATCGGTCTTCTCCCTGACAGCACCATGAATTCCTAGTGCACTGTATAATCGGCTTTGACTTGGCATCCACTATTTATCATCAAAGATGTCAGTTAGAAAAATTATGGAAAATGCACTGCAATTGATATGACTGCAATCTACTTTGTCAACACTTAATTGTTCCTCAAATCATACATTTACATATAAACAGCCTAAATACTGATCCATAATGATGCAAATAAACTGAATTAAAAACCTTTTCTACTGCACAAGATGCCCTGTTGTATGATGAGTTCATTTAAGAACCTACTGACAAGGGTATGCATTTCAACTAGCCCCAGAAAATATTTCTGCTAATTTAATTGCTGAGTAGGTAGACATACTAAATTTTGCGCTGACGCTCATGAAAGTGGAAACAAAGTGTTATTAATACTACACCACTGATGACCAATTTTAGGTTAACAGTACTGCCCATGTCACACAAACCTTTTAAATTCCTAGAGCAGAAGCCACCACAACTGTCACCCATGCAGTTTCAGTCAAAAAAGCACACTAGAGACTTAAAGAAATCTAATCCTATGAAGACTTCCAACCTCTCAGTCCACAACAGGAGGTCATCATCTTCTTCTACTCTTCCTTTGTCCAATCACACACTAAAAATGTCTTTAACCGTGCAACTTTAGCTTTGGGCAAACCAAATTATACATTTTGATTCTTTCTAGAGGCTACAGAGAGGAATACAAGTCACTTTCTATCAGTAAGAAACATGTAATAAACACTCTTCCTCAAAGATATAACAAAAACATTATTTAAGTGCCTCATTATCTAAATATACTTATTTTAAGTAATTTTCTGGAAAATTTTGTTCTTAGAAACAATTTAATCTTCTGCTACAGACATTTTTGCTACATTTCTAGTTTCGTAATCATTACAATCCCTACTTATTTAAGAAGCAACTATAATTGCAAACTAGAGTTTTCCCAAATATACCTCCTTATTTTCACATAATACACTATACTATACATATATTTTTTAAAAATGCCACCACATTTCAGTTTTATTCCTAGGCTACAGGTATTAAAAGACAGAATTTGAAATAAATCAGTGATAGCCAGTGTCATTCTATATTCTGATGCTGAAAAAAAGAACAATATCTAAAAAAAAAAATATACTATTTACAAACCATAACAAACTGCAGTGAAAAAACAATGTCTGAATAGAAGTGCTAAGACACATGAGCTACACTTTAGCAGAAATACTTCACTCAAAATAAGTACAGAGATAAAAAAATGGCAACCCCCCAAAAAAATCAAAGTTTCCACAATCATTTCGTATTCATTACAAAAACCCCAAGGATTCTTTGATAGTTTATGTGACTGTCCATCTCCTGCTACTCATGTGAAACTGTGTGTGTGTGTATATATAAAAAAATACACACACACACACACTTTATAATAATATATGGCATATATAATTTTATATATATGTATTACATGCATATATTTATAGGTATAAATGTAACTGAATATGCACATCTTTAAACATGCATTAGGGCTGTGGAGCAATTTCATACAGTTCTTTCCAGAAGTATTGTGTCTTAATTTAAATTGTAATTCAGAGTTAACCTCTATTGAAACCAGTATTGATAGTATCAATTTCTTGATTTGTCTATTTTTTATGGTTCAAACTGATAATATTTATATTTCGTATATCCCTTTTTAGACATTTCAGGCAAGAGCACACCTATACTTACATAATATAAATGAAAATATCACCATATTTTTTAATACTGCTCATTTCAAAAATATGTAGTCAGGTTTCCACAGTCCCTAAGCACACTAACAAATAACAACATAATGCTCCCCAAGCTGTGATACTGTGTATTTCTATCAATGAAGAAAGCAGGTTCAACCCAGTTTCAGGACAGAATGATGACCCTTTCTAGCTCTGACTTACATAGACTCTACTACACCAAAGATCTATGCTTCTCAAAGCATCACATTAAAAAATACTTTTGCCCATGAGATGTGCCTCGGGTAAATCAGAACAGACTGCAAACTAGAATAAGTCTCGTGCTCTGACAAAGGGTGGGCGTCTTGTGCTAGCGAAACCTTAGAGAGCTACAATTTAAGCATTTCATGCCTATTGAAGACTGCAAAACAACACATCTTAAAATACTAAGTATATTCAATAATGGAAATAATTCAGAATACAAGCACACAACAGCAATTTGAAAAGCCACAAACTTACCTTCCATGGGCTTACAAACTGTGTACGTGCGTATCGAGTTAACATGTGGATTATGACAACTTGACCCCACTCTTCCACATCAACCAGCAAGTTACATAGCTTTCGGTAGTTCTTGTGTATCAGATCTATTCTGTCTGGACACACTTCCTCAAATGCCATCACAACACTGCCAGCTACCAGCTAGAAAAGAAAATACCAACCAGAAGGTCAGTGCTCCTTCTGCAGTTCACACAGAAATAAGAATCAGAATAACAGCAATTCTCATCAACTTCAAATTCTTCCTATTCAGTGACAAGAATGCCACCACAATGCCTAAGCACGCATAAATAGCATCTTATTTAAAATAGAATTTGGGTAAGTTTATTAGAACAGAGAAAACATTTGCTGTTTCTATTACACACATAAATCTTAGCTCTGAGCCCTGACGACACCGTGCAACATAAGCATTACTCTTTTTTTTCCTTACAGTTATATTTTCCAAATAAATTATCACAGAATTTGCAATTAACTCAGAAATAACAGGAAAAAAACACAAGCATTATAATACAGTGATATGCCCAACAAAGTCTCTTGGGAGTCTCTTCTCAGTACTGGCATGATCTAACCAAAGAAGTGCTAAGTAAACTTCCCAGAACTACGCGGGATGTGAACTTTTCTTTTGATATGGCCAGTTTAACTGTCACATGAAATTTTATATTTAGAATTTAATGAATATGCTTTGCAAAAAACAGAAATAAAAGTCAGTAGTACAACACAGAGATTTTACTAAAAGAACACAAGCAGAATTTCTGCATGTTGTTCAACACTGCTCTACCAGTTAAAAAATTACAGGAATGGATCATTTGTGTCTATCTTCTCATACAATTTTTTGCTTCTATGAGAAATAAATCTTCATAGGTACACAAAGATCCTCACAACCACTATGATCATAAAACAGCTTTGTTAGAATGAGAAAACAAGGTTCTCGACATTCTAAGAATCCAAGCTCACTGAAACCTTCCAATAGGGCATTTTCTTTTAAAAACAAAGAAAGAAATGACACGTTGTGGTTCCTGCTAAAATTATGGCAGCAGATTACTTTAGCTGTGGGAAAACCCCAAAAACTCACCGTGCCTTCTAAGGGCATGTCACTGTGTGTCTGGAATTACTGTTTATTCTCTTCTAATTGCTTTCATTAAGATTTGGTTTGTGTCAGAGTACATGTTAAGTCAAATAACTAAATTGATGAGACTTTCTATGAAGCAGCTGATATGTATGCAGTTAGCATGCACACAGTATAGAATATGACATTAATTTGCTGCCAGAAGGCTATCTGAGCACTGGGGATCTGCATTTCAACTTCTAAAATTTCCCCAATGACTTAAAGTAAGCAATTAAATAGAAGTGCAGTTTATGGAAATGGTACTTTTTCAGAAATATTAAATACAATGATATTCATATATTACATTTTTCTCCCTGTATTTGGCTGACATTTGGTTTATTAGTATGCGCCCAACATTACAATTGCAAGAAAACAGCTCAGAATATAGTCTTGCTATTATGCTAAACAAGTTGCAGGCTCTGTGGGGATTTTATGAATAACCAATAAGAGTAAGCGTGAAGTTGCATTTATTGTCTTCAGCCCCAACCATACACTGGTACCTGCTGGTTCCAGCAAATATACAACTCATTCCAGGGATCAAAATTTGATTATTTGATAGAGCTAAATAAAACATACTTTACAACTAAAATAATTTACTACTTTTTGCTACATCACAAAAACAATAGCTCTTATTTTGTTTTGATGTACTAAAATTCCTTCTTGATAACATACTGCAGTAAATTATTCCATAATTAAAAAAAACTGCTCCAAGTTGAAGCTTATGTGTGGCTTCAAAACTCAGCAGAAGACAGTGGTTAACTTCAGGCAAATTGTTATCAGCCCAGATGAGCTGAGGATGGAAGAAAGAGTGAGAAGGATTAAATTTTAGAACTTGTGTGCAGCAAAGAAATTTTAATCAGGATGCAAAACTCCGAATTGCAGTTAAGGCCAGCTTGCAGAGGGTGGTATGATGGACCTGAAGATTTATAAGAATGGGATAACACTTTTAGACCACAGAGAATTATTTTTAAGGTCACTGTTGCACGTGCTTTATTAAGGATATTCTATTTCCTAATAAGTGGGTATAGTACAGTATAGGTAAAGCCTCATAGATAAAATATCCTGTTTGGGTCAGAGGTGAAGGATGACACAGCTGATGGAGTCCAGCTACAGTTCTGAAGTGCATACCCTTGCCTTTTACTGCTACTAGTAGTGTAAACATATTTTGTTGCCTTTATTTTTCATGTCAATAGGATATGGTTTGAAAACTGCTATCAATTATGAATAATTAAAAGATACTAATAAAAATACATACAATGAAACAAAAAAGGTGCACTGGATGAATAAGCATCTTATTCCTGTGGCAAGTCTAGATTTACAAGTTAAAGCAGGAATTACCAGACATCGTAGCACTATGTGCCTGTACCCATTATTGCATTTTCCTAAACTTGGCTTTTCATTTGAAAGAGAAATGCATTAGGGTTGTGGAGAAAAAAAAGAGTGTAAGAAAGACTGCAAATGCAGTCATAAGATGAGGATCTTGTCTGAGAAAATTTTCTAATGCCTTAGTAAGAGATTATTTTAAAGTTGACACTTTTCCCTATAGTGCAATCCTCCTATATATCTAAACATCAGAGTAACAGCTAATAATATTTGTTTATTAAATCTCAACATTCCATAAAAATATTTAGAATTAATACAAAATGACCTAATCAGAACATAAGCCAAAAAATATTGGTTTCCAAAAAACAGTCAGTTAATTTCCATCTCACTGTGTCAATAGTAGCTTTTTGTATAACTAGAAAATATAAATCACTCCAACAAAACTAGCAATGAGCTCATCAAATTCAAATGCTGCTTTCCATTTATGTATTTTTTATATTAAAGCAATAAACATGGTTCATTTGTCTTCCACTGGTTGCCATGTTTTTCTGTGCTGTTGCTATGAACTTCAGCCATTAGCCGTGCTCCAAGGTAAACTATATGAACCATCAACAAAAGTGACACCCAATCTATGGAGTTCATATTTCCTCCAGATTATCTATGCTAGTTGACAAGCTGGTAATGAAAAAAATCACACTAAGCAAATGGCTCCTCTAATAACAATAAATTCTCTATAAAATTATGAAGGGTACAAAATGTTTCCTTGCATCTATTTTGTCATGAATTCTAATTAATGCTGCAAAAACCTGAGAGTGCTGGGTCATCACAAGAAGTGCACTGAGGTTTGATTGATAATGCAGCACAAGTCGGCCTGTGCTGCCAGGATTCCTCTCCCTTAAATTAATGGCCACCCCACCTGCCCTAATCATACAGCCCAAATGATATTCCCCTTCTTATTTCAATTTTCTGGAAGCAAGGAAACTGGAAAAGATCAGTCATTTATCTTCTAATAGCTGGATAATAGATCTATCACAATAAAATATCTGCACACACCCAGTCATTTTTTCCCCACAAAAGTTAAGCCTTTACCAACATGAAATCAATAACTTAAGAAAACATTGTTTTATCCACATATTTGGGTCCTGAACTAAAACATTAAGTTATTCACAGACTGTTGGAAAAAAAGAGCCTAGCTTCCTTTACATGTTATTCTCAAATGATCTTTTAAACTAAAGCAGTGTAAGACCTTCATTGCAAAGTTGTCATCAATTCCTAAGACCATTTTCCAGTCTAAGGGGTCTCATGTTGGAAGAATCTGCACTTCACCTACTAACCATGCAGTCTGCAAAAAAACATCTCAGTACTCATCCATTTGCATAAAGCCTTTGCACTCCACACATCACAACAGAATAATACATTTACTTTAGTATTACAAGTCATTTAATGTGATTAAAATATTCTCATTGAAGGGAGAAAATTTTAGAAAAAAAATAGATTTTTTAGAAAAGAGTGTAAATCTTACTTTTCAATTAACAGTTTCCATACAATAAGCTAATTAACTGTCAGTCTTCACCCAAAACCTCTATACCTTCTCATATTACTTCCCAGCAGAGATTTCTGCGGACACCACACCAAGAATCAATAAGCACCTGTAAGTCTGAACAGTATGTTTTGAAAATTCTGTCTGAATTCTTCTTAAACAGAAGAATGTTAAAAGCTCTGCTGCGCTCTATTTACTATCTGGTCCAAATCAGAAGCTGTAACAGCAACAGCTATGAAACAGTACAAAATATATGCAGCCCATACTGACCCAATTCTCCGGATGCGGATGAAAAAAATTCATTTTATCATGCAGCACATATGTTTGTATGTCCTCACAAACATCATAAACCTTACTTATAACAGAGATATCTGCCTTGAGCAAGCAAAATCACAACAAAGTTAAAGACAAAGGCCTGCAATAAATTTGGATATTTTTAATACACCCAGCATCAATACAGCTACATCCCAGCTACAAATGCATACTCTTGTTTTTTTCTTGCAGAAGCAACTTTAGATACATTTTGGGACACTTCAGTTTGGACTGAAGAATGCAAGTCACAATTTCTTTTTGTTTTACAGATTTGGACAAGAGGCATGATTGCTTTTCATTATCATCACAGGTATATTTTTTGTAAATGCTGTAACTCGGGTATCATTAATTAGCTTATCTTTTACACAGAGTTGTAAATATACAGGCTACTAACACAATGCAACTCTACAGTTCTTCACAATGTGCCAAAAGCAACTTAAACCAAAACAAGTCGTGCCTTAAATGCTACCCAAAACTAGGTCATTAGGTTTGCCAAGAAAATAAAAAACACATCAACAACAAAAACAACAGAATGAAGCAACACATAACCAACCAAAAAAAAGGGTATTAGTTTCCTCTACGTAGTTATACTTCCACCTATGTGACTAGCTAATTTCTGAGAAAAATCAATTTAGCATAAAATACACACATGCTTTTAACTTCCTTTCTACATAAAGTTATACCAGCTGCTCAATTATCTACAATCACTAGAAAAATAAAAGGAGTGGGCACTCATGCTCTTGTGTCTGCTCATCAAAGTCTGAGGCATTTTTTATTGGAAAGCAAGGGTAAAAACGTACCTAGGAGTTTCTTCAGTTTATGTAATAGAAATACTTGTAAACACCTTTTTAAACTAAAAGTACATACACTGACACAAAATCACAGGGTTTTTTGACACACTATTTCCCAGTTGGATACCCCTGAGGGTATGTTAAAGATGGTTTGCACTTGATCATTTTGCATCTTAAATTAAAATCTGAGCTCTCAGTTACTATGAATCTTCATGTTAGAATCATACAATCATAGAATTGTTAAGGTTGGAAGAGACCTCTAGAATCATCTAGTTCCAACCTCCCTGCCATGGGCAGGGGCATTTCACACTGGATCAGGTTGCACAGAGCCACATCTAGCCTGGCCTTAAAAACCTCCAGGGCTAAGTCACGTAAGGAGCAGAGTGATCTTTCATTTATCTAACCAGAAATTTTAATGAAGTCCTGGGTTAAGGTCCAATCTCATTTTACATTTTGCTTACCTCAGCTTATTTACTACTGACTGAGACCTAAAAAATGAACACATTTTGTATAGTCTGATAAAACGGCTTAATTTTACTGTATTAAAAATCCCATTCAGACAGTTTCTTGCTATTTCAAATGTAAAATTACTGTGACTAATTTAAATACATCGTGCCTTTTCTGTGCAACAAAAACAGCATTAATAATGCAGAATAACATGTTCTTTCTAAAAAAAAAAACAAATCTGGTTTACATAAATTTAGAGATGTCTATGTTCAGCAGCTAATTGTCTCACTTTAATGTAAAGATTATATCACTAAATTTCAAAAATCCTGCTTGAGGTCAAACAAGTAGAGAAACATTAATTTTTACTCACAATTTAATAAACTGAAGTTTCACATACCACTTAAACAACATTTAACTGTTATATACCTCATTAATGAAATACATTCTCCCTCCAAACATGTCTCAAACAAATGGAACATGAACAAAAACCCAAACAAATCACATGGTGGATTTTCTCACATCCAATTACTATATACAATGAATGCATTGTATATATGGCTTAAATGCATGCAGTATGAGAATTGTCAGCCCTCAAGTACAAGGAAATGCCAAAAGGAACCTGACATTTCTATCAAGGCAAAAAATGCAGAGAACCACTGATGTTTGACAATTCCCAAAGTCACTACAAATACTCTACTCTGGTAAAGACACTATTTAATGGAAATGCCGTCACTTTCACAAACTGATCTGCTGACATTAGATTAAAACGATCAGGAGATGGTAACTAATGTTGACAGAAGGGAACCAATCTGCACATTTACAGTGATGGAATTCAAAGATTATTGCCGAGTAAACACTTGAGGTTCAAGTTCCACATTACCAACTGTTGTGGGATTGGCTGGGATAAGGCTAATTACACACACATACTCTCACCAAGAAGCTAGGAGGAGCTACAGCAAAGATAGCCTCCTGAACCAGCCAACTGAGTATTTGATACCATGCTGATGTCATGCCTACTTTAGAAAAGGGCTGATCCAGGCAAGCTCAGGGGTTTCAAGCAAGCAGATGGCAGCAGTGGGGCAGGGTCAGGCAAAGGGGCGGAGGCCATTGCAATCTGTTCAGCATTTTGCGTCACTTGCTTTATATACTATCTAATCAGTATTTATTGTTATTCCTTAGTTTTGTTGGTTTGCTTTACTTTTATTTCTCTCCTTGTGCTATTAATCTCCTTTCACTAATCTCTCCTTATCTCAACCCACGGGGTTTTTGCCTTTTTTGATCAGTTTTCCATCCCATCCCACCAGGGTTGTGCGAGTGTCTGCATGGAGTTCAGCTGCCAGCAAGAGATAAACCACAACATCACACTACAAATTTCAGGCTGACTGCCCAACAAGCATTGGAAGCTACAAAAAACTGAGAAATACCATTAATCAAACACTCACACTTCATTAGGTTATGACACAATGCTATTCTATGGCTTGGATTCATTTCTAGCATTTCTGTTCCAACAATCCTGACTTCACAAAGACTGCCAAACATTTTCTAAAAGCTTTTGTATCTTTATGTACACAGAAAGAGCTTTGAGGTGTATGAAATTCAGCTTCCCTTAGAGAGTACAAAAAGAGTGTTCAAATAAGTAAGACTTTAAAAGTAGCCAATCTAAAGCTATGCAGGCTACAACTATATGTAAAGAACAACATCCACAAACACCTGCACTTTCTCCACTGTTAAAAGCAGTTACATGTGGCACTGCTTTCTTCACTGTGAACAAATTGCTATGCTCCCCAAACAGAGGCAGAAAATAAGATTCGAGTTACCTGCAAAGAAAATGCTTGTGCATCATGTGGTTCTGTTAGTAATTCTGGAAGCTTTCTGGGAACTTTCATGGAACATGACAAAAAGATAACTGCCTAAGGTGAAGCTTTTCCATGCTACACTGGTTTTCCCAAATCTATCAAGAATTAAAGAGAGACCAGCTCAATTTAGAGCACAATATGCTCTCGATTCTGGGATAAAAGAGCACATATTAATACTAGGTTTTGAATCAGAAAGTCCTGAAGAGAGATTTTTATGACTCTTTTTTCTTTTTAATACCAATTCTTTGTAGCACTTCCTGAAAAAGTAAAACTTCTGAATCTGAGACGTCTCAGCCCAGGCTGGACTCAGGTCTTGCTAAGTAGGGCACAGGCCAAGATATATCAGAAGGATGAAAAAAAATGCAGCAGTTAATCATACTCTAGAATCATACATATTCCAGAAATGTCCAGAAGACCAAATTCTAAACCATCATTCTTAGCTTCTTGAATGTGCTGACAAAATAGCATCACTTTGACTACTGCTTCAGTTAGTATCTTCATAAATGGTGACCATTATTCAGCATCACAGCCTGAATTCTGGAACATGCTAAGTAAAGAGCATTATAACTAACTCCCAAGTGTCAGGGTCGGCACGCTAAGGGAAAACAAACTCCAAACACATTCCATAATTTTTTTCTCTAATGTTTTGTTAAATGTGTAAATGACTAGTTAGATAACTTGCCATTTACTGTAAAGAATAAGGACTAGGGAAGAGAATGAAATCTCTGGGATTTTCTTTTCCTGTTATCAGCAATAAAAAAGAAACAAAGAAGGCTTCTCAGCCCTTTATGCCTCCACAGGTATAAAGAATCTAATCTCACGTTCACAGATTGCATGCACACCAAGAGCATGAACCATGAAAAGAAAATACAAAGAACCACTGGGGGGGCAACTCCACAGAAGCACAAAGGCCTGACAGATGAGTAGAGGTCAAGCATAGATGCAGTCAGGAGAACTAACTGATTTACTGTCTGCTGAGCCATTAAGCGCTGACACTCTCCTTCAGTAACCCTTCAGTGGAAGTTGCAAGATGTCTTTTAGAGACCAGCACTATTTATGTTCAAAACACCTGGACTGTGATAGAACAACAGACAATGTATTCCTGTGTGTTACAAAAAGCCTTGGCAAACAGAAGAAGGAGGAACGCGCTATCTGGTAACTGGCAATACTTCAACTTACTCAAAAAGGATTACATTCAATAAGTTACTAACCTGAACAAGAAAAACAAGAGAATGTTTTAATTTACAACTCTTTCTCCATCTGAATCCTATATTTGACTCCTTGCTCAATTACTTTCCTTAAATGTGGGAAATTGTTTGTAGGGTACAGGAAGGATAAAGTGTGCGACCCTTGTGAAATGTCCAGGAATTAATAAGAGAGAATCTGCACCTATATAGGGCAGGCAAAATACAACAGGAGTGTTTGTCCCAGGACACTGATTTTGACTTACCAGACAGGAAGTGGAGATATTTGTGAGAACAAACCAGTTCACAAGTGGCATCATTTAACAGTTGTACATGCTACAAAGCAGACTCACATCAACAGGCAGACCATGCATTACACAGAAGTAATTCATGATTACAGTATCACAGCAAATTGAAATTACCTGATTTCTCTATTTCTACATAGTACTTGTACACTTATTCATGTAATTATATATTTCAACATGTCAAAATTAGGCTTAAAGAAGCACACGTAAAAAACATGCCAACAAAAGCTGATTAAGAATACCCATGATGTAAGTAAAATTACCAGTTTTATTACAGAAAATAGTCACTTAATAGTCACCAGTTATAGCATAGTGCACAAATGTACAATGATACTTGTATTTAAAAACATAAAAACACATCAGTAAGGGTTAGGAAAACGTATGATGAAAAAAAACTATTACAAATATATGTAATAACATACTGTTTCTTACCGTGCTTCTATCCTTCAAAAGCTTTTCTATCACTTCAATTAACATTTCCTTTTGCTCTGGATCAAGACTAGAAGGAAAAATAAATATTTCTTTTTACACATTTGGTCAGACACAATTGAAATTGAAACCAGGTATGTTTGGTGACCTTTAGACACAAGATGGGAACCAAGTGCACTGAAGAAACCACTTCAAGAAAAATCAAAGATTCCAAAGAACAGATTGTAAAAGAACTTGACTGAAGTTAAAATTAATAGAACTGAATTGAAGGAGTATAAAATTAAATTATAAAAATTAACTTTATGTTATACTAATGTGTGTTCTCTAAGAATGTTAACACTTAAATCCTAAAATTTTTATGAGTTTAAGAAACATTACTAGAAGCCAGCCCATTACCAAGAATTTGACTGAGCCTCAGATGTTACGTCTTAAGGATCTCACTGCTTTTGCAGAAGGGAATTTCTGCATGAATGTATTCTGCAATAAATGAGCATAAGGACAAGGCAGAATCATACTTTTCTTATCTAATTATTGAAACAACACTTCAAGAAAAAAAATTTTGTTAACTTCACTAAGCCAAAAAATTTGGACACTATGAAAGGGTACCTTTACAAAGCTAGTGTGCAAGCTGAAGCAAAGCTGTATCATAACAAAAAAAACTAAAGTTACAAACAACAGTCTTTGCACCATCCTTTTCATATTCAAAGAGATAAGAATTTGACAGAAGCATCAATTATTGCCAAACTTGATTCTTAGGTAGGTGAAAATGAACCTTTCGTTCCAGTTGCTTCTTCATTATGGATCTATAAAGCATGGAAGAATTGAAAGCCAAGACACAATAAAATACAAAGAGGAAGGTATGAAGTCATAGAGGCATGTAGTTACATGCCTTTGAAAAGTAATTTACAGGTAAGAATTTGGTCATTATCGTACATTTCAGTTTTAATATTGAGTGATTAACCCCTTCCAGCTACTCATTCACAAATTGAGACCTAGTTGCATACTATTTTGCTAAGGCTCTCACACCTAACAATGCTAGAACATGCTCAGTGGATAAAAACTTTGTGAGAAGCCACTATCAGCATAAGTACATTGTTCCATATGTACTTTATCAAAAAGCTGCTCTTCCAACTTCTATTTTTGTCCAAAAGGGTTTATTGAATCTGCTGCCAAGGGTGGAAACCTTCAGGGAGAAGGCATTAGTCTTTCTAATAGGTCATATTCCAAATCTTAAAAATCAGTATAAAATTTAAAGATAAAATGGAGTACTTATTAATAAGAAAATGAAAAATGCCTGTTTCATTATATGATCAAGAAAATCTTCCAGGAGGGCTCTGATAACTGAATTCAGATTCCTTCTGCTCTTCTTGCCTGAGGTTTTAGATAGGCAAGGCAGCATTCTTGGAAAGAAAATAAAAGAACAGGCTAAAGCACACAAAGTGTTACACTCCCCATTATTGTATCTATTAGTAATAGTATGAAATCTATTAATACTAGTGATGGAACTTTAAGTAGTCCTTTTCCAAATCTTGTTGCAACAGAATTTTCTACTGATACACGATATTAACAGCTTTGGAATATATTCTAAGTGAAATAATAAGAGGTCTTACATTTTAATGATAAAATTACTCCAACGTACCTGGCAATGTTCTTTGCATTGAGCACAAACTTTGCTGTTCACACTATGCCTGAAATCTTTTCTGTTTGATATGCAAGCTTCCTGCTGTCAGGATTGACTGAACCACTAATGAACAAGCTTTTCTACATCAGACATCTATTCAAACACCATGACACTAAATGTAAGGAAGACTGGAGTACCAAACCTGGATCAAGAAGTCCAGCTGGAGCACTAAATGCACTACATGACTATCAAATAGGTAGAGGAGTCACTGAAGCCAAAAAGTAAATATAAGCATGAGTTAGAATAATCTATTACTACTTCTTACTCAAATGTTCACAGAAGATAATGAGATGTAGAGTATATAAAAGTGTTGACTGATCTTAACATTGAAAGTCCATCCTCTCCAGAGTTCTGATTATAACTAGCTGCAGAATGAGTCTTCTCAAAATTAGCTATTCATTACAAATAGGCCAAGATAGCCTTGCCACCAGTATATAATCCATACCATTGAATTGTGGAGCTACCAGCTGTGATCCTTGCTGAAATGTCTGCTGAGACTGTCTCTGAAAGATTCCTATTTGCAGGCAAGTCAACTGAGATTGCCTGTAGACAGGTTAACTTCACAGCCTCTTCACAGTACTCCTGGTTCTTCAAGTGATCCAGAAAAACCTCTCCTTTAGTCCTGCAGTAAATTAGTGCTATGCACTTGTACAAGTAAATTCTGAAAGAGTGACAGTAAAAGGTCACATGCTTTCTAAAAACTGTTCCCAAATCTTACTATCAAGGACACAACTGTTAGCTACAAATCCACTTGCAAATGATCATTACGGTTATCTTAGTTCACATATGGTGGAAACTGCAGCCACAGCAATCAAAAACTTGATTAAGATGCCTAGGACATTTGCATGAAGTGAAAACTTGTTACACATGTACAGGCCCTCTAAACCACTAGAGCTTTTACAGAATGTTATTT
The DNA here is from genome assembly GCA_011125475.1 of Melanerpes aurifrons. NCBI lineage: Eukaryota > Metazoa > Chordata > Aves > Piciformes > Picidae > Melanerpes > Melanerpes aurifrons. The sequence continues at coordinate 7,180,700 of WWNC01000003.1, forward strand.
TCATTAGTTTTCCTTTGCTGTGTGATCTAGACATCCATTTTACTACTAGCCAGGTATTCATGGAAACTAGAAAGGGGTGAATCCCGTTTCTCCAGATTGTACTACTGTTTTTCTTATCATGTTCTGTACTTTTTACCATTAAAAAATGGATTTTTATGGTATTTGCAAGGATGACTTCAAAACCTTGCATAGGATGCCACATGAACATGAGATAAGAAATAACATGACTTAAATCTGAATATGCGGTCATAGGAACTGGCTGGATGGCTGAGCCTACAGAGTGGTGGTGAATGGTGCCACATACAGCCGGCGGCCAGTCAGTCGTGGAGTCCCCAAGGGATCAGTGCTGGGCCCTGTGCTCTTTAATACCTTCACTGATGATCTGGATGAGGGTATTGAGTCCATCATCAGTAAATTTGCAGGTGACACCAAGCTGAGGGCAGGAGTTGATCTGCTGGAGGGTAGAGAGGCTCTGCAGAGAGACCTCGACAGGCTGGAGAGATGGGCAGAGTCCAACGGCATGAGATTGAACACATCCAAGTGCCGGGTTCTGCACACCGGCCACAACAACCCCATGCAGTGCTACAGGCTGGGGTCAGAGTGGCTGGAGAGCAGCCAGGTAGAGAGAGACCTGGGACTGCTGATTGATGGTAGGCTAAACATGAGCCTGCAGTGTGCCCAGGTGACCAAGAAGGCCAATGGCATCCTAGCCTGCATCAGGAACAGTGTGGCCAGCAGGAGCAGGGAGCTCATTCTGCCCCTGTACACTGCACTGGTTAGGCCACACCTCGAGTACTGTGTCCAGTTCTGGACCCCTCAGTTTAGGAAGGATGTTGACTTGCTGGAATGTGTCCAGAGAAGGGCAACGAAGTTGGTGAGGGGCTTGGAACACAAGCCCTATGAGGAGAGACTGAGGGAGCTGAGGCTGCTTAGCCTGGACAGAAGGAGACTCAGGGGTAACCTCATTGCTGTATACAACTACCTGAAGGAGGGTTGTAAACAGGCAGAGGTTGGTCTCTTCTCCCAGGCAGCCAGCACCAGAACAAGAGGACACAGTCTCAGGCTGCACCAGGGGAGGTTCACGCTGGAGGTCAGGAGGAAGTTTTACACAGAGAGAGTGATTGCTCATTGGAATGTGCTGCCTGGGGAGGTGGTGGAGTCGCCATCACTGGAGGTGTTCAGGAGGAGACTTGATAGGGTGCTTGGTTGCATGGGTTAGTTGGTTGGGTGGTGTTGGACGATAGGTTGGACACAATGATCCTGAAGGTCTCTTCCAACCTGGTCTATTCTATTCTATTCTATCTGGAGATTGATTGCAAGATGGATAAAATGTCTCTCAGTAACCAAGCCAGATTTCAATGTCTCCCAGTTTTGCACCAATCATCAATAACCTCTTTAATCTCAACTAGTAAAACAAACTTTGCCTGTAATGAAGGAATGGAAGTATCAGCTGGAGATAAATTTAATGAAACAGCCACTGCCCAGACACTGCTGTGCCTTGCTGACACTAACAGATCATTACTGCTTTGGAATCATCAGGAAAGAATATGTTCTGTATGAAGAATAATTCAAGCTAAAAGTCTTACGTGCTGGAACCAGATGTTAACAAAAAATAACTCAAATAGTAGAAAGGGACTTAAAATCCATTCCCTCTTGTTAGGTGATGTGACAAAAAGCTTGTCTGCACACCAAGGACTACAGAGGTGAAAGAAACTTCAATACCATCTTGAGCCAGCTCCTCCCAGCACCATGACATGAGAGAGCTCAGTATAAAAAAAACAATATACCGACCCACAAAAAAAAAAACCAAAACAAGCAAATAACCAAACCAAAACAGCAACCTCTAAACAAACAAACCCCCACACCCAACATAATCAAAACACCCCAAAACAAAACCAACAAAAAAGACCACCACCAGAAGGAAGCAATCCCTGCCCAGGCTCTTCAGAGAGCTGCCATGAAAAGCCTCTTCGTCTTAGTTTCTGAAATTAACCTTCCTTGACTGAAAGAGGGTCTACAAAGCACCTTTCAGCCTCTGGTGTGTTACTAGCTACAGGGTTATGAGACTTCCTATAATATGCCAGAAACATTATTTTGATATTGCACAAGATTCAGAATGGTATGCTTATGGGAGAAACGAAAGGCAACGAATAGGAAGGATCTAGATCATTTCAGGTGGAACAAGTGTAGGAAAATAGAGGGACAGATGCAGAAAAGAAGCCATTTGTATGTAAAGTTTGCTGCTCAGCACACTTGTCTGGCCTTGCTCTGCACTCAATAACTACAATCAGTTCTATTGTCTCATTAATTCTATTTTTAATTATTTTACCATGTAAGCCAGTAAATTCTGCACGTGTAATATGGAGGGCTAAGCTCCAAAGGGGACCCATGTAACTACACCACCAGCAACCAAGGCAAGTATTCATGTCAACTGATTGCTAGAGAATATCAAACAGACTCACTGGCTATCAAGCTGGGCTTCAAAAGCCAGGCACTGAAGTGGGGCCATAGGCCTGGACTGGGCACATACATGTCTCTGAATGAGACAGCTAGATTTTGGCTACCAGAGGCACCAGGGCATCCAGGTCAAGTATTAGAGAGACTAAAGTCTAGAGGTTGACTGAGATACCCATTTGTATGTCTCTGTCTCTGTTTCTCTCCTACCTTTCTCTTCGTTCAGTGGGAGACAACTGGAGATAAGGCAATATAAGTTACCGAATAGCCTTAAGGGTCTGAATTCAGCTACTCTAAGATTTACAGTGTTTGAGTGAAAGGGTAGAGGCATGTCTGTGTTTGACTAAGGGGTTCTGTAACAGTAAGTGCAGGGAGGCTGCACACAGCATGCCAGTCCCAGAAACAGTGAAGACTGGGGATCCACAGCCAGTTATTTGAAGGGCTGAGCATCTAGAATCATTACCAGGGGATACACATAATACATACTTAAGTTCACTAATCAGCCTGCATCCTGATCAGTTAACAAGTGCTACTGGATAAGGCTGCTGGTGATAGTTTTGCCTGCATGAGTCCAATTTTCTATCTGTGCTGATTCTGTACAGCTGGCTGCATGCACATGTGGAGCGTATGTATGTGCCCATTATGGATACTTGCTCAGCCTCACTAGTGATTGGTTTGGGGGCAATGGAACTGCAGCAGCCTCATGCTACCTGATTTGGAACCCATTTACACCTCTCACCCTCCTTCCTTTGGCATAGATGAAACAACAGAGAAATTAAGTAGTAGAATAAATGCCTGTTTTCATTTTGGAAAGGCACAGTTTCTGTTGCCCCCACCTGTGTAAATCAGCACCCACTTCTTGGTAAGAACTCTTCCACAACAAGAAGAAGGGAAGACTTGGAAGATTTTGATTTGTGTAGATAAAATTTCAACAGGTTACCCTTCATTTCTCACCTGTACTTCAAACCACAACAAATGCTTTCAGTATGAAGAATAGAACAGAACAGAACAGAACAGAACAGAATAGACCGAGAAGCTAAACAGAAATCTTTGATTCTGAGAATACCCACCAAAAAAGTTGCTGCACACATGACAGTAACTGGTATATTAAAAACAAAAGACAGTGACTCAGTTTCATTTTACATCCCTTCACAGCTATCCCTATTGCTTTTCAGTATTTGATAGTATCACTTACCTGTACAGTTTTTGGATTGCATGGGCTGCATTCTTCCTCACATAAGGGGATAAATCAGAAGAAGCTTCCTTAATAGCAAGCATCATAATAGGAACAATAATTGGAACACGGATACTGGACAGAACTCTTAAAGCACTTGCACGGATTAATTGATTAGGATCCTAAAGAAGGAAGAGAAGCAGAGAAATAAGTGCAAAAACACATCATTAAATTCTCTGTAGTGTCCACAGTAATCAGTGACCACACTTTAAAATATGTAAATCTATCAAGTGCACTGGGGCAACACTAGTAAGAAAAATGTACCCAACTTCACAAAAGAAAATTTTCAACTGAAAAAAATGAAAGAAAGAAACAGTGAAGTCCCCACACAAAGCCAAACTGTAATCTTCATTACAGAACTAGAAACAAAACATTACAAAAATATGAACTTAAAGAATTAATTACATTTGTTTATCTTGCACAGCAGGATGAATCATTTCCTTAGTTGCTGAAAATCTCAGCTCGATTGTAGTCTAAGTCCTTGCCATATCATCACTTCTTTTCGAGTTACTCACAGTCACAATATTTGAGTTTCTCTCCTTGTGTTCCTACTATCCACAGCTTTTTAAAAACATATACCATGAGAAGTGTTTGCTGTATATGTATTTAATTAAAAACATAGGACACAAAGTAATTTTAATTTTCGCTTTTCATGGAAGTCAGATAGTAAAGGTAGCACCTGTGGCATTGAGATAAAAGCTGGAAGGAAAGGGGCAGAAAGATCTTTAGCTAATTGTGTGTGGTGGGCTCCTATTCTGCACAACTGAGGTGCTCCAATTCAACATTTTCCAACAAGACGCAAGGTCTGGGTCAGTGACATGACAAATTAATTAGAAACCTGATAAGAACACCACCAGACAAAAAAAGAAAACCTAACTTTTTATAAAAAGTGGCCAAATTTAAGGATGGAGACTTGATAAATACTTCTCCTCCAAAGTCACACTTAAAAGGCAATGCTAATCTTTTTTCTCTAATCCCATTTCACATTGTCATCCGAATTTGAAATGAAACAGTACAAAATGCTATTTCTTTAGAGTTTTCAATTAAAAAAGTAGCATGTATAACACACTGAATATTTTAATTTAGGTATTACTATCTCACTTATGATCCGATTTTTTGTTGCACACAAAAATCTTGCACAAGCTAAAAGGAACACAGCAGGTTCAGGATAATAATGGTGTCTTCCTTCTGCATACACAGGCTACCTTGGAAAGTGAAAAGGCATTCCAAGAATCAAAGGTTGGGCATATGAATTTGAAAGCACCCATCTGTTGATTGTCTTCAGCGAACTAATTTTACTTCATGCCATTTTATCTGCCTGGTGAGGTTTGAGTTAAGCACAAGAAACCTGTGTCAATGACTTAACTTGAAGCCACTTTATCAAACAGGTATTTACATGCTTTCATTTACCAGACTACACTTACAAAAATTTTTATTTTCTTTTTCTGTGATACTAGCTCAGAATTCTGTATGAATTGTTTAGTAGTCACTCACTTTCAAAGCACGCTGGAAAGTGCTGATGGACAGTAATGCTAGATCTTGCTGCTCCTCTGCATAACGCATCAGATAAACATATACAAGCTTTTTTATCTGGAAAGAAAAACAGAATGAACATTGTTACCAGAAAGTTTTTGAATTATGCAATCTAGAAAGTCCTAAACTGTACATTTTTCTCAATGTTTTCTTCTTTGCAGAAAAAGCTAATCTATCACTGGAATACTAACATGCTTTTGAAATGTCTTATGATTTGCTTAGGATTTTAAATAGAAACTCTCTAAGGTGCCACAGTATTGCCTAATTAACAATATAGTCAGAAGGCAGCTATAACGCAGAGTACTGCTTTATATTATCAGCTAGTAAATAAACAGCTGAATAATCCAAGAAGTTGAAATGCGGCAACTCATCATTTCACCACTGCTCACACTTTCTTCTTATGGAAAGTAGGCTAAACTGCAATAGACAAAGGTTTGAACAAGCCCCTTTTGCTTTACCTTGAAACTGGAAATAAATCAATATATTTGGAAAGAGACTATAACTTCCTGCTAAGTGTGGTAATTCACACTACTTAAAGGAACATTTTTTCCTATGTCTTGAACAAATGCAAAGAGTATTAGACCCACTTTTGCCTTACTAGAAGCATTCAAAAGCTGTAGCCAACATAAGCATGCTACAAAGGACACAACGCACAAAGATTAAAAAAACAACTCTGTATGATTTTGGGGGAGGAAGGTATTCAGTTTAGTTCACTTCGCCACCTCATGGCCACTGTATGCCTAGGGAACACAAAAACATTTTTTATATTTGAACTGTAAAGCAACTATTGGGGTTTTATAATGGAAAATTCTGAATGACCCTCAACTACAGCTGTGCTATAATTACTGTCACCATCAGAAGATGTATCTTTGTGTCAATTCTGGTAAAAAGCATAATATTAAATCACAGAAGGTTACACCACACTAAATTATTTGTTGTTCAGCTATAGACAAGCAGCAATCAACATTGACCGCAAGAGGCCTATGCACTGAATGACTGCAGGTGTGCAATGAAAGCCGCCTTTCCTTGAAACCACTCTGTGACTAGAAATGGAAGCACTTAGAGCTTCATGACTAAACTGTTCTTTTACCATTTACCTTTATTCAATGTTAAAATCCTCCTTTCTATAAAACTAATCATAACAGGGGCACATTAGGCTTAAGGAACATGCACAGATTTGTTTAATTAGTTTATCAATATAAGCACACCAAACTCCATGAGTTATTGACCAAGACTTACTTTTGTTCTATACTACCAATTATTTATTAGGTCACTTTCTGTATTCTTTCTATCCAAGACCCAATGCACATAATCAAAGTTGAGGTCAGACTGTACTCATCGAAACAAAGATCACAAGGCACTTCTGTAAACAGTAAGATGCCCTTTGCTTCTTGTCAAACAAATGAATATGTTCTATGGCTTCTTCACCTCCATTTCCCTGTATCAGAGCATTCAGCCCTGAATTGAAAAAAAACCAACACCACCACCACCCCAAAAAAAAAAAGAAAACCACAACAGCAAAACCAAAACAACAGCCATTTCTGGGCAGAAAAGTCACACAAGCACAAAGACACTCAGATGAGCTGATGTATTTTATGCTACTGCACTGTAGTAGTTTGTGGAAGAAATCTTTAGGACAGGGAAAATGTGGCAAAACATATTCAGAAGACATCATCAGGACCAATGCACTAAGAATCTGACTTAACCCAATAATTTTTCATCATTTCAAAAGCATCCTAAGAACTGGACTGCCATTAAATTTTCTGAGATCCAGAACTGTTTAGACCAACAGCTCTAAGTATAGCTGCATTATGACCTGAACTTACCACCTAACTAACCTTCATAATCTATGTGATGTAGGGAGGAACAAGTTTGGGGGAAACAAAGGGATAAGCAGATAAAAAAAGCTGAGCATATTTAAAAGTTCATAGGTTGGCACATCCATTGTTTCATGCCTTGCACCTCATCAGCAGTCTGTTCTGTTTTCTCATTAAATTCAATTTTAACTACTCTCTTTGATGAAGTATTCTCTGTTCTGTGTGAAAGTGCGTGCATGTGCCAGCAGCTACAGTCAAGCCACAAAAGGGAAGGCCCATGGACACATGGGCAAGTAGAAAGATCAGAGTGAAAGCAGCTGAGTGAAATTTCAGCAACTGGAATGAGACCTCAAGTCAAAGACGCACCTCCATCCATGGTGGCCAGCACCTGAAACAAGTGAAGGTCTGGCTGCCAGCACTCAGGTTGGGACCACAGGCCAGAGGGCTCCTGACCATGGGTGCAAGCAACTGAAGAGACTGGAGTATGTGAATTGTGTCTCTGTGTGCCAGTGACTGGAATGGATGCAGGCATATCAGTGGCCAGGGAAAGGGGTGAGTAAGGGTGTGAGCACCTAAGGGCATGAACACAGGAGGAGTGGGCTATCGCACAAATCAGCATAGTCCCACCCAGTTTCCAAAGAAATCAGCCAGCGTGCAGGTTGCTGGGGCAAGAAGCATATATTTGTGTGCACTGCTCTAAGTGCATAACCACAGGGGTTGGCTAGAAGAGGACCAGAGGAGTCTGGCTAGGACCAATTGTGTCTGCATATATGTGCATATATATCTGTGTCTAAGTGCAAGACTATGACAGGGTAGCTCCTAGGGAACTAGGGGAGTCCTTGTTTACATGTGTTTGTATGTGTACAGCAGTTTGTATGAGCAATTGGAGCAAGAGCTGCAGCCTCAGAGACTAAGACCAGCTGCCAGCAACAGGGGTGAGTAGGATCCAGAGGTCAGCCCCTGGGTAAACCACAAAGCTGAGCTACTGGATGGATCCACACATACCTATACATAAGTATACAGTCACTAGCACACCTCCATCTTGAACTGCCAAGCTGCTGCTACTGTTTGTGTCCATGTGAGTACCATGTGTCAGTGTATGTGGCTGCCTCTATACATACCTATTTCTTCTCTGTGTATGCAAAAGATATGTGCATGTGCAGATCTATCAGGAACAGACTCCCAACCTCACTACTGGTTGGACTGAAAGCCTGGAGCTGGGGCAGTCTTGCTTCTGTTGAGGTAGGCAGTTCCAGCCATAAAAGTTAAAAGCATGAATAATTCTGTTAAAGGCACTGCTATGGTGTAAGCTATCTCTGTTCAAAACTGGAGTAAAGAGTACTCATAACTTACAAACACAAGTTAAACAGTAATCACAGAATGACAGAATATTAGGGGTTAGAATGGACCTCCAGAGATCATCAAGTCCAATGCCCCTGCCAAAGCCAGATTACCTAGGGCAGGCTGCAGAGGAATACATCCAGGCAGGTTTTGAGAGTCTCCAGAAATGGAGACTCCACAATCTCTCTGGGCAGCCTGTTCCAGTGTTACATCACCCTCACCATAAAGAAGTGTCTTCTCATGTTGACATGGAACATCCTGTGCCCTAACGTGTACCCATTGTTCCTTGTCCTAGCACTGGGCACTTAACTAGTCATAGGTTAAGATGAAAATTCACTGTTATTATCCAAAACCATCCTGCCTCATGCCAGCTTCAAAATGAAAGTGCTGGGTGGAACAAAGTATTATAGGGCTTGAAGACCAGATTGTAACATGAGAGGTTTCCTGTTCTGGTTCCTGCTTTTGGGTTCTGGGTTTTCGGGTTTTGGTTCCCTTCCGTTGGGACGCTAGCCAGATGAGGAGGAATGGGGGTTAGCTGCCTGGCTTGGGTTTTTAGCTCACTGACTTCTGCTGCTGCTTTCTGCTGTACTTTTCCTGCAAACAAGCTAAGGTAATTGTGCATTACTTTATCACATTTATATTAAATGTTTTTTACCTCAACTCTTTGTCTCAACCCCAAGTTTTCTTGTGTGCTATTTTTCTCTCACTTACATGTTTGGACAAAACAGGCAGATTAACTCATTCACAATGTTTTGACCTGTTACATTAGCTTGATTCCTTGATCCATTCCCTTTTATCATCTATTAATAAAAGTACACTGCATTAAAATAATTTCAGAAAGCAAGTTCTGAAAGACTCACAGCTGTCACCGTTGCACACTTACACCTCCTTGGCTCACCAGAGCTTAGCATTTGGACTCACACATATTCATTCTTTCAAAGAATGTAAAAATTCCAAACTTTATAAACAGTAGATAAATAACAGTATCTTCTTTATGGCTAAAACTAGACTCAAACTTGACTATTACGAACCATCTCTGTAAAATTAAGAAAACATGTCTATACTGCAGCATATTAGACAGATAGGAGTTTACTGATGTCATTATTGCAGAAAATACAATCTTGTGTGCCCAAAGCCACAGAAAAAGTGGTTTTTTGCTCCCATTAATAACAGAGGGTGAAGTATGACAAGAGTTCTCAGTTGTTGAAGTAAAGAGTTGGGGGCAGCAAAATCACCACCTAGCACTTCCAGTGGTCTGACTTTGGCCTGTTTCAGAGAATGGTCAACAGAGTCCCTTGGGAAGCAGTCCTGAGGAGCCAAGGTGTCCAGGAAGCTGGACACAGCTCAAGAGAGAAGTCTTAAAGGCACAGGAACATGCAATGCTCATGTACTGAAAAACAAGTCAGTAATCTAGAAGGCCAGCCTGGCTGAATAGAGACATTTGGTTGCAACTTAGGGAGAGGCTGTGGTTGTCAGAAGAAGGAGTCAGGTCCCTCAGGATGATCCTCATCTCCCTCAGATTATCCTGGCGGCAATAACTGCACACCTGAAGCATGGCCAAGGGCTCAGGTCCAGCCAACATGGATTTAGGAGGGGCAGGTCCTGCCCCTGATTTCCTTCTACGATCAGGCGACCCATCTGGTGAGCGTGGGGAAGCCTGTGGATGTGGTCTACCTGGACTTCAGAAAGGTCTCTGACACTGTGCCCCACAGCAAACTGCTAGCTAAGCTGTCAGCTCATGGCTTGGACAGCAACACTGTGCTGGGTTAGGAACTGGCTGGAGGGTTGAGCCCAGAGAGTGGTGGTGAATGGTGCCACATCCAGCTGGCGGCCAGTCACCAGTGTGTCCCCCAGGGATCAGTGCTGGGCCCCATCCTCTTTAACATCTTCATCGATGATCTGAATGAGGGGATTCAGTCAGTCATCAGCAAATTTGCAGATGACACCAAGCTAGGAGCAGATGTTAGGCAGTTAGAGGGTGGAAGGGCTCTGCAGAGGGACCTCGACCAACTGGACAGATGGGCAGAGTCCAACGGGATGACATTCAACAAGTCCAAGTGCTGGGTGCTGCACTTTGGCCACAGCAACACCATGCAGAGCTACAGGCTGAGGTCAGAGTGGCTGGAGAGCTCCCAAACAGAGAGGGACCTGGGGGTGCTGATTGACAGCTGCCTAAACATGAGCCAGCAGTGTGCCCAGGTGGCCAAGAAGGCCAGTGGCATCCTGGCCTGCAGTAGGAATAGTGTGGCCAGCAGGAGCAGGGAAGTCATTCTGCCCCTGTGCTCTGCACTGGTTAGGCTGCACCTTGAGTACTGTGTCCAGTTCTGGGCCCCTCAGTCTTAGAAGGACATTGAGACACTTGAGTGTGTCCAGAGAAGGGCAACAAGGCTGGGGAGAGGCCTTGAACACAAGCCCTATGAGGAGAGGCTGAGGGAGCTGGGATTGTTTAGCCTGGAGAAGAGGAGGCTCAGGGGTGACCTCATTGCTCTCTACAACTACCTGAAAGGTGACTGTAGCCAGGAAGGGGTTAGTCTCTTCTCCCAGGCAACCAGCACCAGAACAAGGGCACACAGTCTCAAGCTGCACCAGGGGAAGTTTAGACTCGAGGTGAGGAGAAAGTTCTGCTGGAAATTAAACTTGTTTCAGCTGTTAAACAGAACAGGAAGTCTTTCTACAAGTATGTTAGGAGGACTAAGAAGAATTTGTCCTTTGTTGAATGCAGGGGGGAACATGGTCAAGGATGAGGAAACGGCTGAGGCACTCAATACCTTCTGTCTCAGTCTTTAGTAGTGTGGTGGGTTGGAAGGGGTAAGGCTAAGAAGCCTCTTCCCTCCCCCCTATAAGGTAAAAGGGAAAGAAAAATTGAAGGGAAAGGAAAAAAAACTCACCAGCTGAATTAGCAAAGCAGTGGAGCTATATTTACAAAGCAGTGTAGGATTTTGCAGGGGAATATTTACAAATTTACAATATCTACAATATATACAAAGATATACAACAGAGTAACACAGAAATGAGAGTAAAGCCCCTCGGCCGAGGGGTTCCCCACCTCCGCTCTCCCCTCTCTTCCCCCCTTTCCCCAGAATAGTTCGGAAAAGAGGGAGAAAGAAGAAAGAAAGAAGTTAAAAGCAGTTTGTGTTAATTGGAAGCAGTGAATACAGGCCTGGTTATCTTATCTTCAAGGCCGAAGTCTTGGCAGAAAGCCCAGCACAGAAAAGAGTTGCTGCCCAAAGGAAAGGCGGAAGCAAGACTGACCGAGAAGTGCTGGAAATGCCCATTTTCACTCCCAGTTCAGAGGGTGCTTCCTCCCACTCGTCCAATGAAATTAGTTTAGACTATCCCTTCCGTTTACCAACTTCCGTCCACCATATTCCCTTTCTTAAGGGGACACCATCAACCGGCCACAGTCCACCCCTTCTAAACAATTTCATTGGCTGTTCATACTGTCCATCCAATCCAAAATGATATTTACAGTTTGTGAGTAAAGTCCATAGTCCATTCCGGCTATGCTCAGATGTAGATGATTCAAAAGTCCCAGAAAGTCAGAAAATGAGAAAAATGGAAAACAGTTCATTTCTTCACCAACGAAGCAAAGAAAAAGGGAAACAGGGATTCTCAGGGTCTCTTAGTTGACTCAGGGCTCTCAGGGATCTCAGGGTTCGTGCACCGTAGATTCCTCATTGATTCTTCTTTTGGGCGCGATGTAGCTGTACAGCAGTTTGAAATTAACCTCTTTCAGCTAAAGTTAAATTTCTTTGTGGAATACACTGAATTTCACCATTCTCTTGCATTACCCAATAAGTGTGACCCGGACCTTCAGCTGAAACCACCCCTCGGACAGGTTTAGCCTCTCCTGAGGGTGAAAATACCCAAACAGTTTTACCTAACAGATTCTTTTCTCTAACAACAGGAACTCTATCACCTTCTACTTTCCGTAGCAAATCTGAATGTGCAGGTCCAGCTCGGTTCACTGAACCTCTACTATTTACCAGCCAGGTTGCTTGTGCTAAATGTTTTTCCCAGTTTTTTAAAGATCCACCCCCCATGGCTTTAAGAGTGGTCTTCAACAAACCGTTGTAGCGTTCAATCTTCCCTGAAGCTGGTGCATAGTAGGGAATGTGGAATATCCACTCAATACCGTGCTCTTTGGCCCAGTTCTTTACAAGGTTGTTCTTGAAATGAGTTCCGTTGTCTGACTCAATCCTCTCTGGAGTTCCGTGTCTCCACAGGATTTGTCTCTCCAGACCGAGAATGGTGTTGCGTGCAGTTGCATGTGGAACTGGATAAGTTTCCAACCATCCAGTGTTTGCCTCTACCATAGTAAGCACGTATTGCTTACCAGAACGAGAACGTGGTAGAGCGATGTAGTCAATCTGCCAAGCTTCACCATACTTGTACTTGGACCATCTGTCACCATACCACAAGGGCTTAAGTCGTTTTGCCTGCTTAATAGCAGCACAAATGTCACAGTCATGGATGACTTGTGTGATAGCATCCATGGAAATGTCTATGGATCTGTCACGAGCCCATTGGTATGTTGCATCTCTGCCTTGATGTCCTGACGATCGTGAGCCCACCGAGCTAAGAATATCTCACCTCGGTGTTTCCAGTCGAGATCAAGATTAGAGTCCATGTCTACTTGAGAAACTCTTGCAGCTAGATCTGCCTGATGGTTGTGTTGCTGTTCCTCAGTAGCCTTGCTCTTAGGAATGTGAGCATCGATGTGTCTCACCTTCACTGGAATTCTCTCGATTCGATCAGCAATGTCCTGCCATAGGTTGGCTGCCCAAATGGGTTTTCCTTTCCTCTGCCAACCACTCTTCTTCCAGTTCTTTAGCCAACCCCATAGAGCATTGGCTACCATCCATGAGTCGGTGTAGAGATAAAGCTTTGGCCATCTCTCACGTTCAGCCACGTCGAGAGCTAGCTGGACAGCTTTTACCTCTGCGAACTGACTGGATTCTCCTTCTCCGTCTTTTGCCTCTGCAACTCGGCGTGTTGGACTCCACACTGCAGACTTCCACCTTCGCTTGTTTCCAACAAGACGACAGGAACCGTCTGTGAACAAAGCATATTTCTTTTCATCATCAGACAGGTCATTGTAAGGAGGAGCTTCCTCAGCACGAGTTACTTTCTCCTCTGGAGGTTTAGCACAGTTGATACCTTCAGGCCATCTTGAGATCACCTCCACTAGACCAGGTCTTTCAAGATTTCCCATCCGAGCTCTCTGTGTTATCAGAGCCATCCACTTGGACCATGTTGAGTCTGTGGCATGATGTGGTGTGGAACCTTTGCCTTTGAACATCCAATTCAAAACTGGTAATCTGGGAGCTAGAAGAAGTTGCGATTCAGTTCCAATCACTTCAGAAGATGCTTTCACTCCTTCATAGGCAGCTAAGATTTCTTTCTCTGTTGGAGTATAGTTAGCCTCTGAACCTCTGTAACCTCGACTCCAGAAACCAAGAGGTCGTCCACGTGTCTCACCTGGAGCTTTTTGCCACAAGCACCAGGTTGGACCATTGTCACTTGCAGCCGTGTACAAAATGTTCTTAATGTCTGGACCATCTCGGACAGGTCCCAGACCCATTGCTTGAACTACCTCTTGCTTTATCTGGTCAAAGGCTGCTTGTTGTTCAGGTCCCCAGTGGAAATGATTTCTCTTTCGAGTCACATCATACAGAGGTTTCACAATCTGACTGTATCCAGGAATGTGCAGTCTCCAAAATCCCACTATCCCCAAGAAACATAAGGTCTCTTGCTTGTTTGTGGGACTTGCCATGGTAGAGACTCTTATTTACCACATCCACTGGAATGTGTCGGCGTCCATCCTGCCACCGCACTCCCAGAAACTGAATCTCTGTGGTAGGCCCTTTCACCTTGTCTCGCTTGATGGCAGAACCTGCATTCAGAAGAATGTCAATGATTTTGTTACCTTTCTCGAAGACTTCCTCAGCAGTTTTACCCCAGACAATGATATCATCGATGAACTGGATGTGTTCTGGAGCACCGCCTTTCTCCAGAGCATCGTGGATCACTGCATGACAGATGCTTGAGCTGTGGATCCAGCCCATTGGCAGTCTGTTGAAAGTGTACTGGATTCCTCTCCAGGTGAAAGCAAACTGAGGCCTGCATTCCTCTGCTATGGGAATAGAGAAAAATGCATTAGCAATGTCTATGGTAGCATACCATTTGGCCTCTTTGGATTCCAGCTCATACTGTAGCTCCATCATGTCTGGTACTGCTGCACTCATAGGTGGTGTCACTTCATTCAGGGCTCGGTAGTCTACTGTCAGACGCCAGTCTCCATTCTGCTTTCGCACAGGCCACACTGGACTGTTGAAAGGTGAATGAGTTTTGCTGACGACTTTCTGACTCTCCAACTGACGAATCAGATTCTGAATGGGCAACAAAGAGTCACGGTTGGTTCTGTATTGTCTGTGATGCACAGTCTGAGAAGCAACCGGCAATTTAATGTCCTGTATCTTATGTTGTCCCACAACTGCAGATTCATCAGAAAGTTCAGGTCTGGCAGATAGCTTCAATTTTTGTCCATCAGTTTCTATAGAAGCTACTCCAAAAGCCCATTTGTAACCTCTAGGGCCTTTGAAACGCCCTTCTCTCAGAAAATCAATTCCCAAAATACAAGGTGCATCAGGTCCGGTCACAATTGTATGCTTCCTCCATTGTTTACCAGTTAAACTTATATTAACCTCTACTTTACTTAACTCTTGAGATCCACCAGTGACTCCCAGAATAGTTATAGACTCTGATCCCTGATAATTTGATGGTATTATGGTACACTGAGCTCCTGTGTCAACCAAGGCCCTGTACTTCCGAAATTGTGAAGTGCCAGGCCACTGGATGTACACATCCCAATAGATTCTATTATCTCTGTTATCCCTTTCCTCCCCCTGGCGGGAGGCAGGGCACCCCTAGTTATGGGGAACATGCGTACATGTGCATTGCACATAGTTTGCAGGGTTATAGCTTTGCATGTTATAACTGGAGCCACTGTTGGAGCCATAAGAGTCGTTCTGGGGAACTGTGGAAGTAACAGCTACCCTTCTGGTATTGCTACCTTGGGTTCTGCCACTTTGCAATTCCCTCAGTCTCCTGAAAAGATTAGAAGTTGGTTGGCCATCCCAGCGGTTCACGTTCTCACCAAACTGATCACGCAGTGTTATCCAAATAGTTCTACGTGATTGCCTTGGTGGTCTGTTTTGGAATGACCTGTTTTGGAATGACCTGTTTTGGAATGACCTCCTTGGAGGACGTGTATTCCTCACAGATGAAACTTGTATCCACCTGGAGGAAGAATTGAAATTATCCCTTTGTGCCAATTGGGATATGGAATTTCTAAATTCATCTTTTAACTCTCTTATGCAATTCTGTATATCTCCAGACATAGTTTTAATGGCTGAAACCAAAGAACCACGTGTCATGCTATCCTCCAATTGTCTCATTTGATCACTGAATTGGCCAACCATGGGAGAAGCTCCACCATAACTTCTTGACACAATTCTGCTTGCCAGAATGTTTGCATAATTGGAAGGAGCAAGTTTGATGATCTTTATAGCAAGACCAATACCCACAGAAATGTCATCAGGATTCAGAGTTTCATGTTCACCATAGAGTAGCTCTCTAACAGCAAATTCTCTCAAGCGCTTAATTCCCTCATCTATGGTAGTCCAGGGTTTAGGATTCCATGGAAGATCATCTCGGGAAGGGTATCTCAGGGCAACCGCCATTAAAAGGCGTATCCAGAGATTAACCTTACCGAGAGCTCGGCCTAGATGTCTATCTATTCCATTATCCCTCGAGAGAGTTCCTAACTGAGCTGCTGACTTGTCTCCAACTGTTAGAGCCAGAGCACCTGTATCATAACACCTACTGAGCCAAGCTAGAACTGGCTCCTTATCTGCCCTGGTGAAATCTTTACGGACATAACGCAATTCCTCGCGGGGCGAAGAACAGTCTGAAATATCATCTTCCTCCTCGTCTCCCTGAACTTTTTGTCCATATAATCCTGCTGTCATTCTCCTAAGGATCTCTTTAAGCTGAGAACCACCTTTGCCAGCTGCTTTCCTAGCTTCATCTGTATCCTGCTTTGATCTCACTAGGTTAGCTAGATCTTTAAAACAAACCACCTCTTCCTCCTGAGCAGGATCTCTTAGAGTAGAGGGCCCCTCACCAGGATCAGTCTCCAGCTCCTCTTCTTCTCCATCTTTGGCCTTTCCACTTCTAGTCTTTAAAGGAGCCACCTTAACTGGAGCTGTGTTTGAATTTACAGCCACCTTAATGGAAGCTGACAGGTCCTGAGATAAATCAGCTGCTGGGGCAGTGACTTCTGGTCCCACCGAGGGAGTGGGTGGAAGTGACGTTGCTCCGTTAATGGCCGACAGAGAAGAAGAAGAAGGAGAAGGAGTGGGAGAAGGAGTAGGTGCCATGTTGATACCAGCTGCCGCCTTTGGCTGCTTGCTGGAATCAGCAAAGTCATTTAGAGCTGCTTTACCAATTAACTTTTTAGCCTTCTTTTTAGCTGACACAGATTCTGCACATTCCTCATCACTAGATGACTCTGGGACTGATCCAGAGCCATGGCGTTTTCTTTTTGATCTAGTTTTAATAACAAAACAAGCTCTGGACACCTTTTTCTCCCGACGCCAGGAATACAGAGAATACACATTAGTTATCACTAGCAGCAGAATTATACACACCAAATAAATCACCTTTGGGTCCCAGGCATCACCTAAAGTTACTCTCTCCTCAGGCGGAATCTTAAAACCCTTTATCTCAATTGGGAGAGTGGTGGAGGTAACATTCCTGTATCTCACTGGCCATAGGAAATTAATACATTTTTCATACCATAATTTAACTCTATACATAACCCACATATAAATTGTCCGCACCAAATATTTGCCCAGGTAATCCAAAATCAAACCCAAACAATATCTGTAAACCAGAGCCCCAAAAATTGAAAAGAATAATCGCTCCACAAACCACAATACCTTCATGTTTGCTAATTCAGTTGGAAAACACTAAATCAATCAAGTAATAAATTAAACTAATTATCTGCCGCACGTAGGGTACGCCAATAAAAAAAAAAAATGTGGTGGGTTGGAAGGGGTAAGGCTAAGAAGCCTCTTCCCTTCCCCCTGTAAGGTAAAAGGGAAAGAAAAATTGAAGGGAAAGGAAAAAAAACTCACCAGCTGAATTAGCAAAGCAGTGGAGCTATATTTACAAAGCAGTGTAGGATTTTGCAGGGGAATATTTACAAATTTACAATATCTACAATATATACAAAGATATACAACAGAGTAACACAGAAATGAGAGTAAAGCCCCTCGGCCGAGGGGTTCCCCACCTCCGCTCTCCCCTCTCTTCCTCCCTTTCCCCAGAATAGTTCGGAAAAGAGGGAGAAAGAAAGAAGTTAAAAGCAGTTTGTGTTAATTGGAAGCAGTGAATACAGGCCTGGTTATCTTATCTTCAAGGCCGAAGTCTTGGCAGAAATCCCAGCACAGAAAAGAGTTGCTGCCCAAAGGAAAGGCGGAAGCAAGACTGACCGAGAAGTGCTGGAAATGCCCATTTTCACTCCCAGTTCAGAGGGTGCTTCCTCCCACTCATCCAATGAAATTAGTTTAGACTATCCCTTCCGTTTACCAACTTCCGTCCACCATATTCCCTTTCTTAAGGGGGCAACGTCAACCGGCCACAAGTAGTAAGACCAGTTGTTCATTTGATACCCAGCCCCCTGAGCAACAAGATGGGGAGCAGAATTTAGCCCCTGTAGTCCAAGAGAAGATGCATAATGACATGCTGCACCACTCAGACATACACAAATCCATGGGACCAGGTGGAATACACCCAAGGCTACTGGAAGAGGTGGTGGAAGTGCTTACTAAGCCATTTTCCATTATTTACCAGCAGTCCTGGCTAAGTGCAAAGGTCCCAGTTGACTGGAGACTGACAAATATGACTGGGAGTAGGATCCAGGGAACTACAGACTTGTTAGTCTGACCTCGGCACCAGGGAAAGTCAAGGAACAGACAATCTTGAGTGGCATTATGCAGCATATGCATGGCAACCAGACACCAGGCCAGTCAGCCTGGGTTCATGAAGAGCAGACCCTGCCTAATGAACCTGACTTCCTACAAGGTGAACAGCTCTGTGGATAAGGGAAAGGTTGTGGATGTTGTTTATCTGGACTTTAGTAAAACTTTGACACATTTCCCACAGGAACTTCCTGAAGAAACTGTCAATTTATGATTTAGATGGGTGGACACTTCACTGGGTTGGGAACTGTCTGGATGGCCAGGCTCAATCCACTTGGCAGCCAGTCAGTCACAAATGCTGTTCCTCAGGGCTCAGTATTTGGACCAGTTCTCTTTAATATCTTTACCTGTGATCTGGATGAGGGGATTGAGTGCACCCTCAGTAAGTCTACAGATGACACTAAACTGTGTGGGAGCGTTTAACTGCTTGAGGGTAGGAAGGTTCTGCAGAGGGATCTGGACAGGCTGGATCAATGAGCCAAGGCAAACTGTATGAGGTTTAATAAGGCCAAGTGCTGGGTCCTGAACCTGGGTCACAACAGTCCCATGAAATGTTACAGGTGTGGGGTAGAGTAGCTGGATGGACAGTTGTCCATCAGAAAAGGTCCTGGGGGAGCTGGCTGGCAGCCAGCTCAATCTGAGACAGCAATATGCCTAGGTTGTCAAAAAGGCCAACAGCACGCAGGCCTGCATCAGTATGTGGCCAGGAGTATAGAAGTGATTGAGTACTGTGTTCAGTTTTGGGTCCCTCACTACCAGAAAGACATTAAGGTGTTGGAGCATATCCAGAGAAGGGCAGCAAAGATGGTGAAGAGTATTGTTATCATTTTAAGGTGATGTCTGATTTATTCAGATAATTCAAGTTTATGGATAAACAGTTTCAGGGATTTGACACAGAATAACAAAAAAATTCTCATTCTGTGGGTCTGCTGAATATCTTATATTTTGTAGCACAAAACTTGTTTTGTTTCTTCTCTGTGAGCTGCTTTTGCTTTGCTTCTGGCTGCTTTATCTCTGACCTTGCATGCTGGCTAACTGTCTTCCATTTTGACTATGTAAGGTACAGGGGGGAGAGAGACGAAGGGACAGTGGGCTGGCTGTTAGTACAACTCCCTGGGTCCTTTGTCCAGGAGGGATGTGATTTTTGTGCTCTTGTTGAGCTGTAAAATATATGTAAACATACCTTGTGCACGTTTATTGCAATTTTTTTCTTTTATATTTAGTCTGAATTTGTAAATATAATTTCATTTTTATTTCCAAAATTCTAAGTAAAGTGTGGTAAACTTACTCAGGGGGTAAATTTCCAATTTGTTGGGGTGAAATCAAATCCACAAAAGGTCTAGAGAATAAGTCTTAAAAGGAGCATCTGCAGGAACTGGGATGGTTTAGTCTGGAGAAGAGCAGGCTGAGGGGAGATTTTATTGTCTGTACAGCTACTTGAAAGGAGGTTGTACTGAGGTGAGTGCTGGTCTCTTCTCCCTAGTATCAGGTAATCAGATGAGAGGAAACGGCCTGAAACTAAAGCAGGAGATTGGATATTAGAAAAAATTTCTTTACTGGGTCTGGCATTGGAATGTGTTGCCCAGGGAGGTAGTTGAGTCACTGTCCCTGGAGCTGTTCAACAAAGGTGTGGACTGGGCACTTAGGCACATGGTTTAGTGACCATGGTGGTCTCAGGTTGACAGTTGGACTCAATGATCTCAGATGACTCAATGATCTCAGAGGTCTTTTCCAACTAAACAATTCTGTTATTCTACA
This sequence comes from Melanerpes aurifrons, assembly GCA_011125475.1. NCBI lineage: Eukaryota > Metazoa > Chordata > Aves > Piciformes > Picidae > Melanerpes > Melanerpes aurifrons. The sequence continues at coordinate 7,200,886 of WWNC01000003.1, forward strand.
TATTTCCAGGTGAGAAGGGAAGAACTGGAGCATTCATTTCCTTGACCTCTCTTCTTAAAACACAGTGCTTCAAATCACCATTTATTGCATTTTTCCAAAAGTTCAAAGTAACTAATATCATAGCATGCTCACTCTGCTTTCCTTAAACAGTAACTGACACCCCTGTATTGGAGGGGACAATGTACACGTAATACCAGTAGCAACCTCTGGTTGCACAACTTTCTAATGCAGATGCTACTTTAGATTCCTCTGAGCCACCCAGTAAGCTTGCAGATTTAAACATATCACGGTTGAATGCAATCTCCTTTTTTCAAACTTCCTGAAAATCTGAACTTCCACTAATCTTCAATGGATTTTTTCCCTCTTTCTTGATTTACGAGGAAAATAAGGATGGAAGCAAGCTACATTGTATGTCTAACACCTGATTTGGGGCAACAACAGACATATATCCAGCTGAAACAAAAGGGATGGTAAACAGCCTGAAAGGAAATTTGTTTCTGATATTGTTTTTCATCTGTGGAAATCCTGAAAACAGTTACTAAAAGAAGAAACATTTAACTTAAAAAAACCCAAAACAAAACAAATTCACACAATTCAGTAGAAGCTCAATAAATTTAGTCAAGAAACTTCCTAAAAAATTAATTTCAGTCGCAGATGATTCTAACTCTAGTTCTTCATCAGCTCATTTGTAGGAAGCTTAAATTGTTCTTCTCATAGTATGGTCTGGGTTGGAAGTGACTTCCAAAAGTCATCCAGTCCAACTCCCTCTGCAGTAAGCAGGGACATCCCCAACTAGATCAGGTTGCCCGGAGCCCTGTTGAGCCTCACCTTGAGTATCTCTGGGGATGAAGCCCCAATGACCTCCCTGTCTGCTCCTTCATATACTCCTTGCAGAATAAATGAATAAAGGCATATTCCCAAGACATGTGTATGAATTTGCTTTGAAAAGTCTCCCTGTTTTGCAAAATGTAAAAGTAATACCAAGATTTGAGATTATACTGCATGTTAGCAAGAATTTCTCCAAAAGATTCTTAGATTCTCTCAAGTAAACTATAGTACTTTTTCTCAATTACCACCATACAATTCCACAAACTTTCTCTAATAGATCCATTTTTTACCTGGAAATAGTTACTATTCCTCCCTCTAAATCACCCAGTAAGTTTCCTTTATTTACATGTTAAACTACTACCATAATGTAATCACTGCAACTAAACCCTGAGAAATTCTATTTTAAAAGTACTAGAGATTTTATGCTGAAGTCAGATACAATTAGATAAAACTTTAGTAAATAGATCTTCCATAACAGTATGCTTAATGAGCCATAGAAATACCTCAATATTTTTACTGGCAACATTCTTCACAACAGCAGGAAACAGCTCAGAAGCATTTCTTCCCTTTGCAATCATCTGGAAAAAAAAAGGCAACTCTTAATAATGTTATAAAGTCATTCATGAGAGTGGCTCATTGGGGTTTTATTTGGGTTTTTTGGGTGTTTGCTTTTGTTTCATTTTGGTGTGAGCATGTGCGGGTTTGTTCACTTAATTTCTGGGTGTTGCTGCTTTGATTTGGGTGGGGGGTTTGTTTGTTTTTAAAAAGAGGTAGGTATTTATTCCAGGTGTGTATTTCAAATTCTGTTTCTGTGAGTACTGGTGGTTACAAGTTTGAAGACTGGAATGAATGAACCAAACTTTATCATATCAGACTGCAAGTTATTTCTAATGCTTTAAAAATTACTTAAAACAAAGATCTTGATAATCTGAAAATCTTCATGGAGTTGCCTTTTGAGAGCTGCTATAAAAATAAAAAGCCACCCAAACCGTGTATAACTTCTGATGGATTTAAGTCCTGGAACAATCTTGGTGTGTGATAGAACAAGTGGTAGGGGAAAGAGGTATGGGGGAGGGTGTGTGTGTGAGGAAAAACAATCAAAAAAGCAACAAAAAACCCACAAACCCCACAAAAACAAACAAACAAACCAACCACAAACCAAGGAAGAAAAAAAAAATAAAAATACAACCCAAATGCAGACAATGCACTTTAAAAACAAGGTAAGGTTGTTTCCATAGCAAGTTAAACATGAAAGGTTTTCAATTGTTTAGTCAGAATAAGAAAATAACAAAGTAAATGCAAGATCAGTCAGCTCACTGTGATTTGTACTTTTTTTTTAAAGGAAGAAAGTTTTCATATCTAGTCTCAAAGAAATCTTGAACTAGGGCATGTACCAAAGAAAAATATTGTCTCAATAAAGAGCACAAACAATAGTACAGTTTAGCTTCAGCCCTTGCATGAACCTCTTAAGGAGGAAGTTGTATGACACCAAGTAGATTAGAAGAAACAAAATACTTCAGAATAGACTACAGCTGCACAACTCTTATTTTTTAGATCCACATCCAGCAGAATGTTTACCAGTACTTTATACCAAGCTGCAAGCCCTACAATTTCATAAGCATGTTAAACCACTGCTTTATACAGACTCAGGGCACCACCAGCTATGGTCAAGGGCAAGATTGAGCCAAACATCAAGCTAATGACAACGGGCAAGCAAAACCAAGCAAATATGCAGGGATTCAATCCAGGTATCACAGTATCACAGTATCACAGTATCACTTAGGTTGGAAAGGACCTCGGGGATCATCGAGTCCAACCTATCAACACAGACCCCATGACTAGACCATGGCACCAAGTGCCACGTCCAATCTCCCCTTGAACACCTCCAGGGTCGACGACTCAACCACCTCCCTGGGCAACCGGTTCCAATGACGAATTACTCACTCGGTGAAGAACTTCCTCCTCACGTCGAGTCTGAACCTCCCCTGGCGCAGCTTGAGACTGTGTCCCCTTGTTCTGGTGCTGGTTGCCTGGGAGAAGAGGCCAACCCTCCTGGCTACAACCACCCTTCAGGTAGTTGTAGAGGGCAATGAGGTCACCCCTGAGCCTCCTCTTCTCCAGGCTAAACAATCCCAGCTCCCTCAGCCTCTCCTCATAGGGCTTGTGTTCAAGGCCTCTCACCAGCCTTGTTGCCCTTCGCTGGACACGCTCAGGTGTTTTGATGTCCTTCTTAAACTGAGGGGCCCAGAACGGGACACAGTACTCAAGGTGCGGCCTAACCAAAGCAGAGTACAGGGGCACTATGACCTCCCTGCTCCTGCTGGCCACACTATTCCTAATGCATGAGTTACATGAGGTACATGAGTTTTGCAACTGCAGCTGCTGCTGCTCATAATTGTCTCACATTCCTACTGTTCCTATCGTAACTCATAGTTCTGATAAATTGATAAAATGTATTAAAAGGAAGAACTAGGACCTCATTTTAAAAAGAGAAAAGAAAAAACGGCAAGAAAACTGAAACCCAGGCAATACCTTGACAAACTGCATATTCAGATAAGGTTAGAATAAAGATGTTAGAAGAAGTTAGCTGAAATTTAAACTATTACTGGGTGAGCCTTTCAAAAGGCTTTAAGAGAAGCTGTATAGCATGAAATTTCAATTTAACCAGCTAAACATCTTAAACAATGCATTAAAGCACAGGAAGTGACAAACTAAGAATTGACCACATTGTACCGGTTTCAAATAATTTTAACTAAGTCTAAATGAAAGCACTGCTGTCAGGACTAGGGACTGGCTCTTTGTAATAAATGTCAGGTTGACAATAGCCAGGGTCAAATAAAACTTGGTAGCAAGATGCAGCGCAGAGAAGTATCACAGAATAAAATATTATCAAATCTTGATACTACAAAAGTCACACTATGCAAAAACAGGGACGATCCTTAGACTTCTAGATAGGCTGTAACAGTATGACTCTATGCATTACTTGCATTATTTAACCAATCAACCATAATAGCTCCAGTGTACCATGTAAATATGTATTTAGGGTCTTTTAAAAGAGTGTATTTTGATTCATTAAGTCATAATGATTAGCGTAAATCCTCCGCAGCCCATGGATCATTAACCTGAAAGAACATAATGGTCCCTTCCAAGACTAAGGTCTATCATGCAACATCTGTTGCAGTGCCTAGACATTCTCAGTTGTGTTTTCTTATATACCTGGAGTTCCCGCACAAGCATAAACGTTCATTCCAGAATAAGGGCCATGTAATGTCAGGGTGCACTATTTCCACCCCCCTCCATGAGACACACATGGATTAAATTCTTTGTGAGAAATGAGACATAAGAATTCATTTCCTAAATTTACGCTCTGAAATCTTTGGGTCAAAATTCTCCAGAGATGTTCAGACAGGTTTCAAAATCCAGTAGCAAGTGTATCTCAGCTGCTGTAATACCAATGTATGTTTTAGAAGAAGTATCAGCTACTGAAGTATCAGCATCTGATTTCATGCATATAGTAGAACAGACCTGGTTCAGTACACACTACAATTTCCTTTATAAACCTACAGTGTTGCTTGTAATCTTCATAAATTGCAATTATTTTATGGCATGCACATAAAGAATAAACAGAGAAAAAAAAAAAACCAAAGACTGAGAAAGAGAGAATCAAGGGGGGTACAAAAGGGACCCGGGGGTGCTGGTTGATGGTAGGATGAACATGAACCTGCAGTGTGCCCAGGCGGCCAAGAGGGCCAATGGCATCCTGCCCTGCATTAAGAACAGTGTGGCCAGCAGGAGCAGGGAGGTCATTCTGCCCCTGTACACTGCACTGGTTAGGCCACACCTTGAGTCCTGTGTCCAGTTCTGGGCCCCTCAGTTTAGGAAGGATGCTGACTTGCTGGAGCGTGTCCAGAGAAGGGCAACAAAGTTGGTGAGGGGCTTGGAACAGAAGCCCTATGAGGAGAGGCTGTGGGAGCTTGGGTTGCTTAGCCTGGAGAGGAGGAGACTCAGGGGTGACCTTATTGCTCTCTACAACTACCTGAAGGGGGGTTGTAAACAGGCAGAGGTTGGTCTCTTCTCCCAGGCAGCCAGCACCAGAACAAGAGGACAGTCTCAGGTTGCGCCAGGGGAAGTTCAGGCTGGAGGTCAGGAGGAAGTTCTTCACAGAGAGAGTGATTGCCCATTGGAATGGACTGCCCGGGGAGGTGGTGGAATCACCATCACTGGAAGTGCTCAGGAGGAGACTTGATAGGGTGTTTGGTTACATGGGTTAGTTGATTAGGTGGTGTTGGATGCTAGTTTGGACACGATGACCTTGAAGGTCTCTTCCAACCTGGTTTATTCTATTCTATTCTAAAAGAGAGACATCATTGACCATTAAAGTCACACATACATAATTTAGCAGAAGGCAAGCTAAAGACAGCTTCATTTAAGAGATGGAGTGGAAAAACATGAGTGGACTACTCATACGGATGAAATTATATTGTTAAAAGTCACTATCTGTAAAATAGATTTTCTTTTTATCTGTAATTAATCTCCTTTTCCCAAGAAGAGAGTTCTCAAAACACCTTAAAGGAAAAAAAAAAAAGGCAGCAAAAGGAGCCAAAAGAAGCATTCTCTTTCCATCACACCTGTATGGACAAAAGAAGGTTCAGCCTATTGAGGTCTACTAAAAGGAGCAAGAAAACTATTGTAATACAGAGTATTTTCTTCTTCCTAAAATTAGTGAAAATAGAGCATTCCATTGAGACATGTTAAAAATACTCTGATAATAGAGTTCCTTTTTCCTCTAATAGGAAGGATAGAGGAAGTCTTTGATCTCTGGAAAACACATCTCATCCCCGAGAACTCTTTAAATGTAAATGCATGGCTGGTAGCAAGTAAGTACCTTTCACACAACTGTAGAGGTTGGAAGAGACCTTTGAGATATGACATCCAAATTCTCACCTAGAGCTCACAATCCCTCCACTAAGCCAATACCACTAAACGATGTCCCTTAGCACCACATCCATGTGTCTTTTAAATACCTACAAGGATGGTGACTTCACCACTTCCCTGGGAAGCTTATTACAAGGCCTGATAAACCTTTCTGTGAAGAAATTTTTCCTGATGTCCAACCTGAACCTCCCTTGGTACAAATTGAATAGAACAGAATAAACCAGGTTGGAAGAGACCTTCAAGATCATCATGTCCAACGTATCACCCAACACCACCTAATCAACTAAACCATGCAACCAAGCACCCTGTCAAGTCTCCTCCTGAACACCTCCAGTGATGGTGACTCCACCACCTCCTCGGGCAGTCCATTCCAATGGGCAGTCGCTTTCTCTGTGTAAAACTTCCTCCTAACCTCCAGCCTAAACCTCCCCTGGTGCAGCCTGAGACTGTGCCCTCTTGCTCTGGTACTGGTTGCCTGGGAGAAGAGACCAACCTTTGCCTGTCTACAACCCCCCTTAAGGTAGTTGTAGAGAGCAATAAGGTCACCCGAGCCTCCTCTTGTACCTTCACTTGTTGCATCTGAGAAGAGACCAATCCCCACCTTGGCCAACCTCTTTGAGGTAGCTGTAGAGGATGATGATGTCTCCTTTCAGCCTCCTCTTTTGAAGGTTGAACAACCTCAGCTCCCTCAGCCATTCCTCACAAGACTCAAGTTCAAGGCTTTCACTGGCTTAGTTGCCTTTCTTCAGACGTGCTCCAGCACCTCAATGTCCTTCTTGTGATGAGGTGCCCAAAGCTGAACACAGTATTCCAGGTGTAGCCTCACCCGTGCCACATCAAGAATATTATCACCACTGTTAAAAGGCCTTATGCTAATTGTGCAAGGTCCCAGTCTTGTCCTGTAAAGCTCATGGTTTGAGCTTGTTAGGTGAAGGTTGGTACCAGGTATCTGTTAGGAAACACCGTTTAAAGAAAGGATAACAGCAAATATCCTGAAAATACGGAAGAGACTGAAAACAAAGGATCCAGTAATGTTTAAACAACTCTCCTACAGTCAAGTAATGGTCAGCCTTACAAGCCAGAAGATGGTTTCTGCTTTAAAGAAAGAAGTTGAGCAAGGAAAAACTATCCAAAATCAGAAGGTGCCAGCTGCCTTCTGGGAAAGCATAGCTTTTGCAGCACTGCATAGTGCTAAGTACAGGGAAAGAAATCAAGAACTGAGAACCTACAGAAGGACAAAATCTTGGAACTGGGAAACAAAGGAACAGAAGAAATCACGCGCTTGGCCTCAGTTCTGCTTTCCCTCACTGAGGAGCTCCTGAGCCTGATTACCTCAGCTTAAGACCATCAAGGACTACAGCTGTCACTGCTAACTACATGACTCCAGATTCATGGCTTTTTTGTGGTGGGTTTACTCAGCCAGACTAACTCAGTTAGAAGCAAATGAAAGCTGCATTTACAAGCAAAATCTACACTCTACAATGCAATGCAATGAATATGTACAAAATACACAATGTTTACAATATTATACATATAATTACAATTAGCAAATAGCACAGGAAACCCTGCCCCAGTCCAGAAGACCAGGGACTCCACTGTGTTGGACAAGATGAGCCAAAAAACTGTTCACACACACACAAAAAATAAATTAAAAATGTTATGAAGTAGTAGTTGATAGGTTACCCAGAAAACTGATATCCCTTGCAGGACTACAATCGAGGGCAAGAGAAGGTGACAACAAACTTAATCTTCATCACTAAAACTTAATGAAGAGAGAAATTACTAGCTCTAGAGTCACAGGAATGAACATCATCACATGATACAAGCTGTATCTGATTTCAGGACATGCTTGGATCAGGATTATCCTGTGTAAAACACAAGCTAAATAAAAAGGCACATCCAGAGGAGCCTGAATGAACAATGAAAGAAAGGCAGAAGTCCCCCCCCATAAAGTAGCAAAGTGGACACTGAACAGCTTTCCACAGCACATTCTTCACAGTATCACAGTATAACTAAGGTTGGAAGAGACCTCAAGGATCATCGAGTCCAGCCTATCAACACAGACCTCACGACTCGACCATGGCACCAAGTGCCACGTCCAATTCCCTCTTGAATACCTCCAGGGACGGTGACTCCACCACCTCCCCGGGCAGCCCGTTCCAATGACGAATGACTCACTCGGTGAAGAATTTTCTCCTCACCTCGAGTCTAAACTTCCCCTGGCATAGCTTGAGACTGTGTCCCCTTGTTCTGGTGCTGGTTGCCTGGGAGAAGAGACCAACCCCTTCCTGGCTACAACCACCTTCCAGGTAGTTGTAGAGGGCAATGAGGTCACCCCTGAGCCTCCTCTTCCCCAGGCTAAACAATCCCAGCTCCCTCAGCCTCTCCTCACAGGGCTTGTGTTCAAGGCCTCTCACCAGCCTTGTTGCCCTTCTCTGGACACGTTCAAGTGTCTCGATGTCCTTCTTAAACTGAGGAGCCCAGAACTGGACACAGTACTCAAGGTGCGGCCTAACCAGTGCAGAGTACAATACAGAGTTCTTCTAATACTTTTAACAAGTAAAGGAATTTCTCAGCTTTGTGATGTATAATTTATAGAGTTTAAAGACACAATGGTGTTAAAATCCATTTAATTGCCTCTATGAATACACAGTTCATTTAAAATACTTAGTCTGAAGGAATCACTCCCTGTGTAAGATTTTTGCCTCCCCACCAAAACCAGTTATTTGCAGGCATATTGACACTGATATGTGAGTATTTAAAACACACATGACTGCATATTTTAACACAGCAATTTCTACACAAAAATCTAAATAAAATACATCACAGTAGCTTTTAAACACCACTTAAGAGATTCAAACACTGACTTGGTACAGGATCTGTAAAGTGAAAACAGTGTTCAGATTCAAGAAATAAAAATAGTTTTAAAAAAAAACACAGAAATAATTTTAAGAAAATCACATACCCCAACAATCCTTTTCATAGCATCCAGTTTTGCAGAATCTTTACTGCTTTCCAACATTTGCTTTAGGTCTTCATTTCTATGGCAAAAACACAGTAGAGCATCAATTCAAAAAAGTGAAAAATAAAATCAGAATACCATTTTTATATTCTTGCTTCAATTTAGCTGGATAAGGTGAAACACTGCTCCTTCTTGATCACTTTGAAATTGCATTTGTTAACATGATGGCCCAGCACAACGGAGTATTTAGTAACTGAAACTATCAGTTTCCAGTAGTAATGCAAGACTATGCAACTTTACATTACCTAAGCCATGGCTGGAAGGCTGAAGTCTTGAGGTAAGAGAAGAGCTCTGTTTCAGCCAAAAACAGACTTGCTTCTCCATCTTCCCCACAGTGAATGCAAAGATATAATAGCCTGAGGCTGACCTTTATGTGTTAAAATATACTATCAGCTTGTGTAAATGACTGAAAAGCCCAATAGCAGACTCCAGTATGGTCTGAATTTCAGTAAGACCCATAACCTTGCATTTTCACCTGCCTCTATGGACTGTTGTGGTGGGTTGAAATTACCCCCAAAATAAAATTGCCAGACTAGCTCAGTGGAAGCAAACAAAGCTGTATTTACAAGCAAAATTGCAACCTAGAAATATGAAATGCAATGAGTGTGTACAAAGTATACAGTATTTACGTATATATACGTTTTATAAACAACACAAGAACCCCTCTGGACAAAACCAAGGGGTTACCAACAGCTTCCTCCTCTTCCTCCCCTTTCCCACTGTACATGGGACAAGAGAAAAAAGGAGAAAAGCAGAGAGCAGCTTATTAGTACTTGGCCACAACAAAGTATATAGCCAAGGTCAGCAACAGCTAAGCAAAAGCCAGACAGCATCTGCTAGAGTGAAGAAACTGAAAAAAGTTAGTTTATAAAACTAACTTTGTTAGTTTTCAGACCAATGAGATTATTTAGACCTTCTCATTCTTTTCCCTTTTACATCCAATGTTAATTTATTTACATTCTACTACTTTTCTACTCAAGATCTGTGGAAAATTTTCCTAGGCACAGCCTAAAATGATCACAGTTATAAACTGCTATCCCCTGTCCTCAGGATTAAAAGGCTCAGGTCTGTAGTACATCTGTTCTACAGGCCATAAGATTTAGGTAGCCTGACAATTACACACAGGTAGAATCCAAGCACTTTTTATACCTGAAATAAAATTCTGACACAAAATGTGGGCATTCTTTTGCTGATACAGTTTCTCATTAGTTGTCACTAATAATAAACCTCACTCTGCTCAGCATTTTAGATGCAAAGAGTTTAACTCACAGCTTAACTGCACTTACAGATTCTTAATGAAGTTCACAAAACGTACACCTAGAAGAAGCTATCTTTTGTAATACCCAGATTGCCTGGCTACTAAGAAGAGAATCAAATGATGGCTCAAGAAAAGAAACCTCCAATATTACAAAGAACTTTCCAATTTTACAAACATGAAAGCTTTCACATACTGAAAAACAACAGAAATACGTTGTGGTGGATTGACCTTGGTTTATATCAAGCTGCTTTTTCACTCCTCTCCTCTGCAGAATGGGGTAGGGAAAAGAAAATAAGATGGAAAAAACTCATAGGTCAATATAAAGGCAAGAGCAAAAGCCATGAAAAGGAAAACAAAGTATTTCTTCTCCACTTCAAATCAGCAGGCAATGTCCTGTCACTTCCTGGGAAGTAAGTCTTCAGTACATATAGCAGTCGCTCCAGAAAACAAACATCTTAACAACAAATACACCCAATTCCTCCTCCTTCCTTTTTGCTTTTACAGACATCACACATTCTGTAATATCCCTTCAGACAGTTTGGGGCAACCTCTTCTCCCAACACTGCCTTCAGAATTTTCATTAGGAAGGAAAAAAGAGGTTTAAGCCATAACCAAAAGTAGCTATGAGATAAAAAGTTACTATTATGTCCCTCATAAATCTTTAAATAGCATTTTCCTACTTGCAAGGGATAGAGTCAATCTAGTAGAGATTTTTTTCTGACTTTCAGACCCAGTACCATGTCTGTCCTCTGCCTCTTGATGAGAAATCTGTATTGCCCATACACTTCAGTGTAATCCACAAGTGTAAGAACCACAACCAAGTAGAGAAAAAAAAAAGAAAGAAAAAACCACCACACCCCCAAAACTTTTTCCTAATAAGCCAGAAGAAAAACATACAAAATTCAGGATGCAGACACCTGTTTGCAACTTCAAATGGAAGACTAAATGTGTTGGTTTTTCTCAAAACCATGTGTTTCATGAAATACAGGAGTAGCCTAATACAGGTGTCCTCTTGTAAATACTGGCATCACTTGACAGTGTAATATTTAAGTATTGTCTTTAAAAGAAAAGGTGGAGTTGATTTCCATGCCTGTTCCAGCAAAAAACATCACTGAAACTCTCTACATGCATGACACACAAAAGATTTTAGTGGTTTTAGTTCCTCCTGGAACTAAAGAGAAAAATATGGATAGTCTTATATTGCTATGTTTATTTAACTGCTTCGTTCAGTCCTTTATAGTTTTTACTCAACTTTGTTCTGTAGGTTTGCATACTGTTTGAGATCAGTTTAATATGTCTATAGTTTGCCACATTCTCCACAGCAAGTAGTTAACATCCAGTGTACTTGTAACAACACCCCAAGTAGGCAGATCTGTGGAAAAAAAATCACTAATGCTGTGACTTCACAGGCCTCTTCCAGTTGCCCTCCTTTCAGCTTCCTAGGAACAAAGCACACCACCCACCATGCTAAGCGCTCTGGTTTTCTGATTTCATGCCAATCATACTGGCATTCACCTCTACATCTTCACATGCCTTTTAGCTACTCCATAGTTTTTCCCAGCTCTATATCCCTAGTTTTGACAGTAGAAATCAAATACGTATTGTTAGGGTTGTACTTCAAATACTTCAAACAATTTGATTTCTTTACCTTTTAATCTCTTTTCGAGTGCGAAAGTAGAAAATGTGGAACAACAACTTGATCAACTAGCAAAAAGAGAGGAAGTTACACAGCACAAGATTTGAGTATATGCTGCCCAGAAGCTGGGGATGACAAAAGCAGATAGTAATCACAGGATGAGTAAGTGTAATAAATGCAAAAAGAAAAAGGTGAAATCAAAGTATGCAGACAACTATTCAATGGTGACATATACCCCTGATGGCTTACAGAAAACACTGTATCATTTTTCAAATTAAAACAAGTCAGTCACAAACCAAAGAAATTAAGCCATGAACACCTGCTACAGTCAGCCTTGCTTTCCTAAGTGAAAAGCAGCAAAGGGGCTGAAAGAAAATTAGAAAAACCCCACATGTTCGTGATGAATCCACTTGGAAATTAATTGCTACGTGAGTTTATGGTGGATTAGGTGGGGTTTTTGTTTGTTTTGGTTTGTGGGATTTATTTTTTCTCTTTTCTAGCAAATTACAATCCAGAATTAATAAGTATTAGATACTTACAGAGTAAAATATTGTTCTATACATTCATATGGATCAGCAGCAGCAGCAAGCCTTTCTTCTTCTACAGTTAGATACGGTTTCAGCGTAACTTCAAAGTCTCGCCCTTTTAGAGCTGATTTAACAGTGCAAGACATCTCAATTATTTTATCCAGCATTGTAGACTTTTGCTCCATTTTTCGGTATGGTATTTAAGAAAAAAAAAAAAAAATTTAAATCATTGCACTCAACCAAGCTTGCCTGCCCAGACTGAAGTCTACAAAACAAAAGGAAACCTTATTAAGTAACAGGATACCCACCCCTTTGCTGCTTTACCTTCTAGAAACAAATATTCTACACAGATTTCAAAGGTCATTTCCTTCCTAAAACAATTCTTATCAGCAGCCTCAGTGAACAATGGGAAAGGCAAATGCATTTCAGTCTTTCATTATATAGTTTGTTGTACAGTTCAAAAAAATTTTCATCTTCTAAGCATTAAGAAGATTAAAGGGAATTTCAATCCTTGAGCAAAAACTCTCAAAACAGAAAGCATAAATGTAAGCCTCACACTCTGTTCATACTCATTAGTTATTCTTAAGTGACAATTTTTCAGTACACAATGTTAGACAAATAATTTCTTTATCTGTTAAGTCCACCTGGCAAGATCTCAGGAAAATGCAAGCAACCATCCAGCTGCATTAATACCTTTGCCTCTCACTGCTAAGTTTCAGTAATTATAGCCTTACAGAGTTAAGCACATAATACAGATGACTGAAATCAAAGCTTTATTACTTCAACAGCAAAACCAGGTTTCATGAAGCATAATCTGATAGTTCATGAATAATATGAAGCTATATGAAGCATGACAGTAATGGTCCCAACAGCAGCAGGTGAGAAAAACCCCAGCCTTTGTAAGAGTAAACACACATCATCTCTGAGCCCATTTTCCTTAACACTGAAAAGAGATGAAAGGACTTTGATAGGTAATCACTTGTTTGGAATGTTGATCAAGAGGAAAATAATTACAGAATCACAAGATGGTAGGGGTTCGAGAAACTCAAATGTACGTTCACAGTAGGTGGGAAAATGGCCTGGCCACCTGGGAGGAACATAGAAACATTGCCAGATTATGTAGGGTTGTAAAAAGGAAAGCTAAAGTCTTCTTGAAAGTGAAGCTCTCCAGATATGAGGGACAAGAAGAAAGGCTTCTTCAAGTACATCACCAGGAAAAGGAACACCAGGCAAAATGCAGGCCTGCTGCTGAATGAGGTGGGAGCCCTGGTGACCAAGGACACAGAGAAGGCAGAATTACCATATGCCTTCTTTGCCTCCAGTCTTTACTGGTAAGTCCAGGCATCAGGGATCCCAGTCCTTGGAGGGAAGAGAAAGTCTGGAGGAAGCAAAACTCTCTCTTAATCAAGGAGGACAGCATCAGAGATCATCCAGATGGCATAACTGTATTAGTGGACAAGGGAAGACCAACAGATGTCATCTACCCGGACTTCTGTAAAGCCTTCAACACAGTCCCCTGCAACATCCTTCTCTTTAAACTGGAGAGACATAAATTTGAGGGGTGGGTTGTTTCATGGATAAGGAATTGCTCAATAGCTTGATGTCCAGATGGAGACAGGTGACAAATACTGTCCCTCAAGAGCTGGCACTGGCACCAGTACTGTTCAGTATTTGCATCAATGATATAGACAGTGAGATTGAGTGCACTCTCAGCAAGTTTGCAGATGATACCAAAGAGTGTTGCACTTCATAAGACTGAAGAGCAGATGCCATCCAGAGAAACCTGGATAGGTTGGAGAGGTGGGCTGAGACAAAGTGCAAAGTCTTGCACCTAGTTTAAGGCAATCCTTGGTATCTTACAAGCTGGGGGGATGATGAAATTGAGAGCAGCTCTGCAGAAAAGGACTTGGGAGTACTGCTGGATAAGAAGCTAGACATGAGCCAACATAGTGCCCTTGCAACCCAGAAGGCAAATCACATCCTGGGCTGCATCAAAAGAAACATGGCCAGCAGGTCAAGAGGCAATTCTGCCACTTTGATCTGGTGAGACCTCACCTGCAGTACTATGGTCAGCTGTTGGGGCCCCCAACAAAATACAGTCATGGAGGGCCATAAAGATATCAGAGGGCTGGAGCACCTCTTCTGTGAGGACAGGTTGAAAGAATTAGGGTTGTTCAGCCTGGAAAGGAGAAGGCTCAGGGGAGACCTTAGAGTATATTTCAGTATCTAAAGGGGACCTACAGGAAAGCTGGGGAAGAACTTCTGAGAATGGTTTATAGCAATAGGACGAGGGGCAATGGTCTGAAATTGGAGCAGGCTAAACTTAGGTTAGACATAATTAAGAAGTTCTTTGCAATGAGTGTGGTAAAACACTGGAACAAGTTGCCCAGGGATGTGGTTGAGGCCCCGTCCCTGGAGACGTTCACATTCAGACTTAATGTGACCCTGCGCAGTGTGATTCAGTTGGAGGTCTCACTGAAGAGGAGTTGGATAAGATGACCTTTGAGGGTCCCTTCCAACCCAATGAAATCTGTGAATCTGTGATACAAGCTGGACACCCACACATCCATGGGCTCTGAAGGAATGCACTCACAAGTACCTTCGAGGGCTGTCTGATGTTATTACTATGCCACTCTCCTTCATTTTTGAAAGGTCACAGACAACCAGAGAGGTGCCTGAGGACTACAGGAAAGCCTGCACCATTCCAGTTTTCAAAAAGGGTGAGAATAACCCAGAAAACTACAGGCTAGTCTGCCCAACTCCATCCCTGGAAAACTGATGGAAGAGCTCATTCCTATGTGGAGTGAAAAAAAATTATTGGGAATAGTCAGCATAGATTCACAAAGAGGAAATCATCCTTGACCAATCTCATAGCCTTCTCTGATGGTATGACCAGCTGGGTAAATACATGCTCAAATTCTTCACTGATGACCTGGATTAAGAGATAGAGTGTACTCTCAGCAAGTTTGCTGATGGCAAAAGAAATAGGAGAAGGCTGGACAGGCTGGAGACAGGTGGAGTGGAACCTCATGAAGTTCAACAAGGGTAAGTGTAGAACCCTGCACCTGGGGAGGAATAACCAGTATGGGGTTGATCTCTGGAAAGTAGCTCTGCAGAGAAGGACCTGGGAGTCCCAGTGGACAAGTTCACCATGAACTAGTAATGTACTCTTGGCCAAGAAGGCAAACAATATTCTATAGGGCATTAAGCTGCATAACGAAGAGTGTAGTCAGCAGGTTGAGGGAGGGTCTCTTTCCCCTTTGCTCTGCCCTGGTGAGGTCACACAAGGGCTTTTTTTCCAATTCTGGGCTCCCCAGTTCGAGATGTACAGAAAACTACCATAGAAAGTCCAAAGGAGGGCTAAAGGGATGGTTAGGGGACTGGAGCATCTCTCCCATGTGGGGAGGCTGAGAGACCTGGGGCACTTTAGCCTGGAAAAGAGGGGATCTTATCAATGCAGGTCCCTTCCAATCCCTACTACTCATTCTCAGATTCTGTGGAAAGAACCTCTGAATGTCATTTAGTCCTATTCTATGTCTAACATTCTTCTGTTTTCATATTTTATGATTGTAGCCTTTAAGATAGATACTACTTTTGTGTCTCTGCCTCAAAGCACTGCTTTCTTCATATGACAGGACCTATGATAGGTCTACCAGTCAGTATTAATCTTACAGATGTTGTTGTAAGGAAGTAAACAAAACAATTTTTCCAGTTCTCATTCTCTTTCATGATCCCTCGACATCCCTGCCATTAAAAAGAATAAAACCCAAATCTTAAAAAATACCTACCCCAATGCCCAAAAATAAGGGATGAAAACTAACTTAGAGCTTGACAGTCAAAAGTACATACCACCGAACTACCTTAAGATCCTGGAGTCCTACGCGAGAAAGAACCCTAACCATTACACTCCATAACGACTACAGCAAACAGCAACTAAAGAACAACTGTGAATATGCCATACTCTTGTTACCACACCTGTCACTAAAAGGGCATCTTGGTCATATTAGGACTAGGATTTCAGATTCTGTTGAGCAACATTACCCACTTTTATGGGGGGGGTGGGGGTGGAAGGAGGATGGGCCTAATGGTACATTGCTGAAGTTTAAGCCAGCTATCAGTGATAGATCTAGGCATCTCAGTTACTTTGTCTTCTCATGGGAACAACAGTAAACCTCTAAAAACACAAAAATACTAATCCATAATCCGTGGCATATTGTTTGCCACTGTGCCTACATCTTCTGAACAACCATTGTCAAGAGAACACTTCACCCTGGTAAGACACATTTGTTATATCTTACTCTTTTTAGCAACCCATGCATTGTCAGCATTTGCTACAGTTCTAATGTACCCACTTAATGAAAAAAGCCACCCACTAATCACAAGGCTTTCTTAGTAAAAAGCATAAGTTTCCTAAGTATCAAAAATGTAACTGAAGCCCAGCTGTCAAGGCAACAGTAATTCTGAGCTACAAAACTTTTACTCCATGAAGTTTATCAGCCTGCTGTTTCATGGAACAGAATTTAATTACAATTCCTTATGCCATCTATGTGTCACAAAACCTGTGCACAATTTTAATCACCTCTAAGAAAGGGGAATTTTAAGCAAAATAATTCATGGTGATACAGAGGTTCTTTGTATACAAGGCAAGTATTGTGCTACTGCAAAGTAGAGACATACAGAACAGCAAACAAATGTACTGCAGGGGAAGAAGCAACCTTTATCAGTTTTGATATTATGGAATCACCTGCTATAGAACAAGAACAAATGTGACAGAAGTCCCATTCAAGAGTTTTAATAATGTATTTCTTGCTTTAAGTTCTCTATCCACTCCATACTTTCAGTTACACAGTATCAACAGCACTGTATAGACGACTTTATTCGGGATGACATACTTTTAGCCACAACACGGCATACTAAGATGAGGCTCTGTCCAGCCTGATCTAGTGTGGGGTTTCCCTGCCCATGGCAGGGGGGTTGGAACTAGATGATCCTTGTGGTCCCTTCCAACCCTGAATGAAACTATGAAACGTTCCAACATGAAGTTTGAAATCCTGTGAATGTTATAAGGTTTGAGGCAGAAAATTCATGTTGACTGAGCAGTGTACCCTTTGGTCTGGGGTAGTCTGGGGTACTCGGTCTGGTACCCAAGTAGTAGTGAAGTCCCATGGAAGGTCCTGTGTTCCAATGATTTCTTTATTTTTAAAAAAAAACCAACTTTTTACTGCCACTGCAAACCCTTTAAAATGAATTGGTTTATTCTAGCTCAGGTAACACTTCAAGAGGAATTAAAAAATTTCTTTCAGAGCCACACAGCACAGAAGCTAAAATGACAGCAAATGCACACTGCAATTTCAGTTTATGTTGATGTTGATGTGGGATTTTCCTCCAGCAGGAAATTAAACACAAGTTTCACTGTGTTCCATTCTATACCACAAACTATTTGAATGACATCTTGTGGTGCTATTTAGTATTGCCGTCCCCTTCTCTTGTAACACTACGTATACCTGGCGCCAATTCACAACACCAACACAGAACTCAACTGTTACTTCGAGGGAGACTCAGATAATTTTGCAAGGAGTGTAGCTGTACTGTGGTTTAAAGAGAAACTGAGATAAGTAGTCTATTTCCTTTCCAATCTGAAAAACAAATGTAGTATTCAAAAACCAAACTTGGCAGTTTTAAAGGATAAACATCACAGATGTGAGGAAAACCATGGCTAGTATCCTGTGAAGCTGAGAGCAACAAGGAAGAACAAGACCAGTTACAGTCCTGACTAGTAACATAATTTAACCCATTTCACAATTGCTTAGGTACAGGCTCATCATCTCAGTGAGAAAATATATAGGAAACTATAAACTTAAAACTGAATAAAGCATCTTCACAGATCCTTGTAGTGAAACTATAGAACCTACAGAAACTGTAGTGAAACTACAAAATGCTCAAGAAAATCAGTGCATAAACACCTGCCACCAATGCAGATCTGTAAACATTTCAAAAGCTCTAACTGTATGGCAGTGAGCATGAGAAAGTTGCCTGAAACCCTTTCTAGAGAGGAATGTCATTTAATCTAAGATTATCTGTAGAGTAGTTATGGACATTACTTCACCAGCAACAAGAAAGGTTCTCTGAAAGTACAAATTGTGGATATGACCTCCTCTGAAATTACCCACACCTCAGATACTGAAGAAAAGCTTCTACAAGACAAAAGTCTTCCTTGGGTGCAGAGACCAGTCTAAATCTGGATGGTCAAGGGATCAGGCCTAGCCAGCATGGATTTAGGAAGGACAGGTCCTGCCTGATCAACCTGATCTCCTATGATCAGGTGACCCGCCTGGTGGATGTGGGGAGGCCTGTGGATGTAGTCTACCTGGACTTCAGCAAGGCCTTTGACACTGTCCCCATAGCAAACTCCTGGCCAAGCTGTCAGCCTGTGGCTTGGACAGCAGCATTCTGCATTGGGTTAGGAACTGGCTGGAGGGCTGAGCCCAGAGTGTGATGGTGAACGGTGCCACGTCCAGCTGGCAGCCAGTCACTAGTGGAGTCCCCCAGGGATCAGTGCTGGGCCCCATGTTCTTTAACATCTTTACTGTTGATCTGGATGAGGGCATTGAGTCCATCATCAGTACATTTGCAGATGACACCAAGCTGGGGAGAGGTGTTGATCTGCTGGAAGGTAGAGAGATTTTGCAGAGGGACCTTGACAGACTGGACAGGTGGGCAGAATCCAACAGCATGAGATTTAACACATCCAAGTGCCAGGTTCTGCACATTGGCCACAGCAGCCCCATGCAGTGCTACAGGCTGGGGTCAGAGTGGCTGGAGAGCTGCCAAACAGAGAGGGACCTGGGGGTACTGGTCAATAGTAGGCTGAACATGAGCCTGCAGTGTGTCCAGGCAGCCAAGAAGGCAAATGGCATCCTGGCCTGCATCAAGAACAGTGTGGCCAGCAGGAGCAGGGAGGTCATTCTGCCCCTGTACACTGCACTGGTTAGGCCACACCTTGAGTCCTGTGTCCAGTTCTGTGTCTCTCAGTTTAGGAGAGATGTTGACTTGCTGGAACATGTCCAGAGAAGGGCAACAAAGTTGGTGAGGGGTTTGGAACACAAGCCCTATGAGGAGAGACTGAGGGAGTTGGGGTTGCTTAGCCTGGAGAAGAGGAGACTCAGGGGAGACCTTATTGCTGTCTACAACTATCTGAAGGGAGGTGGTAGCCAGGCAGAGGTTGGTCTCTTCTCCCAGGCAACCAGCACCAGAACAAGAGGACACAGTCTCAAGCTGCACCAGGAGGTTTAGACTGGATATTAGGAAGAAATTCTTCACAGAGAGAGTGATTGCTCATTGGAATGTGCTGCCCAGGGAGGTGGTGGAGTCACCATCTCGGATGTGTTTAGGAGGAGACTTGACAGGGTGCTTGGTTGCATGGTTTAGTTGATTAGGTGGTGTTGGATGATGGGTTGGACACAATGATCTTGAAGGTCTCTTCCAACCTCGTTTATTCTATTCTAAATATTTATATAGAAAACCAAAATAGCTCTGGTTTTCTCCAAATAAGAAAACTATTGCAGGGTGGTATAGCCAAGGATACTCTTCAGAAAAGCAAAATTTCTTCCAAGTGTCATCCCTATGACAGTGTTACGGAAATATATTTTTAATGCCACTCAGGATGCAGACCATAGCAAGCACCCACAGCAAATATAGAACAATGTAAGAAATACACAGAGACTACAGCAAAGATCTTCAACCATAAAACTGATGAAAACAAAAAAGCCTCAAAAGGTATTTAATGGCTATAGGGAATCACAGTAAGTCCACTGTTTGCATCCTCCTAAGTGCCCAGTGTATAGAAATAGTAATATATTCGCCACATCACTTCCCACAAGAACTGACCAATTCCAGCTGTAGAAGCGCTCTACAATAGTAGGCCCTCATTCATTCATATGCTGCATTTAGCTCCTGTTCTGCTACTGAGGACAGGGTTCTGATTTTATCTTGTAGAGTCATCAGTTCATCCAAACCATTCATCTTTGCTGGCTTGTACACCCTACTGAAACTGGCATATCACCATATTAGTGGGCACAGTGCCATTGTAACAGATGGGGAAAGAAAGTTGTGCCAATGAGCCAGCAAATGCATCAAGTTTGAATATTAGGGCTGGAGTCTCCTAAAAGAATTTCACAAATGGTAGTCTATGTACAAGCTTTCCATGACTGGCTGAACAGGATGTGCCAGAGCAAAACTAGATCAATTTAAGACTCCAAGAATATCTCTGGCAGCTGTTGAAAGTAAGTTTTTAGCTCTGATGAATTTTGAAAAGTCTTTTGCACAGAGAATTGGGGAATGAGTATCTTAATGAAATCACCACCTTAGATCAGCTCTCTGCAAGACAGACTTGCAAATCTCAGCAAAAAAAAAAAATAGGTTTGCAGCCCTGCCGAGTTTCCTGATGAATAGTTCAACAGAATGCATAAGCCAGATCTGCAGGAAAAAAAGTCTAATAAATTACAAATGTATTTTGCTTGGCAGGAATACAGTTTAAAGATGCAAATCAGTAAAGTTGAAAATGTGTGTTGTAAATTTTGCCATCTGCTTCAATACTGTACTTATAAATTGATAGCTACTGATGTTACTCATGTGACTCATCTGCAAGATTCTGCACTTAGATATAGCAATAGCTAGTTCTACTGGTGACACTGTATAGATCATTGTTATATTTTAATATTACATGCAGGTAAACTTTGTTTAAAATTCAATTAATATAGATTAAAGTTCTCCGTCAACCTGCAATTAACTGTAGGCAGCAATAACTGCACCCTAATGTATGCAATTAAGATGGATTTCATGTTGCTAATTATCTCTCCAGCTTTTCTTAAATGTTGGAAGGTAGACTTTCCATCCTCCTATACAGGGCAAGAGCACACCATGTAACAAAGAAAATACTCCATTAACTTAGGTAATATGCAGATTATTCCAAGAGTCGTACAAGTAGTTTTTTATGGACTCCATCAATTTAGACTATGAGGAAATACAATGAGGTCCACAGGACAGATTGAGCTTGTCCATAACATTTATATGATCTCTTCAATCTTTACAATTTTCTGCTGAAAACATCTGTAAAGACAAAGACTTGCCTGCAGACCATCTCCATTATTCCAGGAGTATACAAGCTGACTCTTACTCTCTCAAATATGTGGAGCATGTGAATGGTATACATATGGAACGGAGTGACAAGAGCCAAGGGACACAAACTGAAACACATGAGGTTCCATGTAGATAGAAGGTAAAAACTCTTCAAGGACAGCAGAGCACTGGCAAAGGCTGCCCAGAGAGGTTGTGGAGTCTGTCTCTGGAGGCATTCAAAAGCCAACCTAGCTGTGTTCATGGGTGATTTACTCTATGTGATCCTACTCTAGCACAGGGCTTGGAAGAGATCTCCAGAGGTCCCTTCCAAGCGCTGCCATTCTGTGACCTGCACCTGGAATATAACCAGTTCACAGTCATTAACAGTTTTATGTCAGACTACCTACCACACAACATCAATAAGTTGCTAAAATGTAACTATACAAGTTGTATAAAGGAATGCTATATAGGTCTGCTCGTGTGACAAGTGTAGAAGAGGGAAAGAAGAAGGGGGAAGAAAAGGCATCTCCAGCCATGCAGTGGGGCCCGTTCCACACAAGAAAGTTTAGACTGACTCATCTCAGGTACCTAAGATCTTTTAAATTATTGAGTGATTGAAATATTTAACAGAATGAACACAAAGGCCATATGTACCAAATATGTGTTATATTTGCTTCTTCAGTCAGAATAGAAAAAGCTACCCCAATTTTACATATTTGTTGTGAAATCTCCTATTCAAGAACAGCTTTATCATAGAATCAATAAGGTTGGAAAAGACCTCAAAGATCATGAAGTCCAACCTGTGATCCAACACCTCATCACTTCATGTTCATGTTGTAGTTAATAATAATTTATATAGGAAGAGTTTAGAAAAATCTCCTTCTTTCCTCACTTCTTTTGTCCTGAACATCTAGACAGTTACTGGCTAGAAGCAGAATAAAGTTGTATTTTTACAATTTCTACTTTCCTTCTTTTCACTCATTGGATACTCTCTATTAACTAGTAAGAAACATGATTCACACATGGTGTGTACAACCCACTGCACCTTCTTTATATTAATGTAACTGATTATTTCGAGGACTACTATTTCTTCCTTGATTTTTCCAATAGTTAAACTTTTCACTGACTCAAGTTTAAGATGACACCATGGCAGGAGTTTTGAGGCAATGAGGTATTTTCAATAGAATTTCAACCAAACAACAACACTAAACACGCTGAGAAAATGCTACATACATTAACTGGAAATTCTATTTGCAATTGAAAGTTAAAGAATAAATCGCAGAATTGCTACAGTAAAAAAAGGCATCTTTAGCAGGAGAGTAAGACAATAGGCTTCTGTCATCAAGGGATTCTCAGAAACACTTTAAGATAAATACTTCAGCTGAGTATTTCTACTGAAATGCTAAAACCAGAACAGGATAAATAACTCATACTAGAGCAACTTGAGACTTCACATTTAAGTCTACTTATACTCATTTGTGCCTTTGTGCACAACCTGTCATGGGCCATTCTGTAGAAAAAATGATGAAAGACTGAAGACAATCTGTACTAACAATTTGTTTATTTCAGAAGCATTTTGGCTTACTTCCTCTCCATTACAAACAGGAAAAGAGATGACACCAAAAAAAGAGAAACTGGGATTTTTTTGGGCAGCTACTACCCATGTGGACTATACGACATACACACTACATGCCTGATAAATGACTACAGCATTTTCCAAGCAAACTGCAATTCAGTTTGCTTTTCTTACAATAATCCTCACTTGCAGTGCAGTGGCTTTTTCATACTACAAAAACTTCATAACTGTCCCTGAAGAGTGTCTCTTCCTCAGCTTACATACAGGTTTGAATCATGGACAACTTCCTATTTTAACATGAAATTGTCAGCTACAAAATAGCATAGAGATAAATGCCTGCTTTCCTCTCAAGCCCTTCCTTTAGAGGATCGAAACTCTCTCCATTCCTCCAAGCGTAAGAGCAAACCTGGAGAAGCAATTTATTAATAAGGCAGGCATACATATCAGAAGCTATTCTGGCTCCTCCATCCTGAAAGGCAATTATATACATACACGTGTACAAAACACCTCAAGACTCCAGAGCTATATTTCTCCCTGATCACTGGGCAGCCTCAGGTAGAATTTGGCACTTCAACTGCTGCATCTGACAAAACAGATGGCTACATTTCACCTATGAAACAGTTTGAAGTCTAGGATTAAATGAGTTACTTAGAGTTATAATGACTGTTATGACCAATGAGCAGGGTACGCACTTCAGTGGAAAAGCAGCAGCAAAACAATGGTTAAGAAATAAAGTGCACAGCGTTTTCTGTAGGAGGGAACAGGAAAAGAAGAGTACAAACAATATAAATCACAACACATACATCAGAAAAGGGACATCCACTGCTGAAGTAGTGAACATTTTAACTGGAATCGATTTAAAAAGCGAAGTATTTAGTGAGTGGACTAGCAGGGGAAGAGGAATGTGACTTGTCTAGCAAACTGAAGAGGCCTATCAGACGCAGTCTTACATAGCTATGCATTAGAGTGACAGCGGCTTCACACTGTGATATACTTTGGTGGCACACAACAAATGCATCAGTCAAGGTTTGTAGATATAGATGTTCTCTTTGCGTAGAACAATAAAACTGAATATGTGATGGATGTCCTAAGGTACATCAGACCTTAGTTTATGGTGCTATGTATTGGTTGCTCTCAGAATGGATTTCCAATTTTTTGTAGGATATAATTCCAGTTTACCAAATCTCTTGATCATTCCATTTAGACACATTGTTTGTCCCTCCGTTTACTTTTCCTCTCAGAAGCTTTAGGCTTTTTATGCTAGTGTACTTCGGCTGCGTTATATTCTCCCGTATTTCCGCATTTTGACTTCTGACCGAGATGCAACAGTGTTTACACCCACTCCAAGCTGGCCACCTTGCCATGAACTGTAGCTCCCACAAATACTTTTAAACACTTTTTTTTAAACACATTTGGAGGCAAAATCAAACTAACGCCAGTGGGATTAGATAACAGAAAAAAGAGGCAAAATTATACGCCTTTTTTCAAACAGACCAATGAAAAAACTTATTCTCCATTCGTTAGGAACACTTTAAAAGAAAGTAAAATAACTTTTCCATGGAGTCATGAGAGAGTGAAAGCGAGAAACCGCTTCCTTGCCATGGTCTCCGGGAGCTGCCTCGCCCCACGAGAAGCCCTGAGGCCACATTCCTCACCTCGCGGTCCAGCTCCCGCGCCTGAGGGCAGGGCCCGTCAGCCCAGCGCCGCCCTAATGCCCACAGAATCGCTCACTAATCACCCGACAACAATCCCAACCGGAGCCCATCCGGACCCCAGACCCGACCAGACCCGACGCACCCCGCCATCGCCCGGCCCTACCCGGCCCCCTTACTTCTTGGCGTCACTGCTGAAGAGCCCGAAGGCCGCGGGAGCCGAAGGGATCGTAGTGGGCGCCGCCTCCTGGCCCAGCTCGGGCGCCGCCTCTACCCCCTGCTCGCTGTAGCTGAGCCCACTGCCGGACATATCGCCGCTTTCGCTGCTCGCTCCACCAAACTTACCGGCGCGGCACACCCCAGCCCTCCTCCCGGAAGTGGAGCACACGCGCCAGCACGGCGGAGCGGGCAGATCACGTGGCGGGAGGCGGGGCCGACCGTTAGGGGCGGAATTCGCCTGGCTGGGGGCACGCAGCTGTAGCTGCGGCGGCGCGGCCTGGGCGGCAGCAACCAGCTGACCCTGGCTGGTACCGCTGCCTTTGGTATCCTATCGCTGGGGTCGTAGTTCAGCGGGCTCAGCCGCCTAGTCGTAGGGCACGGTGAATCGCGGCGCCCGCAGGAGCGGAGAGCCGCCTCGGGACCGTTGGTCGTTGCAGGTTCGCCTCATACTGACCTAGTTCTCCCTCCCGTCTGGCGACACTGCAGGCCCCGAGGCCGGGCGAGCGGGGCCCACGGAGTGCAGCTTCGCGTGACGTTCTTCCGGAACTGCTCCGGGAAAAGCTGTGGCTCCGTGCCCCCGGCCAGCCGCTCGGCCTGCCGTGAGGTAAAGATACCCAGGCTGCTTGGGAGGCAGGTTTTGGTTTCCAGACTTGACCTGTGCACAGACGTTTTAAATACCAAGTATGGCCTATAGCAGCAGGTCGCTTCTTGCCTCTGGTAACCCATAGTACAAATTTGTTTCCCAGTAGCCGTTGGTACTTGACACGGACCTTCACATTTACTGCTACAGTGCGAGTAGTAGCAGTAGTGAAGTAGCCTGCAGTAACAGCAACAGTTTGCGTGTGGGAGGATAATTAGAAGATACCTGTAGAAAGCTTCTTTCTTCCATACTGCTTGGTGTCGGAGGATTGCTCTGTGTTCATTATATAGCCCTTCTACCCATCTCTTGACATAGCTTAATGGGAGTCCCAAGATTTTCATCCTGACAACTGAAATAATTTCTAAAAGGTTACAGTTCACAATACTTTTGCAGACAGAGAGAAAAAAAAAAAAGGGGGCGGAGGGGCTTATAGTAATTTTCTTAAGTAGCTTTTTAACTTCTTTGTCCTTCAGCAAATTGAAACGGTACTATTACCAAGCAAATAAACTTGGCAAAAGGATGCTAATACAGGATTTTTTAAGGGTGTGGCACTGATAAAGAGTAGTTGTCATCAGTAGTTGACCTCTATAGATGCCAATATTTCAGGGTTTTGACCTTTCAGAGCTTTTTTCTTTGTTACAGTGCCTCAAAAGTCATGGCTCATTCGTGTAAAAGGCCCAGTGTGAATATTCTTGATCATCACAATTTTACCTTTGGTTTTGTCCTGCTCTTGTTCATAATAATGGCCACCATAGGTCCTTATAGATGGAAATATCTTCCTGTAACTGTCATAAACTGTCACAGTAATAACTCTTCCAATAATGTGACTTGAGGTGGACACCTCTCAATTGTACCCAGTCAGATGCCATTTTACATCCTGAGTTTTAAAATACTGAAAGTGGGAGTAAACAGCTGGAGAATTGGGTGTGAACCAGCAAAAAAAGTGGACATTTACTCCCCTCCTTAAAAGTTCAAGATGTCCCTGTGTTTTAAAGAGAAATCTGAGAATTCAGTATGAGCAGTCTTTAGAAACTGTCTCTCATTGATTTTCAAACCATGCATTAATTTCAACATGTAATGGTGAGAGCACTTGAATTTTGGTCCTGAACATTGTTCTGCTTACAGGAAGGGATCCCTGGATGTATCTTCTATTAGTGTTTAAGGCACACAGAGTGTAGAAGGGGTAACCTATACTAGACTAAGCCCGTAGTTTGTCAGCTAGATCTAACTTTTAAGAATGCTTGTTTTCGTCTTTGTATAATTTGTATGTATGTATTGCTAGCAATACAAAACATCTTAAGTACAACAAACTTCATTATTTTGTTATTGTTACTTCAAAAGTTATCGTAGAGGAAGGACAGAAAAAGAGAAGACTAGTCTTGTAGAATATTTCAGAGATGTTTGTGGAAGTACAAACAAGCAGACAAATGGGCTATTGAGGTAAATGATCATGAGATGGTGTCATGAGAAGAGGGCACATAAAAGGAGTGCTTCAAAGTGAGAGCAGAAAGCAAACATTATATGAAGATTTCTTAAGTATCATTAAACACTCCTAGCAGGAAGGCTAGCTACAAGCTCTTGCTACAAGCTTTTGCTGTCAGGTTTAACCTGAAGTATGTGACAACTGTTTAATGAATAGCCTCTTCCTGGATGTATTAACTCTTCAAAACCACCATACAGTGATATAATTTGCACAAAATCATGTCAAAATTACTGAAACCTAAACCACACAATGCTACCAAATCTAAATTCTCCATTTCCATTCATTTATTACATTATTTTATCTTTCAAGTTTTTCTGCAGCGTAAGAAAAGTATCAGCCAAGGCTTCAACTAGGGAATATACAGAGGCTTTTGGTTCATAGATTTCTACTCATCTTGTTTGTTTCTGAAACCATTTCACCTCCGTAGTTCATATATCCACAACTGCTACTTCTATATTATCTAGTAAATTGCATAGTTTCTTGCTCTCCCATTTGTACAAGTAAAGAACTACATAATATGATCTAGTGTGGGGTGTCCCTGCCCATGGCAGGGGGGTTGGAACTAGATGATCCTTGTGGTCCCTTCCAACCCTGAATGAGACTATGATACTATGAATATGTGATGTATGGTCATGGATTTTAAAAAATAATTACAGTGAGCAATAACTTCCAAGGCTTTCTGGAAGAGAAGATGTATATGTATGGATAAGCACATATGCAATTTCATCAAAACTCATATATTGTCTCCATATGCGTTTAGGAGAAGCAAAGATTCATGTTACTCAACAAACTGTAGTTTTGTAATTCAAACACTAACTTTGCTCAGCTTTTGGAAGCATTTACCGAAGATTCTTTGCAACGTGATTTACAAAGTTGTGTTCATGTGTATCTTTGCTAAACTGAGCTGGGTTGCCGTATGCCTATTTGGTGCCCTCTTGTGGCTCAAATTATTAATATGCTGTTGATCATGAGAAAGATGCGTTGGTAAATAAACTAATTTTTTTAATTGATTTCAAACACTCTATAAGAGAAATGACAAGATATTAAATGCCTTGATTGTATGTTCTGTACTGCTGATAGTTGCTGATAAAATTTACTGGCACTACAGAAATGTGCAAGTTTTTGCTTACATTTTTTTTAGTAAATATCATTTACAGAATCACAGAAACATTCAGATTAGAAAAGACCCTTGGGATCATCAAGTCCAACCAAGAGCCTTACTCCACAAAGTTCACCCCTAATCCAGCCACTCAGCTACCTCCCTGGGCAGCACATTCCAATGCCTGACCACTCTTGCCATGAGAAAATATTTCCTAATGTCTCGTCTAAACCTACCCAGTCATAGCTTGAGGCTGTTCCCTCTTGTTCTGTCACTAATTACCTGTGAGAAGAGACCATCACTAACTGCCCCACAGCTTCCTTTCAGGTAGTTGTAGAGAGTGGTGAGGTCTTTTCTCAGCCTTTTCTTTAAACTAAGCAGCCCAACTCCTTCAGTCACCCTCCATAAAATCTATTCTCCGGGCCCTTCACCAACTTTGTTGCCCTCTTCTGTACTTGCTTCAGCATCTCCGTATCTGTCCTGCATTGAGGTGCCCAAAACCAGACACAATACTCAAGGTGTGGCCTCCCAGAGCTGAGTACAAGAGGACAATCACCTCCCAGGATGCCACTGGCTTTTTTGGCTACCTGGGCACACTGCTTGCTCATATTCAGCTGCTTGTCAACTAGACCCCCCAGATCGATTATGCCAGACAGCTTTCCAGTCACTTCCCTAAGTCTGCAGTGTTGTTTGGGGTTGTGACCCAAGTGCATTTGGCCTTGTTGAAGCTCATCCCATTAATGTTGGCTCATCAATCCAATATATCCAAGTCCCTCTGTAGAGCCTCCCTACCCTGGTGCAGATCAACACTCCCACCCAACTGGGTGTCATCTGCAAACTTACTGATGACACACTCTTTGTCTTCATCAGGGTCATCAATAAAGATGTTAAAACAGAAGTGGTCCCAACACTGAGCCCTGAGTAACCCCACTTGTAACCTGCCACCAGCTGGATTTAACTCCATTGACCACCACTCTTTGGGCCCTTTCACCCAGCCAGTGCTTTATCCAGCAAAGTGTGTGCTCATCCAAGCCATGAGCAGACAATTTGTCCATGAAAATTCTGTGGGGAACATTGTCAGAGACTTTTTGAAAGTCCAGGTAGACAATATCCACAGCCTTTCCCTCATCCAATAGTCGAGTCATTCTGTCACAGAAGGAGAACAGGTTGGTCAGGCAGGACCTGCCTTTCATAAACCCATTCTGACTGAACCTGATCCCCTGGTTGTCCTCTATAGGGCATGTAATGGCACTCAAGATGCCCTGCTCCATAACCTTCCCTGGTATTGACATCAGACTGATAGGTCTATAGTTTCACAGGTCTTCCTTTCTTCCTTTTTTGTGGATGGGTGTTACATTTGCTACCCTCCGGTCCATTGCGACCTCCCCAGTTAGCCAGGACTTCAGGTAAGTAATGGATAGTGGCTTGGCAAGTGCATCTGCCAACTCCCTCAACACCCTTGGATGCATTCCATCTGGCTCCATAGACTTGAGTACATCTAAGTGGTGTAGCAGATCACTGACCAATTTCTCATTTATTGTGATGACATTGATGAAAGATAAGTAATAATACAATATATATTTGTAATAGTGATGGTTTTGTTCATTAATGACTTAGAAATACAATACATCATTTACTTTGAACATTGAGGACTGATTCCTTTGCCTGGAGTAGTAGGTTTTCAGCCTGAGGCATGAACTCAGCTGCTAGTATTCCTGAGTAGTTCAGTAAAACTTCCATGGAAATGAGAAAATGTGCCTCTCTCCAGCTGACTCTAGATTTCAGACTGTAATAAAAGCAAACCAGTGTTCTTCCAAAGGTACCCATTCTTCATTCTTTCATAAGAGAAGTGGCTACCATAGGACCTGCTCACAGACGTGCTGTTGAGCCCAGGAGGTTCCAAATTCTCTTTTGTCTCTACAGCTTGTCTATAAACTTTATACAGCATATCTCTTCTGGGTTCATCAATTAATATTCCTTCCATCAGCTACGAAGATTTTGGTTAAATGATGAATAGGAAAAGTAGAAAGCAAGAAAGTAGAAATCAAAAGAGAAAATACGTGAAAAATAAATCAATTCAAATATATGGGTTTTTTTGTAATTTCTTCAAGCATAAACATGCAAAATAAGTATTACAGTAATTAGAATTATAACTTTCATTTATATATAGAATGATACTTTTGGATAGGCAATATCTTAAAGATACTATATTCAAAACTATTACAGATACACAAAAAAAAATCAAAATATAAATAAATAATTTAAGTGACTACTCTTGTACTTTTGTTCTAATTTCCACCCTGGTGTGTTTAGTGATAGAGCAGAACAGAACTGGCAGATCTTTCAGGGTGCTTCCCATATGTGGTGGGTGAAAGGGTAAGGCCGAGAAGCCTCTTCCCTTCCCCCTTGTAAGGTAAAAGGGAAAAAAAAATTGAAGGGAAAGGAAAAAAAACTCACCAGCCAAATTAGCAAAGCAGTGGAGCTATATTTACAAAGCAGTGTAGGATTTTGCAGGGGAATATTTACAAATTTACAATATCTACAATATATACAAAGATATACAGCAGTGTAACACAGAAATGAGAGTAGCCCCCCTCGGCCGAGGGGGATCCTCACCTCCGCTCTCCCCTCTCTTCCCCCCTTTCCCCAGAATAGTTCGGAAAAGAAGGAGAAAGAAGAAAGAAAGAAGTTAAAAGCAGTTTGTGTTAATTAGAAGCAGTTACAGGCCTGGTTATCTTATCAAGTCTTCAAGGCCGGAGCCTTGGCAGAAAACCCAGCACAGGCAGAAAGCTGCTGCACCGAAGGAGATGCGGAAGCAAGAGTGACAGAGAAGTGCTGGGAATGCCCACTTCACTCTCAGGCCAGATAGTGCTTCCTCCCACTTGACCAATGAAAATTAGTTTAGACTCTTCCTTCCGTTTACCAACTTCCGTCCACCATATTCCCTTTCTCAAAGGGACAGCGTCAACCGGGCACAATCCACCCCTTCTAAACAATTTTCATTGGCTGTTTATACGGTCCATCCAATCCAAGATGATATTTACAGTTCGTGAATAGAGTTCATAGTCCATTCCGGCTATGCTCAGGTGTAGATGATTCAAAAGTCCAAGAAAATCAGAAAGTGAGAAAAATGGAAAACAGTCCATTTCTCCACCGACGAAGCGAAGAAAAGGGAAACAGGGAAATCTCAGGGTCTC
This sequence comes from Melanerpes aurifrons, assembly GCA_011125475.1. Lineage (NCBI taxonomy): Eukaryota > Metazoa > Chordata > Aves > Piciformes > Picidae > Melanerpes > Melanerpes aurifrons. The sequence continues at coordinate 7,232,075 of WWNC01000003.1, forward strand.
TTAGTTGACTCAGGGCTCTCAGGGATCTCAGGGTTCGTGCACCGTAGATTCCTCGTTGATTCTTCTTTTGGGCACGATGTAGCTGTACAGCAGTTCGAAGTTAACCTCTTTCAGCTAAAGTTAAATTTCTTTGTGGAATACACTGAATTTCACCATTCTCTTGCATTACCCAATAAGTGTGACCCGGACCTTCAGCTGAAACCACCCCTCGGACAGGTTTAGCCTCTCCTGAGGGTGAAAATACCCAAACAGTTTTACCTAACAGATTCTTTTCTCTAACAACAGGAACTCTATCACCTTCTGCTTTCTGTAGCAAATCTGAATGTGCAGGTCCAGCTCGGTTCACTGAACCTCTACTATTTACCAGCCAGGTTGCTTGTGCTAAGTGTTTTTCCCAGTTTTTCAAAGATCCACCCCCCACGGCTTTAAGAGTGGTCTTCAACAAACCGTTGTAGCGTTCAATCTTCCCTGAAGCTGGTGCATAGTAGGGAATGTGGAATATCCACTCAATACCGTGCTCTTTTGCCCAGTTCTTTACAAGGTTGTTCTTGAAATGAGTTCCATTGTCTGACTCAATCCTCTCTGGAGTTCCGTGTCTCCACAGGATCTGTCTCTCCAGACCGAGAATGGTGTTGCGTGCAGTTGCATGCGGAACTGGATAAGTTTCCAACCATCCAGTGTTTGCCTCTACCATAGTAAGCACGTATTGCTTACCAGAATGAGAACGTGGTAGAGTGATATAGTCAATCTGCCAAGCTTCACCATACTTATACTTGGACCATCGGTCACCATACCACAAGGGCTTAAGTCGTTTTGCCTGCTTAATAGCAGCACAAATGTCACAGTCATGGATGACTTGCGTGATAGCATCCATGGAAATGTCTATGGATCTGTCACGAGCCCATTGGTATGTTGCATCTCTGCCTTGATGTCCTGACGAATCGTGAGCCCACCGAGCTAAGAATATCTCACCTCGGTGTTTCCAGTCGAGATCAAGATTAGAGTCCATGTCTACTTGAGAAACTCTTGCAGCTAGATCTGCCTGATGGTTGTGTTGCTGTTCCTCAGTAGCTTTGCTCTTAGGAATGTGAGCATCGATGTGTCTCACTTTCACTGGAATTCTCTCGATTCGATCAGCAATGTCCTGCCATAGGTTGGCTGCCCAAATGGGTTTTCCTTTCCTCTGCCAACCACTCTTCTTCCAGTTCTTTAGCCAACCCCATAGAGCATTGGCTACCATCCATGAGTCGGTGTAGAGATAAAGCTTTGGCCATCTCTCACGTTCAGCCACGTCGAGAGCTAGCTGGACAGCTTTTACCTCTGCGAACTGACTGGATTCTCCTTCTCCATCTTTCGCCTCTGCAACTCGGCGTGTTGGACTCCACACTGCAGACTTCCACCTTCGCTTGTTTCCAACAAGACGACAGGAACCGTCTGTGAACAAAGCATATTTCTTTTCATCATCAGAAAGGTCATTGTAAGGAGGAGCTTCCTCAGCACAAGTTACTTTCTCCTCTGGAGGTTTAGCACAGTTGATACCTTCAGGCCAACTTGAGATCACCTCCACTAGACCAGGTCTTTCAAGATTTCCCATTCGAGCTCTCTGTGTTATCAGAGCCATCCACTTGGACCATGTGGAGTCTGTGGCATGATGTGGTGTGGAACCTTTGCCTTTGAACATCCAATTCAAAACTGGTAATCTGGGAGCTAAGAGAAGTTGTGATTCAGTTCCAATCACTTCAGAAGATGCTTTTACTCCTTCATAGGCAGCTAGAATTTCTTTCTCTGTTGGAGTGTAATTAGCCTCTGAACCTCTGTAACCTCGACTCCAGAAACCAAGAGGTCGTCCACGTGTCTCACCCGGAGCTTTTTGCCACAAGCACCAGGTTGGACCATTGTCACTTGCAGCCGTATACAAAATGTTCTTAATGTCTGGACCATCTCGGACAGGTCCCAGACCCATTGCTTGAATTACCTCTTGCTTTATCTGGTCAAAGGCTGCTTGTTGTTCAGGTCCCCAGTGGAAATGGTTTCTCTTTCGAGTCACATCATACAGAGGTTTCACAATCTGACTGTATCCAGGAATGTGCAGTCTCCAAAATCCCACTATCCCCAAGAAACGTAAGGTCTCTTGCTTGTTTGTGGGACTTGCCATGGTAGAGACTCTATTTACCACATCCACTGGAATGTGTCGGCGTCCATCCTGCCATCGCACTCCCAGAAACTGAATTTCTGTGGTAGGCCCTTTCACCTTGTCTCGCTTGATGGCAAAACCTGCATTCAGAAGAATGTCAATGATTTTGTTACCTTTCTCGAAGACCTCCTCAGCAGTTTTACCCCAGACGATGATATCATCGATGAACTGGATGTGTTCTGGAGCACTGCCTTTCTCCAGAGCATCGTGGACCACTGCATGACAGATGCTTGAGCTGTGGATCCAGCCCATTGGCAGCCTGTTGAAAGTGTACTGGATTCCTCTCCAGGTGAAAGCAAACTGAGGCCTGCATTCCTCTGCTATGGGAATAGAGAAAAATGCATTAGCGATGTCTATGGTAGCATACCATTTGGCCTCTTTGGATTCCAGCTCATACTGTAGCTCCATCATGTCTGGTACTGCTGCACTCATAGGTGGTGTCACTTCATTCAGGGCTCGGTAGTCTACTGTCAGACGCCAGTCTCCATTCTGCTTTCGCACAGGCCACACTGGACTGTTGAAAGGTGAATGAGTTTTGCTGACGACTTTCTGACTCTCTAGCTGACGAATCAGATTCTGAATGGGCAACAAAGAGTCACGGTTGGTTCTGTATTGTCTGTGATGTACAGTCTGAGAAGCAACCGGCAATTTAATGTCCTGTATCTTATGTTGTCCCACAACTGCAGATTCATCAGAAAGTTCAGGTCTAGCAGACAGCTTCAATTTTTGTCCATCAATTTCTATTGAAGCTACTCCAAAAGCCCATTTGTAACCTCTAGGGTCCTTGAAACGCCCTTCTCTCAGAAAATCAATTCCCAAAATACAAGGTGCATCAGGTCCGGTCACAATTGTATGCTTCCTCCATTGTTTACCAGTTAAACTTATATTAACCTCTACCTTACTTAACTCTTGAGATCCATCAGTGACTCCCAGAATAGTTATGGACTCTGATCCCTGATAATTTGATGGTATTATGGTGCACTGAGCTCCTGTGTCAACCAAGGCCCTGTACTTCCGAAATTGTGAAGTGCCAGGCCACTGGATGTACACATCCCAATAGATTCTATTATCTCTGTTATCCTCTCCTCCCCCTGGCGGGAGGCAGGGCACCCTAGTTATGGGGAACATGCGCACATGTGCATTGCACATAGTTTGCAGGGTTATAACTTTGCATGTTATAACTGGAGCCACTGTTGGAACCATAAGAGTCGTTCTGGGGAACTGTGGAAGTAACAGCTACCCTTCTGGTATTGCTACCTCGGGTTCTGCCACTTTGCAATTCCCTCAGTCTCCTGAAAAGATTAGAAGTTGGTTGGCCATCCCAGCGGTTCATGTTCTCACCAAACTGATCATGCAGAGTTATCCAAATAGTTCTACGTGATTGCCTTGGCGGTCTGTTTTGGAATGACCTGTTTTGGAATGACCTGTTTTGGAATGACCTCCTTGGAGGACGTGTATTCCTCACAGATGAAACTTGTACCCACCTGGAGGAAGAATTGAAATTATCCTTCTGTGCCAATTGGTATATGGAATCTTTTAACTCTCTTATGCAATTCTGTATATCACCAGACATGGTTTTAATGGCCGAAACCAAAGAACCACGTGTCATGCTATCCTCCAATTGTCTCATTTGATCGCTGAATTGGCCAACCGTGGGAGAAGCTCCACCATAACTTCTTGACACAATTCTGCTTGCCAGAATGTTTGCATAATTGGAAGGAGCAAGTTTGATGATCTTTTTAGCAAGACCAATGCCCACAGGAATGTCATCAGGATTCAGAGTTTCATGTTCACCATAGAGTAGCTCTCTAACAGCAAATTCTCTCAAGCGCTTAATTCCCTCATCTATGGTAGTCCAGGGTTTAGGATTCCATGGGAGATCATCTCGGGAAGGGTATCTCAGGGCAACCGCCATTAAAAGGCGTATCCACAGACTAACCTTACCGAGAGCTCTGCCTAGATGTCTATCTGTTCCATTGTCCCTTGAGAGAGTTCCTAACTGAGCTGCTGACTTGTCTCCAACTGTTAGAGCTGGAGCACCTGTATCATAACACCTACTAAGCCAAGCTAGAACTGGCTCCTTATCTGCCCTGGTGAAATCTTTACGGACATAACGCAATTCCTCCCGTGGAGAAGAACATTCCAAAATATCATCTTGCTCTTCATCTCCCTGAATTCTTTGCCCATATAATCCTGCTGTCATTCTCCTAAGGATCTCTTTAAGCTGAGAACCACCTTTGCCAGCTGCTTTCCTAGCTTCATCTGTATCCTGCTTTGATCTCACTAGGTTAACTAGATCTTTAAAACAAACCACCTCTTCCTCCTGAGCAGGATCTCTTAGAGTAGAGGGCCCCTCACCAGGATCAGTCTCCAGCTCCTCTTCTTCTCCATCTTTGGCCTTTCCACTTCTAGTCTTTAAAGGAGCCACCTTAACTGGAGCTGTGTTTGAATTTACAGCCACCTTAATGGAAGCTGACAGGTCCTGAGATAAATCAGCTGCTGGGGCAGTGACTTCCGGTCCCACCGAGGGATTGGGCGGAAGTGACGTTGCTCCGTTAATGGCCGATGGAGAAGAAGAAGAAGGAGAAGGAGTGGGAGAAGGAGTAGGTGCCATGTTGATACCAGCCGATGCCCTTGGCTGCTTGCTAGAATCAGCAAAGTCATTTAGAGCTGCTTTACCAATTAACTTTTTAGCCTTCTTTTAACTGACAGAGAGTCTCCACCTTCTTCATCACTAGATGACTCTGGGACTGATCGAGAGCCACAGCGTTTTCTTTTTGGTCTAGTTTTAATAACAAAACACGCCCTGGACACCTTTCTCTCTCGCCACAAGGAATACAGAGAAAACACATTAGTTATTACCAGCAGCAGAATTATACACATCACATAAATCACTTTTGGGTCCCAGGCATCACCTAAAGTTACTCTCTCCTCAGGCGGAATCTTAAAACCCTTTCTCTCAATTGGGAGAGTGGTGGAGGTAACATTCCTGTATCTCACTGGCCATAATAAATTAATACATTTTCCATACCATAATTTAACTCTATACATAACCCACATATAAATTGTCCGCACCAAATATTTACCCAGGTAATCCAAAAGCAAACCCAAACAATATCTGTAAACCAGAGCCCCAAAAATTGAAAAGAACAATCGCTCCACAAACCACAAGACCTTCATGTTTGCTAATTCAGCTAGAAAACACTAAATCAATCAGGTAATAAATTAAACTAATTATCTGCCCCACGTTGGGCGCCAATAAAAAAAAAATGTGGTGGGTGAAAGGGTAAGGCCGAGAAGCCTCTTCCCTTCCCCTTGTAAGGTAAAAGGGAAAAAAATTGAAGGGAAAGGAAAAAAACTCACCAGCCGAATTAGCAAAGCAGTGGAGCTATATTTACAAAGCAGTGTAGGATTTTGCAGGGGAATATTTACAAATTTACAATATCTACAATATATACAAAGATATACAGCAGTGTAACACAGAAATGAGAGTAGCCCCCCTTGGCCGAGGGGGATCCTCACCTCCGCTCTCCCCTCTCTTCCCCCCTTTCCCCAGAATAGTTCGGAAAAGAAGGAGAAAGAAGAAAGAAAGAAGTTAAAAGCAGTTTGTGTTAATTAGAAGCAGTTACAGGCCTGGTTATCTTATCACGTCTTCAAGGCCGGAGCCTTGGCAGAAAACCCAGCACAGGCAGAAAGCTGCTGCACCGAAGGAGATGCGGAAGCAAGAGTGACAGAGAAGTGCTGGGAATGCCCACTTCACTCTCAGGCCAGATAGTGCTTCCTCCCACTTGACCAATGAAAATTAGTTTAGACTCTTCCTTCCGTTTACCAACTTCCGTCCACCATATTCCCTTTCTTAAAGGGACAGCGTCAACCGGGCACACCATAAAATACAAGAGCTTTTGATCCTGCCATATAAGAAATCAGGCAAGGATTGGAAGAGAAGATGATGATCAGGAGTAGTCGGTACAGATTTACCAAGGGGAAATCATGCTTAACTAACTTACAGCTTTCTATGATGTCATAACAGAATGGGTAGATGCAGGGAGACCAGTGGATGTAGTTTACCTTGACCTTAGTAAGGCTTTTGACACTGTCTCTCACAACATCCTTGTAAGCAAGCTCAGGAAGTGTGGGACAGAACAGACAATGAGATGGATTAGGAACTGGTTACAAAATAGAGTACAAAGAGTAGTGGTCAATGGTGCCAAGTCCAGCTGGAGAGCTGTAACTACTGGAGTCCCCCAGGGATCAGTACTGTTTCCAGTCCTATTCAACATCTTCATCAATGACATTGATGAGGGGACAGACAGAGTGTCTGCTCAGCAAGTTTGCTGACGATACTTAACTGGGAGGCTTGGCTGATACGCCTGAAGGCTGTGCAGCATTCAGCAAGACCTGGACAGACTGGAGAGCTGGGCAGAGAGGAACCTAATGAGGTTCACCAAGGATAAGTGCAGAGTCCTGCACCTGGGGAGGAATAATTAACTGTACCAGTACAGGTTAGGAGGTGATCTACTGGAGAGCAGCCCTGTGGAGAAGGACCTGGGAGTTCTGGTAGGTAACAAGTTATCCATGGGACAGCAAAGTGCCCTTGTGGCCAAGAAGGTCAATGGTATCCTGGGGTGCATTAAGAAGAGTATGTCCAGCACATCAAGGGAGGTTCTCCTCACCCTCTACTCTGCCCTGGTGAGACCTCACCTGGAATACTGCATTCAGTTTTGGGCTCCCCAGTTCAAGAGGGCCAGGGATGCCCTCCAAGTCCAACAGAGGGCTACAAGGATGATTAAAGGTCTGGAACATGTGCCCTATGAGGAGAGGCTGAGAGACCTGAGGCTTTTTAGACTGAAGAAGACTGAGAGGGGATTTTATAAATATTTATAAATATCTGAGGGAGGGGGCAGGCCCTCCTCAGTTGCACCTTGTGATAGGACAAAGGGTAATGGATATAAACTACAGCACAGGAGGTTTCACCTCAACATCAGGAGGAAGAACTTCTCAGGATCTCAGGTAGTGATAGGACGAGGGGGAATGGAATGAAGCTGGAGGTGGGGAGATTCAGGCTAGATGTGAGGAGGAGGTTCTTCACCATGAGAGTGGTGAAACCCTGGAATGTGTTGTTCAGGGAGGTGGTCGAGGCCCCGTCCCTGGGGGTGTTTAAGAGCAGGCTGGATGAGGCTCTGGGCAGCCTGATCTAATGTGGGGTATCCCTGCCCATGGCAGGGGGATTGGAACTAGATGATCCTTGTGGTCCCTTCCAACCCTGAATGAAACTATGAAACTATGAACTTCTTCACTGTGAGGATCACAGAGCACTGGAACAGACTCCCCAGAGAAGTTGTGGAGTCTCCTTCTCTGGAGACTTTCAAGACCCAGCTGGATGCATTCCTGTGTGACCTGTACCAGATTCTATGGTCCTGCTCTGGCAGTGGGGTTGGACTCAATGATCTTCGGAGGTCCCTTCCAATCCTGTGATCCTGTGAAGGGAGGAGACCAACATGGCTGAGTCAGGGACCTGCTGTTGAAACTGAAAGACAAGAAGGAAATGAATGGGTAGTGGAAGCAGGGACAGGTAATGTGGGAAGAAAGTAGGGATACTGCTTGGTTGTGTAGGGATGGGATTAGGAAGGCCAAGGCACAGCTAGAGCTAAACTGTGCAAGGGATGCAAAGAAAAGGAGGGCTTAAAGAGGTACATCAGCCAGAAAAACAAGGTCAAAGCAACTATACCTCCTCTGATAAGCAAGACTGGCAAGCTGGTAACAATAAACAAAGAGAACTTTTTTGCTGTAGTCTTCACTGACAACCTTGCTTCCTACACCTTTCAAGTGGATGAACCAAAAGGCGGGGAGTGGAGAAGCTAAAGTTCCTCCTACTGTAAGAGAAGATCAGGATTGTGGTGCCCCTAATCCTCCATGGTACTTGAATAGTCCTGGCAGTCAGGTGAAGTCCTTGGTGACTGGAATAAGGGAAACTTTGCATGGATTTTTAAAAAAGGGTAATAAAGAGGGTTCTCAGAACTACCAACCTGTCAGCATCACCTTTGTGCTTTGGAAGATAATGGAACAGAGCCTGCTAGAAGCTATGCAAAGACACTGGAGCACAGGGAGGTGATGCATGGGAGGACAGCATAGGACAACAGCATGGCTTCACCAAAGGCCTGATCAACCTGCAAGCCTTCTGTGATGGAGTGACTACTCAGTGGACAGCTGAAGAGCTATGGATGTCATCTGTCTGGACTTCTGTAAAGGGCCCCCCCCAGTATCCTTCTTTCAAATGGTAAAGGTATGGATTCGATGGCTGAAAAGTGGATGATAAATTGGTTGGATGGTCATGTCCAGAGGGTAGTGGTCAATGGTTTGATGTCCAGATGGGTACTGGTGACAAATGGTGTCCCTTGGGGGTCCATACTGGGACCAATGCTGCTTAACACCTGTATTAATGGCATAGTGAGTGCATCCTCAGCAGCTCTGCATTTGACACCAAGATAAGTGGTGTGTTTGGCACCTGTAAGGGATGGGATGCCATCTAGAGGGACCTGGACAAGCTGGAGAAGTAGGCCCAGGAGTACCTCATGAGGTTCAACAAGACCAAGTGCAAGGGTCCCCACCTGGGTTTGGGCAACTCAGGCTGGAGTAAGAGGAGTATGAGTGCAGCCCTGAGGAGAAGAACTTGGAGGTGTTGGTGTATGAACTGGACATGAGCCAGCAATGTGCTCACAGTCCAGAAGGCCAACCATATCCTGAGCTGCATCAAAAGAAGTGTGGTCAAGGGAGGTGATTCTGCCCCTCTGCTCTGTGAGATTCCAGTGAGAACACTACATTCAGCTCTAGAGTCTTCAGCACAAAAAGGACATGGACCTCTTGGAGTGGGTTCAGAGGAGAGCCACAAAAATGATCGAAGGATGGGAGCAGCTCTCCTATGAAGAAAGGCTAAAATACTTGGGGTTGTTCAGCCTGGACAAAGATACCTTATTCCAGCCATTCAATATTTAAAGGCAACCTATAGGAAATAGAGGGAGAATCTGTTTTGTCTGTTCCAGTTAGACAAGGGACAATGAGTTTAAACTGAAAGAGGGAAGATTTCCACCAGACAGAAGAAATTTTTGTACAATGAGGGTGGTGAAATACTGAAAGAGGTTGCTGAGAGAGGCAGTAGGTGCCACATCCCTGGAAACATTTAAGGTCAGTTAGGATGCGGCATCTATGGCCTAGTTGATGATGTCTCTGCTCATTTTCCCTTTCAACTCAAAAGCATTCTATGATTCTATGATTCCATAATTAAAATCTATGTAGATGCAGGGTAATTTAGTCTTCACAACTTTCATTATATTTGAAAAGATTGTTAATTCTCCATTATTTAAGCTTCTCAAATATTACATATCATGCCACCAAATACTATATCAAAGTAGGAAACATAAATTTATTTGCAACAAATTCCTAGTCATATGTAATGCCCACAGAACTCAAGTATGAGTTTAAAATGTTCAAAACAATAGTCAAATGTTTATAGCACTCTATCTTAATTTTTAAAAGAATACATACTCCTTTAGAATGAGAATATTTCTTGTATCTAAAGGATTTATCATCACTGGAGAAGACATTCAGTGTGTAGTTTGTTCTCCAAAGTACCCCATCCAGCCACAACTACCTTTCTAATGCAGCTGCAAGTTACAGATTTGCTCTTGATCTACCTTGTTCATGTCAATTCTGTTTCCCCTTGTCTCGGTCCAGAGACACAGTTCTTTTAAATATTCCTGTGTTGTGAAATTAGTGGCACAAATGAGGCCAAAATATCAACAGCTAGACTATTTATTGCATAAATAAAGTGGACATAAGAAGGGGAGAGGGAGAAAATAGAGAGGGAGAGAGAGAAGAGAGAGAAAAGAGGAAAGGAATTATATTACCACACCCCTCATCCCCCCCAAGACAGTTTGAGTCTGTGGAGGAAAGGTGCTGCAGGAGATGTTGGGTTGGTACAGGAACGGTGCTGAGGCTCTGGCTGGAGAAGAGCTGTGGTCCTCTGGGGAGATTTTGGGTTGGTACAGGAACGGTGCTGAGGCTCTGGCTGGAGAAGAGCTGTGGTCCTCTGGGCAGCCTGGGTCTGTAGAGAAAGGGTGCTGAGGCTTTGGCTGGAGAAGAGATGTGGTCCTTTGGGCAGCCTCTTTTCTCCAGAGCAGCATTGTCCTGGCTTTCCCTTCTTAGCGGCATGGTCCGTCTCCTGTGTTTTCCTTCATCTCCGTTTTTCTCCCCCTTAAGCCAGTCCGGGAGACACAGTCCCCCACATTTTCCTTCTGCGTTTTCCTTCTCTAACAAGCCAGTAGTTGCTCAAGTCTTTTATACAGTTTTTAGTCCTTAGGTGTGTATCCAAGTATTGTCCCTCAGGAATTTCCGGGGCAGGAAATAATCTGTAGGTAAATATCCAGGTATCGTTCCCCTGGAGATCTTTCTGTGCATTTTTTTGTGTTTGGGCAAGAGATCTGGATGGGGGGTTGAGGGGGGCCCTCCGCCTCCTTGGCCTCCATCCAGACAAACCCCCCACACTCATTACACATCATTTTCTACCCTTTCCAGGGTACTTGATGGGTGGAGATTATCTTGTCCTGAAGGCGTGAATGGCTGGGTCATTGTTGTAGGCTAGCTGTGCCCCAGTGAGCAATGTTATCTTTGCACCTTCCAAGAGTCATTCCAGTGGCTCTGTCCAACACATATCAGCTATTGTCTGGGCAACCAGCAAGTGATTTTACCTTTGTTGAGTTAGCACCAAGAGAGACAAACTTTTAGTCACTCACACCCCTCAGATCTGTTGACATACCAACCAATGTAGGCATAAGTTGGCTAGTTTATCTTTTGCTTTTATTAATCTGAATAAGCACAGGGTCTAAGTCAGAATAAAATATTTGGCTAATTTAAGTAATACATCAAATAAATTTTTAAAACCTTGTCCCAGTATAAACACATGAATGAATATCCAAATATTTTCCACCTTAGATGGAGCACAGTGTCCTTCAAATATACCCACTTCTGCACTGTTCTGCATGTATTCTGTCTCATGAGGTGAGAAAAGAATATACAACAAAAAAATCCCTGTCCAAGGACATTTACATATTTTTTTTCTGGCATTTTGGTGCCATTTGAGGACACAAACTAAACAGACTGTAATAGAAGCAGACTCATAATTTACAAATAAAATATAAAGTGGAGCCCATAATTAAATAATAGAGAAAAGGAGAAAATTCTTCTTAGGGGCAAAAAAAAAAGAAAAAAAAAAAAAGGGGGGGGCAAAAATGAGAAATGAAGGCTCAGAAAAATATAGTGGCTGTTCCAGGTGGGAGTGAGCACAGGAAACAAAATTATCCATCAAAATGGTGTAGGATTTGGGAGAGAAACATAGGAGAGTCATCTGCTAGTGGAGTAACAAAGTGAGAAAATAAAGGAGTAATGGAGTAATGCCAAGACATGGTTATGCCTCACATTTTCCTAAGAGTGAAACACTTATATTATTTATCCTGCTGGGTTTTTGTGTGCGTGTGTGATAAATTATAAATGGTTTCTGGAAAGCATGTAAGGAATTGGCTAGGAATCAGGACTTAAGTAATTGCTACACTCAAATGCACTTGTGTATGAAAAGGGTGAAAAAGACAATGGATTATTTTCCTGGCAGGTCAAAAATGAGGAACATGAAAATTGTAAATAACACTGGATACACAGATCATTTCAGACAAAAAGAGAAAGAAGAGAAGAGAAGAGAAGAGAAGAGAAGAGAAGAGAAGAGAAGAGAAGAGAAGAGAAGAGAAGAGAAGAGAAGAGAAGAAAGAGAAGAAAAGAGAAGAAAAGAGAAGAAAGAGAAGAAAAGAAAAGAGAAGAAAAGAGAAGAGAAGAGAAGAAAAGAGAAGAGAAGAGAAGAAAAGAGAAGAAAAGAGAAGAAAAGAGAAGAAAAGAAAAGAAAAGAGAAGAAAAGAAAAGAAAAGAGAAGAAAAGAGAAGAAAAGAAAAGAGAAGAAAAGAAAAGAGAAGAAAAGAGAAGAGAAGAAAAGAGAAGAGAAGAAAAGAGAAGAGAAGAAAAGAGAAGAAAAGAGAAGAAAAGAAAAGAGAAGAAAAGAGAAGAAAAGAAAAGAAAAGAAAAGAGAAGAAAAGAGAAGAAAAGAAAAGAAAAGAAAAGAAAAGAGAAGAAAAGAGAAGAAAAGAGAAGAAAAGAGAAGAAAAGAAAAGAGAAGAAAAGAAAAGAGAAGAAAAGAAAAGAAAAGAAAAGAAAAGAAAAGAAAAGAAAAGAAAAGAAAAGAAAAGAAAAAAGAAAAGAAAAGAAAAGAAAAGAAAAGAAAAGAAAAGAAAAGAAAAGAAAAGAAAAGAAAAGAAAAGAAAAGAAAAGAAAAGAAAAGAAAAGAAAAGAAAAGAAAAGAAAAGAAAAGAAAAGAAAAGAAAAGAAAAGAGAAAAGAAAAGAAAAGAGAAAAGAAAAGAAAAGAAAAAAGAAGGAACTAAAGATAGGACAAGAGGTAATGGTTCAAGCTGCACCCTTGGCTCAAGCTGCACCAAGGGAGGTTTATGTTGGATATTAGGAAGAATTTCTTTGCTGCAAGAATGGTCAGGCATTAAAATAGGCTGAGCAGGGAGGTGGTGGAGTCACTATCCCTGGAGATATTTAAAAAAATGTGTAAATGTGGCAATCTGGGACATGGTCCAGTGTTCCTGGAGATGTTGAGTAGAGGGTTGGACTTAATGATCTTAGAGGTTCTTTCTCAACTTTAGTGACTCAGGGAACTGCTTGAAAGAGTCCAGTGCAGAGCCACAAAGGTGATGGACTGGAACACATTCCTTATGAGGAAAGGCTGAGGGAACTGGGTTTCTTTACCTTGGAGAAGAGGAGACTGAGAGGTGACCTCGCTCATATTTATAAATATATGAAGGGTGAGTGTCAGGAGGACAGAACCAGGATCTTCTCAGTGATGTCCAGTGATAGGAAAAAGGGCACGAGAGCCAATTGGAGCATAGGAGGTTCCATGCAAACATAAGGAAAAACTATTTTACTGTGAGGGTGCCAGAGCACTGGACAGCTGGCCCAGATAGGTTGTGGAGTTTCCTTCTCAGGAGATTTTCAAAATCCACCTGGATGCATTACTGGGTGACCTGCTCTTGCAGGGTGGTTGGATTAGATGATCTTTTGAGGTCCCTTCCAACCCCTAACATTCTGTGACTGACTCTGTGATTGTGACTGACTAGACACTTTATTCTACTCATTCAATGCTACTGAATCACTGTAAAATATATTTTTTTTCATACTTCTAAGAAGAAACTTCCTTAAGTTATGTGAAGAAAGGTAGATTTCTCTCATTTATTATTTAAAAGGCTGAAAAAAAGGAAATACATTAAATGTTTGTGAACTTGTATAGTTAAAGCTGTTTTGCTCGTGAATTCACAAGTGTTTTTCATAATGCAGGCTGTATTTAAATACAGAGTATTTGTAGTTAGTCCTATTCAGTACATTTCATGATGTACTTAAAGTTTGAAATGACTCACAGACATTGAGAAAATGAATGACTTACATAAGAGAAAACCAAACTAAGTAGACTTTGACTCTGTGGCCTAGAAAAGACACATTTGATAGAGATCTGGTTTATGTACTATAAAGTACACAGAGAATATGAGTCATTTTCTCATCTGCTAGAAGGCATCAAGTGAAACTTGTAGATTGTAGGTCCAAAATAAAGGGATTTTTCTACATCACAACTGAAATGTGGATTTTAATAGTTGCAATAGGATACTATTGATGCCGTAAGTTTTCATGACTTCAAAGAACAGGAAGCCAAAATCATGTCAGAGAAGGTTATTAACTACAAAGATAACATCTTTAATGACTCAGAAAGTGCCAGAAACACAAGTTCATTACTGATAAGTACCATTACATACTCTTCTTGTACTGATCTCTTTCATAAGAACCTGGTACTAGTCATACTTAAATATAAGTGTTCCGGGCTAGATGGACCTTTGCAGGTGTGACTGTTCTTATTGCAACCACATAATTATATGGCATATCCTACTGCCTTATAACACAGCTCAGCAGCTGGAAGCGATAAATCCATTTTGTACAAAATCCACAGAAGTGCTCTGTGGAGCACCAGCAGCTTGGAATTTCAATGCAACATGAAAGGAAAAATAAGAATAATGAAAGAAATTGGCACATATATTATCCAGGGGCATGGTTCAACTTCTACTAAGGATTTATAGTCCAGTAGAATGGGAACTAAAGTCTTGTTACATTTCTGTTTCCTTGTCTGAGAAAAGAGAACACACCAGTCTATCCCATTGGTAGCTGAAGAACGCCACATATAAGGCAAGTCAGGCTAAAAAAAGTTGAAACTTCAGTGAATCTTCCTGTTTTATTTGAGAGAAAAAAAAAAAAACCACACACAAGCATCTTTTGTTTTCAGTTTTATTTATCCCCTCAGGTCTCATTTGCCAATTCTTCCTTTGAAGTTGTAAAAGGAAATTTGTGTTCACTCCTGCCAAACCACTGTGATCAGTCTTTAAAAAACACTACATAGGGCCGTTATTGTTAGCTTTAAAATCTGCTAGAGATAGTACATCTATGATGACCCATCTATTCTGCTGTCAGGGAAACCAAGTCTCAGCTGGCTGTTTTTCAGTCCTTCAGTTGCAATACTTCCATGTTGGATAGTTGTTATTCCTTCTATTCCTTTCAGTTGAAACAGCCAATATGACATGCACAGAAGTTATTTTTTCTCTGTATCAGTAAACGACAATCCAGGTTTTTGTTTCTAAATTCCAAGCTACTTTAGTCATTAATTTTCCTGTGAAAGAAATAAGATGATGATGCTGAAGAGGCAAAACTCTGTTCCACAACTGAACTCAAAAGAGAAGAACTTTCTTAAAGAGGTTCATTGGAAATTAAATAGTATTTTTGGAGGTAAGAGTATAAATAAAACATAAGCAGCTAGCAAGAAAGAAGAGCAGAGATCCTATACATACTGTACTTCCTTTCAAGCCTTGGTAAAGCCTGTAAAGGTTTTCCAGTATGCCATGCAAACCTTCTGACACCATTCTTATCAGACAATTCCGCCTCTGATGGCCTTTGATGTCTGCATTTTTTCCTTCTTTTTATCATTAGTGAATGAATCATGAAATGCTAGTGACAAAGGGAAAGACAGTTACTTGTTACTAGTCTGAGCTGTAGCCAATAATGCTTAGTTTATTAGAAGAAATTGATAAGCCAAATCAGTATTATAGAAAAAGAGGAGCTCCACTGGGACACTCAAAAAGAGTGTCAACTCTTCTGAAACTGAAAAAAATGAGCATGCAGCATAGATGAACCTGGCACACCAGTCCATATAGTGGGAGTATAGCAGTGAGATGATAAATGCAGTTGGGACAACAGGGAATGCCACACCTATGCACTGGCCAAGGTGGTCTGCATCTGGTTCCTCTCAGAGGAGCTTTGTGTATTGAGCTTTGCTTCTGGGGAAGATAGCACTGAGCGTTGGAAAGACAAACAAGTCCATGGCCCCTGATGGGGTGCATCCACAAGTGCTGAGAGAGCTGCTGATACTGTTGCTGAACCTCTCTCCATCATCTTTGAAAAGTTGTGGAGAATAGGAGAGGTGCCTGAAGATGAAGAAAGCACATGTCACTCTTGTCTTAAAAAAAGGCAAGAAGGAGAACCCAGGCAACTACAGACCAGCCAACCTCACCTCCATCCCTGGAAAGATGTTGGAGCAGCTCATCCTGGAGGTCATATCTAACCACATGGAAGATGGTTATCAGGAGTAACCAACATGAATTTACCAAACTGAGATCCTGTCTGACTAATCTGATAGCTTTCTATGAAATTATGACCAAATGGGTAGATGAGGGAAGAGCAGTGGATGTCATATATATTACCTTCAGTAAAGATTTGATAAAGTCTCCCATAGCATCCTGTGGTAATTTTAGGCTATGCTTTTAAATTTTAGCTGCAGATTTTGAGCAGAAAAGTAGAAAAATATAAATAAATCACTATTGGATGTAAAAAGGAAAACAAAAGATTATTCTAAACAAATTAATTGGATAAATGTCTGGGATAAGAGGAGCTGTACCATAACAATTTTCCCATTTCTTTTATCTTCTGATCTCAGTTGTTTTGCTTTGCCTGGGGGGAGACAATGTGCTTCTGGCTGGCCTTGGATAAGTCTAACCTACTGCTTTTCTCTCCACTCTCTCTCTCTCTTTTGGGACAGGGGGTGGAGGGCAGTGGAATGGCTTCTGCTGGTCTTTTGACCAGGGAGGTTTTCATGTTGTTTGCTAATTGTAAATATCTGTGTAATATTGTAAACACTATATATTTTGTACATACTCATTGCATTCCATTGTAGAGTGTGGGTTTTACTTGTAAATACAGCTTCATTTGCTTCTGAGTTGGTCTAGGTAAAAGTTAATGCTGGGGGAAAACTTCAACCTCCCACATTACACATCCTCACAGAAAAGCTCAGGAGATGTGGGATAGACAGCTGGTCAGTGAGGTGGATTGGAAACTGGCTTGACAACAGAGTTCAGAGGGTTATCATCAGTGGGCAGAGTCAACTTGGAGGCCTGTGGCCAGTGATGTTCCCCAGGGATCAGTACTGGGTCCAGTGTTGTTCAGTATCTTTATTAACAACCTGGGTGAGGGGATTGAGAGTACCCTCAGCAAGTTCAATGATGATACAAAACTAGGGGGATTGGCTGACACCTCTCTACTTCCAAATTGACTCCAAATTATTTGTCAGTAGATTTACCTCCTCTTTTTTCCCCCTTATTCCCCCTTTCTTTCCTTTTTTTTTTTTTTTTTTTTTTTTTTCCTTAGAGGAGGGGAGTGGCGAAGCGGGGGAGGAATTTTCAGTCTTGCCCCCCCATCCAGGCTCTTGATTCCCAGTTAAGGCTCAAACCACCACAATACCAAACAGCCTACATTCTGCTTTGAAAAAAAGCTTTTCTCTGATGCAGCTTTATATACAATATCCCTGAAAATAGAGAGACAAAGATCAAATGGCAATTTCCTTCTGCGCAGTTTCCAAGCCACTTTTTCAGAAAATCCCTTTCTATATTCACTCATGCTCCCATTAACACTTGCGTCCTCTGACAGCTGACAGTTTTCTGCCTCTTACCTGCATTTTACCAATCTAGTTGCTTAAGTGATTGATTTTCACTAAAGATGAGGATTTTTTATCATTTTCAGCAAAACTTAATTTAAGCAGAATTGGTGTCTTTAAACACAGACTACTTTTACTGAAGCCCTTGATAATGAATTAAAGTCTCTAAATTCAGGAGCTCTCATTTTAGGGGTAGGCAGTTACAAGTAATTGGAAGAAGGTACACCAGCAAACACTTCTAAATGGAGATGAACTTTCAGGCTTCCTGAAACGGCAATAGGTATAAGTCTTAAGCTAGATATGAATGTAATAGTTTGGTTGCCTAAGGACATCGCAGCTCCCATAATTTGTACTTTCATCAATACTGCCCAGAAATTCTTTCTATATTGTTAGCTCTTTTTTCAGTCCCTGTGAGTCACACTCAACTTCCTATATGACTGAAATGCAGAGAAAATTTGGCACCAAACACTGAGAAAATCTGAGGGAGCTACTCTTATTGTTCTTTGGAGAAAGAGGATTAAGTGATGCCCTATTGTTGCTACCCACTATGGCCTTTCTATGTTCTTTGTGACCACAAGATAGTAAAGTTTTCAATGTGCAGGGAGATAGGGAGGACTACCAACAGAACCTTCACCCTGGACTTCCGGAGGGCGAACTTCAGCCTGTTTAAGAAATTTATTTGTAAAGTCCCCTGGGTACCAGCCCTCATGAACCAAGGGGTTCAGGAGGGTTGGACCTACTTCAAAGAGGAGCTCTTGAAGGCACAGGAACTGGCAGTTCCCACGTGCTGAAAGGCAAACCGGCGGGGAAGGCAACCGGCCTGGATGAGCAAGCAGCTCCTGGAGGATTTAAGGGGAAAAAAGAATCTGTATCACCTTTGGAAGGAGGGGAAGGCTTCTCGAGGTATGTTTAAGGAAGTTGTTAGATTATGTAGGAATAAAATTAGGAAGGCAAAGGCCCAGCTGGAACTGAAGCTGGCCACTTCTGTGAAAGACAATAAAAAGCATTTTTACAAATATATTAACAATAAGAAGAATGGCAGGAAGAACCTGCACTCCTTATTGGACCTGGAGGGGAACATGGTGACTGAAGATGAGGAAAGGGCTAAGGTCCTGAACACCTTCTTTGCCTCAATTTTTAACAGCAAGGCAGGAGTTCAGGACGAGTGGCCTCCTGAGCTGGGTGATGGGGTTGGGCAGCAATGCAGTGCCCTGGTAATCCGTGATGAATTAGTTCGGGACCTGC
Organism: Melanerpes aurifrons; assembly: GCA_011125475.1. Lineage (NCBI taxonomy): Eukaryota > Metazoa > Chordata > Aves > Piciformes > Picidae > Melanerpes > Melanerpes aurifrons. The sequence continues at coordinate 7,250,630 of WWNC01000003.1, forward strand.
TGAGCCACTTGGACACTCACAAGTCCATGGGACTGGATGGGATCCATCCTAGGGTGCTGAGAGAGCTGTCAGAGGAGCTGGCCAAGCCACTCTCCATCATTTTCCTCCAGTCCTGGCTCACCGGTGAGGTCCCAGATGACTGGAAACTGGCCAGTGTGGTCCCCAGCCACAAGAAGGGTCGGATAGAGGAACCTGGAAACTACAGGCCAGTCAGCCTGACCTCAGTGCCAGGGAAAGTGATGGAGCAGATTATCCTGGCGGCAATAACTGCGCACCTGAAGGATGGCCAAGGGCTCAGGTCCAGCCAACATGGATTTAGGAAGGGCAGGTCCTGCCTCAACAACCTGATCTTCTATGATCAGGTGACCCATCTGGTGAGCGTGGGGAGGCCTGTGGATGTGGTCTACCTGGACTTCAGCAAGGCCTTTGACACTGTCCCCCACAGCAAACTGCTGGCTAAGCTGTCAGCCCGTGGCTTGGACCACTAAACTTTGTGCTGGGTTAGGAACTGGCTGGAGGGCTGAGCCCAGAGAGTGGTGGTGAATGGCCAGTCACCAGTGGCGTCCCCCTGGGATCAGTGCTGGGACCCATCCTCTTTAACATCTTCATTGATGATCTGGATGAGGGGGTTGAGTCAGTCATCAGCAAGTTTGCAGATGACACCAAGTTAGGGGCAGATGTTAGTCAGTTAGAGGGTAGAAAGGCTCTGCAGAGGGACCTCGACAGACTGGACAGATGGGCAGAATCCAATGGGATGTCATTTAACAAGTCCAAGTGCCGAGTGCTGCACTTTGGCTACAGCAATCCCATGCAGAGCTACAGGCTGGGGTCGGAGTGGCTGGAGAGCTCCCAAACGGAGATGGACTTGGGGGTACTGATTGACAGCCGCCTAAACATGAGCCAGCAGTGTGTCCAGGTGGCCAAGAGGGCCAATGGCATCCTGGCCTGCATTAGGAATAGTGTGGCCAGCAGGAGCAGGGAAGTCATTGTCCCCCTGTACTCTGCTTTGGTTGGGCTGCACCTTGAGTACTGTGTCCAGTTCTGGGCCCCTCAGTTTAAGAAGGACATCGAGACACTTGAACGTGTCCAGAGAAGGGCAACAAGGCTGGTGAGAGGCCTTGAACACAAGCCCTATGAGGAGAGGCTGAGGGAGCTGGGATTGTTTAGCCTGGAGAAGAGGAGGCTCAGGGGCGACCTCATTGCCCTCTACAACTACCTGAAGGGTGGTTGTAGCCAGGAGGGGGTTGGTCTCTTCTCCCAGGCAACCAGCACCAGAATGAGGGGACACAGTCTCAAGCTGCGCCAGGGGAGGTTCAGACTCGAGGTGAGGAGGAAGTTCTTCACCGAGCGAGTAATTCGGCATTGGAACGGGTTGCCCAGGGAGGTGGTTGAGTCATCGACCCTGGAGGCGTTCAAGGGGAGATTGGACGTGGCACTTGGTGCCATGGTCTAGTCATGGGGTCTGTGTTGATAGGTTGGACTCGATGATCCCCGAGGTCCTTTCCAACCTAAGTGATACTGTGATACTGTGAAAACAGGAAGTCAGAAATAAAATTACCTAGAAAACAGGGTTTTAGAAGAAGGATTGGTGGAATTCATAACACATAGTTTAAATACATAAAATCTGATTCTCTAAACATTTTTATATCATTTAGTAATTTCTACTCATACAAATAAAATTCTAAGTCTCAAAGCAGCAAAATAAACATTTACACTCATCAGGCTTTCTTTTGGTTTTGGTTTTGTACTTGGAAGTTGAGATTTTTTAATTACACTTATCTTTGACATCTGATTTATCTTAGTTGTGTTAGAAACTGGTGCTTTTGCAACTTCTTTTCTATGGACTGATTTCCTGGACTAGTCTCATTTCCTGGGAGCTCCCAGCCCTCGCTGCACCCTGATTAGTAAATCCATAAAGCGACACTGACTTTCCATAGATTCACATTCTGTTTGCAGAATAAAAAATTGTATTATTAATAGGAATCAGTGTTGAAGGGAAATACAGTTTTACTCTGTATTGATTAAGGAAAATCAGCTTATTCTGTGGCAGTTTCAAGTTTGGACACAAGAGGTAGATATTTTCACATTACACTTCCAGCAAATAGCATTACTGAACCATTCCCCAATATGCTTCAAGGTAGGTGATGATCAGGAATTGTCATACATTTACAAAAAGCAAGATTAATTGTAAAGATGTAATGTGAAGAATGGGGGTAGCCATGAATTGATCTATAATGGACTAATGTGGGTTACTTATCCTTGCCAAGGGGGCATTCAGAGGGAGTGCAGTGCCTTGATAATATTTTCTTCTCTGGACAAAACACTGTTCTATGTACTTAATGTAATTACAAGACCAGAGTATACAGGGAAGATGGTTTCATGGGAGAGAGAGAGTACATGTTACTGGCATTTGCCTCCCCTGAACTGAATTCCCTGATTTTTTATGAGAGTTGGGCTGGCTTTGTGAGTTATTTCTTGCTCTCTGCAAGCTAAACAATTAATGCTAAGAGCCATAAGTAGCTGGATCCTCTGGCACTACTAAGTTTTAAACAGAGTTATATTTACATTATATGGTTGAATTTTTATTTTCTTTTAATATGAAGTCAAGGGAAATAAATACTTTAATTTTTAATATTGTGAGAGGTTTTCCATTCCTAAATACAATGGCGAACAAGCGGCACATTACCTGTATTTGTTTCCCATAGGCATTGACACATTCCTTGGATACTGCTACCTAGCAGAGGAATTATCAATGATGAATTTTCCAAAAGGTTATTATTAAAGATTTTTATATTAAGGCAAACATGAGCATTACTTTACATATGGACCTAAGTCAGATATTATGTTCAAAATATCAGATTCTATTCTCCCAGTAGTTATCTACACGATTTTTTAATTTTTAAAAGGCAGCAGTGCAGTCCATAGTATCCATAGTATCTATAGTATCAGTCAGGGCTGGAAGGGACCACAAGGATCATCTAGTTCCAAGCACCCTGCCATGGGCAGGGACACCCCACACTAGATCAGCCTGGCCAGAGCCTCATCCAGCCTGGTCTTAAAAACCTCCAGGGCTGGGGCCTCAACCACCTCCCTGGACAACCCATTCCAGGGCTTCACCACTCTCATGGGGAAGAACTTCCTCCTCACATGCAGCTTGAATTTCCCCACCTCCAGCTTCATTCCATTCCCCCTCGTCCTATCACTACCTGAGATCCTGAGAAGTCCCTCCCCAGCCTTCCTGTAGGCCCCCTTCAGATACTGGAAGGCCACAATTAGGTCACCTCGGAGCCTTCTCTTCTCCAGACTGAATAGCCCCAACTCTGAGTCCATCCTCATAAGAGAGGTGCTCCAGTCCTCAATCATTAAATGTCTTTTCACAGACCTGTGTGTTACACAGACTCACAGTATCTGATGCAAAATCTAGTCTTTTTCAGTTTGCATCTTTTTATATCATCTAAGATAACCAGTCTGGCTTTTCATGCCTGTTCACTAGCAGACATCAACTTTAATGCAGTTAGTTATGGGAGTGAAGATTGCTTGCACAAGTAGAAGTTTCAGAATGCAAACTTACTTTATAATATGTTGTGGCCTGAAAAGTGTTGCAAGAAGTGCACCTAGACCACGTCTTTTCAGATTGTCATCTCTACATAATCTCTAGAGGTTATATTTGTATTGTCAGTAAGAAAACCATTTTATGGAGAATAATATTAACTTCAAAGGAGCCTGAAATGTAAGTAACTGCTTGCTGTTAATTTTCTGAAATCACATGGCTAAGTTCCTTTGTTCTGTTTTGTCTATGTGATGAACCTAGCTTTGCTGTGATGGAGCTTTCCATCAGTTAATGTGATTATTTGTGATAATCAATTTTGTGAAAACTGACCAATGCAGGTTTCTGTATCCATTGTACTCACTTTCTTCAGTTGTCTTTGTTGCTCACAGGTTTGGTGCCTTATGTATCCCTGCCACAGCAAATGATCTGTAATTGCAGTCTCGCCCACTGCAAAATACCAAGCAAAATAAAATTAGCCTTTTTTGGGTCCTTGAACTAAATATGGTCTTGTCAGCCCTTCAAAGTATTCAAAGAAGTCTACATGTCGTTACATTTTAAAGGGAAGAACAACTGAATTGCAGTAACATATTTTACAATACACTCAAAAATCTTGGAGATTTTACCCTACTATTTCACATCAATAAGAACACAAAGATGCTGTCTAATAAAAGTGCAAATTCTGTGTCAGAAAGATAGCACTAGTTCAGGTTTTTTAAAGTGAAATTTTTCACTGGATACATTATAACACTAAGTATGTTTGTTATGTTAATTTAATAACTTTACACACATAGAGTATTTTCCATGTAACAGAATTACATTTTCTCATACATTTTAAATCAGTTGTGGAACAATACATGAAGAAAACCCCAGCTAATGCACTTCTGAACTTCCAAACTGACTTCTTTCTTATGAAGATAAACAACCCAAATAGAATCCATTAATACAAAGATAATAATTTAGGAATTTAAGCAGAAAATACAGAAAGACATAAGCTCATGCAGTAAAGCAGTATCCCTGATTGCCTTGGGGTGTTTATAGAAACTTCTGGCAGCACAGTCTGATTAACAGATTACATAGCTAAAAGGCCATATGAAGCAAAACCAGTCCAGCCTGAAGGACCTGAATGTAACTTTCAATGAACTGCCTTTATCAGCCAAAAATTACTCTTCCATGCAGAAAGATCACAGACACACCCTATCCTGTCCCCCCAGCAGCAGAACAAAAGCAGAAGTAGAGTGTCCACAGTGCTACAGTGTTATGTATTTCAGGTCACAGGCTGCTTCTATGAGCACTGATCAGCTGTCATCATCAAAATAAGGACATAGCTGTTGCAGCGAGTCCAGAAGAGGAACACAAAGATGATCCAAGCAACACCTCTGGAACACCTCTGCTGTGAGGATAGGCTGAGGGAGATAGTGTTGCTCACCCTAGGGAAGATTCTGAGAGGACCTTATAGCTGCCTTCCAGTACCTGAAGGGATCATACAGCAAGGCTGTAGAGGGTGTCTAGCAATAGGATAAGGAGGAATGGTTTTAAGCTGAAGGAAACTATGTTTAGAATGGATCTTAGGAAGAAGTTCTTCAGTCCAAGGGTAGTGGAACTCTGGAATAGGTGGCCCAGAGACATTGGGAGAATGTGGATGCTTCCTCCCTCGGGGTGTTCAGGTTGGATGAGGCCTTGAGCAGCCAAGTCTAGTTGAGAGACCTCTCTGCCCATGCTGAGGTAGTTGGAGTGATGATCTCTAACGTCTCTTCCAACCTAGGCCATTCTATGATTCTACAGTATCATAAACCAGTTCTGGTGGTTCTTTTTCAACTTTTTTTTTCCCCCCCACTTTGTATCTTGATTGAGTAGGCTAATGGAAGGCTGAGTCATAGGCTACATACAGTAGTATGTAGAACAAACATAAACTACAGTTTAGGAATATGCAAGCTAGATTATGAATACATAAACTTGCCTGTGACATGTGATTAGTTTCTGTAAAGCAAATAGTCACAAAGTACTTACATGACTAAATATAATGAGTTGTACCAGGAAACTGAAGCACAATGAAGTTACAAAACCAGGTGTGCTTGGACTTCTGGGCTGGACTGGGTTTCCTATTTGAGTACTCAAAGTGTACCAGACAAGAAGGTAAATGAAGCTTGTAGAAGCAGTGGGAAATGATAGGATGATAAATTGTGACTGCTACCTCAAACTCAGTATCTGCTACCTTCAAACAAGGTATAGGATATTTAATGCTATGCACTTCATATTTTTTAATGTTTTAGAATTATAATGTATGGAAAAAAGCTAAACATATCACAACTGAGTTGAGACTTTGGACCATGAGCAATATTACAGAACAGTGCTAACCTTGAAAAATAATTGTAACTATTAAATGTGAATGTTTTACAAACTAACTTTCTATTTTTCAGAAAACCAATTCAGCAAGTGAGGGGTTAAAATAGGATATTAGTACTTCAAATATGATTTACTACTGGAGTACTGCTAACAGTAGCTCTCCAGTGACTATGTAGACAGCTCTTAAAATTTAATAAAACAGTAATTCCTCATATATATTGCTATTTTAGCATCATGTAAATGCAGATGCTTAATAATTACTTGTATGTCCTCAGTTAATCTTATCATTAAATTGAGAAATTGAGATTTGATATGGCCTTCTAGCTAATAGTTTGACTAAGGTGAGCTACAACCTCTTTTCCCCTTGTTGCTGTTTTTGTTGTTGGGTCCATTTAAGCTATTGTCATTTCTCCCCTCCAGAGTACTGATATCCCAATCATGGTTCAAAACATAGACATACTAGTATGGCCAGGGCACCGTATACATGATTTAGACATTTGTAGAATTAGTTAATTCCAGAAAAAAAACGTGTTTCTCAACTGATCTTCATTGACCAACGTACAGAATATACATTGACTCTTATTTCAAAGTATTCTATACTGTGACTCCCATTTAGGAAAATAGTGTATCTTCATTGTATTAACAAACATCTGATTACTCTTGCTAAAATTCAGTGTATTTGAACAAGAAGTCATATAACTGAACATTAGCCTCTATTTTTCTATCTCTATTTGCTAGACTTAACAATCATGCATCCACTGTACATATATTATTAGACATAGGTTTATGATTAGTTTGTCATAGTTTTGTTAAAGAAGCCTGTGTGGGAAGCATAGAATAAGTAGCATTTTATGTCTCATAAATATATCTGCATATATATTTAAAATAAATAAATAAATATGAATTTTGGACTTTCCCCTGAGGTTTTCAAGAGAACTACTAGTAATGGAATGGTCCACTACTAGTAATGGGATGGTCCACTTCACTGAGAGGCTGAGGGCCTGAAAACTTCCTGGTTTGTGCTCATCAGAGCCAATTGGGAAGTGCACAAGTCTTTTTATATAGAATGGAAGAGGATTAATTAAAATGCAGTTTTCATTTGAGGAAACATGACTGATACTTGGATATCAATAGGATAACTTAGGCCACTTTGGACAGAGAGAATCAAACTGCTGTCTAACCAGGGCTTGTGAAGATTTTACGTTGATAGCTTCAATGATAACAATGTTGGTATTCAGGGCAGAGCTAAGGTACTGGAAATTTCTTATAGATTATATTTGTCTCTTTTTGGTATTAGAAGGGTAACTAAATTGAAGTTAGAACTAATGAAGCTGAAGTGAAAAGAAACTATTCTCTCAGTAAATAGCACAAATTTAGATTATCCCAGAAATCTGATTACAGAAGTATGGAATAAGCTATCTAAACTATTTGAGCAGTTTTATCTGGGAGAGTAAAAGCTACTTAGAAGATTTGGCTATTAATTTTCATACATGGGCTCCAAACATGTGACAGAAATTAATATTGCTCTCTTTGCTGTGACAAAATGCAAAATTCAAGGAGATGGTTATATTTTGCAAGAACTTATGCAGCATGTGCCACATGCTTAAATTTGTCTGTGTCTTACATTCCACTGTTTGACTTTCACTAATATAAAATTTTGAGACGAGTATCTTGGAGAATGAATCTCCTTGCTGCTCTTGCAGGACAGCTCTTCTGCAAGTCACTTATGTGAAACTATGCCTAAGCAAAATTTTTTCCTGCTTTAAGAAAGGTTAAATCCAATGTTCAAGCTTTTACAGCTAATTATAGTTCAGTAAGTGGCAGGATCATATTTAGCTGTTGCCTAAAGGGAAGATATTTTGCTCTTTACACTTAAAAAGAGTACCCCAAGGATCAGTGCTGGGCCCCATGCTCTTTAACATCTTTGTTGATGATCTGGATGAGGGCATTGAGTCCATCATCAGTAAATTTGCGGATGACACCAAGCTGGGGGCAGGAGTTGATCTGCTGGAGGGTAGAGAGGCTTTGCAGAGGGACCTCAACAGGCTGGACTGGTGGGCAGAATCCAACAGCATGAGCTTTAACACATCCAAGTGCTGGGTTCTGTACATTGGCCACAGCAGCCCCATGCAGTGCTACAGGCTGGGGTCAGAGTGGCTGGAGAACGGCCAGGCAGAGAGGGACCTGGGGGTACTGGTCAGTGGTAGGCTGCAGTGTGCCCAGGAAGCCAGGAGGGCCAATGGCATCCTGGTCTGCATCAAGAACAGTGTGGCCAGCAGGAGCAGGAGCTCATTCTGCCCCTGTACACTGCACTGGTTAGGCCACACCACAAGTCCTGTGTCCAGTTCTGGGCCCCTCAGTTTAGGAAGGATGTTGACTCGCTGGAACATGTCCAGAGAAGGGCAACAAAGTTGGTGAGAGGTTTGGAACACAAGCCCTATGAGGAGAGACTGAGGGAGCTGGGGTTGCTTAGCCTGGAGAGGAGGAGACTCAGGGGTCACGTTATTGTTCTCTACAGCTACCTGAAGGGGGGTTGTAGACAGGCAAAGTTTGATTACTTCTCCCAGGCAGCCAGTACTAGAGCAAGAGGACACAGTCTCAGGCTGCGCCAGGGGAGGTTTAGGCTGGATGTTAGGAAGAAGTTCTACACACAGAGAGTGATTGCCCATTGGAATGGGCTACCCGAGGAAGTGGTGGAGTCACCATCACTGGAGGTGTTCAGGAGACTTGACAGGGTGCTTGGTTGCATGGTTTAGTTGATTAGGTGGTGTTGGATGATGGGTTGGACACAATGATCTTGAAGGTCTCTTCCAACCTGGCTTATTCTATTCTAAATAATAATTCTGTTACATAAATTCTGTGGTAAGTAGTTTTTAGTTTCTTGTTTTAACTGATCTTTAAACTACCAGAGACACTGTAGTAATTTGCTTCATATAAATGCATGTAATAACAGTGACTAATCCCTTTACAAACAAAAGCTAGTTTTGGAAAAATATTTTAATAAGTAGACTACTGCTACTTCTACCATCATAACTTTGTATCTCCCTATTGCAAGTCCTGAAAAACAATGTAGGCACTAAGTAATTAAAACTAAGAAATTAAAAATGGATGAGTGCTTTCACTTGATTAGACTGTATGAACAGAGTTTTCATATTTGTATTTGAACAGCAAAGAACTAAATCAGCAGATACTCTTTGCTCATTTCAGCTAAACTTCTGGAAATACACTGTCTAATTTGAAATTACCTTCCAACAAGATGCCCAATGCACAGAATTGTATGCCAAGTGATGATGCTTTTGGAAACAGTATTGCAGCAAATCAGTTATCAAATAACAAAATACGGAAAAAACTGTTACAGAAATTTATTTAATTTAGAAACTCTATGGCAAATATGAATAGAATAGAATGGAATAGAATAGACCAGGTTGGAAGAGACCTTCAAGATCATCGCGTCCAACCTATCACCCAACACCACCTAATCAACTAACCCATGTAACCAAGCACCCTGTCAGGTCTCCTCCTGAACACCTCCAGTGACAGCGACTCCACCACCTCCCCGGGCAGCCCATTCCAATGGGCAATCACTCTCTCTGTGTAAAACTTCCTCCTGACCTCCAGCCTGAACTTCCCCTGGTGCAGCCTGAGACTGTGTCCTCTTGTTCTGGTGCTGGCTGCCTGGGAGAAGAGACCATCATCTGCCTGTTTACAACCCCCCTTTCAGGTAGTTGTAGAGAGCAATAAGGTCACCCCTGAGTCTCCTCCCCTCCAGGCTAAGCAGCCCCAGCTCCCTCAGTCTCTCCTCATAGGGCTTGTGTTCCAAACCTCTCACCAACTTTGTTGCCCTTCTCTGGACTCGTTCCAGCGAGTCAACATCCTTCCTAAACTGAGGGGCCCAGGAACTGGACACAGTACTCAAGGTGTGGCCTAACCAGTGGCCTAACCAGTGGACTGTACAACACTTCTTGTGAAGGGTACTTGCTATGTCCTGGGTAAACTGAGGCACAGCAAAATTCTAGTTGCAAGGGGAAGCAAGGCTTGGCTCTGGCTCCAAGGCTTGTGGCTTCTCTAGCTTGCAGTGGGTAGGCTCGTGGCTTACATCCCAGACTCTGGACAAGGCAACTCAAGGCAGGGCAACTCAAGGCAACTGCAAGCTAGATAGGTTTAAGCAGGTTCAAAAAAGGCAAAACAAGTGCAACTAGAAATCAGCCTGTATCTATATCTTGCCCAAGATTCAATTAGGCCAATAGGGCAACTGAAGCCAGCACATAGTTACCCAATGAAAAGGGGTTCTGCCAGGCTGTGGCCATAAAAGGCAGAAACATAGGCCTGATCAGGGGGAAGCAGTGGCCAGTACATGTGCTCTTATCCCAGAGGGAAACAGTTTACCAGACACGCATGGTCCTGTTCCCTTTGTTCCTTTTCCTACATTACCCTGACTTTCTGCAGGAGGGAAAGGGGAGAGGTGGACCATGTCTAGACACATCAGGGTCTGTCTGGGTTTGTGCTGCACTTGTTTGGCCCTACCATGACAAAAAACCCACACTATTCCTGAAGACAACAGTAATTTTGTTTTTAGTGGTTATGGAGCAGGCCACAGTACCAGGAACAGAACATAAAAACTGAAGAGATTTATTATCCTTAAAATTAAGGCAGTGCAGCAGGTGCAGTCCATGACCCCCTCCCTGTCCTGGGCAGGCCTAATGGTGCAGTATAGGGATGTGGTGGCTACTTTGGTGGCATGTGTGCTGCAGGTCATGTATGCAGAGAGCACCCAGTCATGTTCCCCAGATACCTGAGCTTGACAAAGACCACCCACCTCAGGAAATAAGCCTGCCTAGGAGACATCCTCAACTAATAAAAGCTGCATATGACCATGAGACTGAGTCTCACTCTGGGTGTGCACAAAGCCCACCAGAGGCCCTCTTTAGGCTGTTTTTCCGTGGAGAACTGGGTCTGCAGTCAGGAAACTGTCCCTTTGGATTGTGATGCTATCCAGAGTATCTTCTGGAGACTGAACATCCTTGCCTTATAGGTGAGAGGTTTGCACATTTTGACTCATCGTTCTAAGCCTATATTTAGTTACACACTGTAGTATTATTTCCCAGCTGACATGCTGAGTTTTAACATACTTTCATTGGTCTTACACTCCCACAAAATGCAGATTTGCAGAGTTCCTTTGCTACCCCAGAATTCTGTAAAATGTTCTAGGGAAAGCTTAACAATCTTGACCAAACATTTCCTATAAGGAAGAACGGCAGAGAAAGAAAACAAAATCTCAATAACTCTTAAGATGGAAAAAAACCTCAAGTAATAGGATTTATTACTAGAGAGTAAAGAATTTCATTCTAAAGTAGATATCTGTGCTTGGTTAGATGTATCACCACAACCTGTGTCTATGTCTTGTTGTTAACAATATCTGATGTCTTCAGTAAGTAGATCAGATGTGGAGGGGTACATTGTAAAAGACCACTTTATGTAGTCAAATGAATTCCCACCCAAGAAGAAATTAAAAACTGGACAAAGTTTTGAAGATGTAAGCTAAGTTTCTGTTCATGATATATACTGGGCTGTCTGTCAGAAGGCATGCTGGAGCCTTGAAAACAAGGGGAAGAAAGGCAGATAAATTTCCTGGAAAACATTCTAGTCCCATGACCAAAGGAAAACAGAGAACAGAGAAGGAAAATAATTTGTTATATAATCGGTATGAAAACAAAAAGTTCTCTGGAGCCCTAGACTACATTCCAAGAAAACAGTTAAAAGTTACAGGACTATAACGTTCAGTTCTCCCATCATTATTTTAAAATATTAACAAGATAGGGTATGAAAGAGACTGAAAAAAAATTATTTACTCATCTTTTATGGGGGAAAAAGTATAGGAATTAATAAAGTAATCCAAGATTTACAGAATAGCAATTATTTGAAATTAAAGCTGTAAAAACACAGAACAAGCTACTTATCTATAAGACTCAAAGTGAGTCTTGTGCTCAGATGAGCACTAAGTGTTTCTTTCTTTTGACACTTTACTTGTTTGCCTCAAACCTATATTAATTAAATAAAACTTTACATCCCATGTAACATAGAAGAATTTAATGAAACTATCATATGGGGTTTTTTTTATACTCTCCCTGTTCTCCATCCCAAAACAAACTGCAAAATAAAGTTATTAAAATTTAACTTAAATCTGAAACTGAATACAGAGCTTGTAGGCTTATATGCAAGCTGAGTAAAGCAGCTGTATATTCAAATCACAGCTCTAATAGCCTAATACTTTATTACTGTAGCAGCCAAATAAATACCTTTATCCTTCAGAACATGAAAATTACCTATGCTTGAATTTTTGCCTAGCTATCATTATCCTTTCCCATTTCTCTAGTGCCATCAGCAACTGTATTTAGAGGTCTCATCCACAGTCCTGGAAAGAAGTCATTGTATGATCTGCCTGAGCAATTAATGTAGGTGGCTAATATGTGACAATGGAAATGCTGAAAGACAGTTTAGTAAGCTGATGAATGTGATAGACAGCTACTTAATTGCACAGGAGAAAGTTAATTCATGACTGAAGTGTCATTATTTAAGTAATGCTTGTCTGTTTAACAGGCATCTACTTAATAGAGATGTTATTAAAGCTAAATTACAGCAAAGCTGTGAGACATCTCCATCTAAACAAGACAGGCAAGTCAAAATGAGTAATGAGATACTCAGTTTAGTAATTTTCACTCTAGGCATTAATTGTAATTGCTATTGCATGATATATCTTTCATTGCTTCATTTGTCACTTCATGTTTGGAACCACCTGATTTGTACTTTTGCTGATTTTAGTACATAAGTGATTTTTTAAAAAAATAAAATTTAAACAGTTACATAGTTGAATAAGTTATATTAAAACAGGATGAGATATGAAGAACAGAAATTAGGGTTTGATATGAACTAAGGTAACCTTAAATGTTAGACGAAAATGGACAAGGGAGAATACCAGCTTTAAATTTTCATTCTCCCATGGTTGCAACAGAAAAGCTTTAAAATGTTGTAAGAGTGTTACCTGCAAGATATAAAATTAGATACTAAAACCCCTCTGTTGCTATTACTTGAATCAGCCTGTTTCTAAGGCAGGCTTTTATTTTGGAGCAGAGAGAGCAGTTAAATATCAATGTAAAGAATAGACCACAGTAATACAGATCTTGATTACTAAGCTTTTATGAAAATGAAACCTCATCCACTCAAAGCCTTAAAAACATCGAGCAAAGAAAATTAGGTGACAAACAATTCCTTTAAAGCACCTTATGCACCCCTTTCTATCTTCATATTTTCACTAATCCCCAAAATACCAGTAATACAATTTAATTATTCCAAAGGTTTTCACTGCCAATACATGATCAAAGCTAAACCAAACATGTACCCACATTTCTGTCATATTGAATAGAATAGAATAGAATAGAATAGAATAGAATAGAATAGAATAGAATAGAATAGAATAGACCAGGTTGGAAGAGACCTTCAAGATCATCACGTCCAACCCATCAGCCAATCCAACCCACCTAAACAACTAAACCATGGCATCAAGCACCCTATCAAGTCTCCTCCTGAACACCTCCAATGATGGTGCCTCCACCACCTTCCAGGGCAGCCCATTCCAATAGGCAATCACTCTCTCTGTGTAGAACTTCTTCCTAACATCCAACCTAAACCTCCCCTGGCACATCCTGAGACTTTGTCCTCTTGTTCTGGTACTGGCTGCCTGGGAGAAGAGACCAACATCCGCCTGTCTACAACCTCTCTTCAGGTAGTTGTAGAAAGCAATAAGGTCACCCCTGAGTCTCCTCCTCTCCAGGCCAAGCAACCCCAGCTCCCTCAGTCTCTCCTCATAGGGCTTGTGTTCCAAACCCCTCACCAACTTTGTTGCCCTTCTCTGGACATGTTCCAGCAAGTCAACATCCTTCCTAAACTGAGTGGCCCAGAACTGGACACAGGACTTGTGGTGTGGCCTAACCAGTGCAGTGTACAGGGGCAGAATGACCTCCCTGTTCCCGCTGGCCACACTGTTCTTGATGCAGGCCAGGATGCCATTGGCCTTCTTGGCCACCTGGGCACTCTGCAGGCTCATGTTCATCCTACCATTAACCAGTACCCCCAGGTCCCTCTCTACCTCTATTTGAATAGTAACACAAAATAAAGACTCTTCTTTTCTCCTTATGACCATCATATCAAGAGATCAATATCGGGAAGCCTCACAAATTCTGTTGTTGTCAGAAGTTATTCTACACTAACAAGGATGAGGATACAATCCAAAACCAGACTCCTCAAATTTCATAAAGGGATACTAAGCTTGTTTTCTTAATAATGTTGAGATTCTTTGTACTGAATCTTTTCTGTTTAGAGCAGGTAGAAGGGGAAAATAGAAATAATTTATATTTAATATATTTTTATTTCAATACAGAACAAAACTAATATTAATTTTGTTCTTTAAATTTAATTCTATTCAGACAATTGTCTTTTACAGCAGTATGCTCATCTGTTTTGCTTCCTTGGTTCTCAAGGTACATTGCAGTGGCATAATAACTTATATATATAAAAAAAAAAGACTACTGATATTTAAGCAAGTTTTTTCAGTGTTTTGCATTTACACATTTTCTTTTAATATTAGATTGTTTAAGTAATTGTTTATTCTTCATGTATAACATGAAGAAGCCTTTCAAGTTGCTTTGTGAATTTATTGTTTTAAAACACACTTTTAGTAAGGCTAAATAATATTTATATAATGACTACTGATATGACATATTTTTAAAGTTACATTATTAAGATTTGGCATTGAAAAGTCTTGTTTTCTTCAACTGGCAAACAATAAAAGGTGTTTATTTACTCATTGGTCACATTTGCTCATTGGTTTTATGTTAGTTTGCTTAACCGCCTTCCTTAAAATTCAGAAAAGTGATCTGCGTTTCTGATGGATGTCTAAAGATTTAGTCTAAAGGGCCTGACTTGCCTTCCTTTACTTGTGTGAGTACTCACATTGTTTCAGTAGTTGTCCTGTCTTAATTATCCATACCAAGTAAGGGATGTTTTGTTTATGCCTGTGTCCCAGGTTACACCTATGTTTGATGAGGGGCTGAAAAGAAATCTGAGCAGAGAGAGATATTTTTTTTCCCCCTCCCAGGAGGAGGGGTGCCCTGGGTCAAAGGTCTATTCCACTCCCAGCAAGCCTATTTAAAAGTGGACATCTTTTGGTTCCCTTTCTTTTCCCTGCCTCACCTGCTCTAGAGAAGCCTGCTGCTACTTCCTGCACTCACCACTTGGGGGTCCTACTTTCAAACTGCATGCATGCTTTCTAAGGAACTGGATCCATTTGCATCCAGGGAATCCAATGCCAGCTGGGTGTGGTTTTGTATATTTTCCTCTTTACCTTATACCTTTGCAACCTTCCCTGTTACTGATATATACATACATATATATATATATATTTATTTATTTTAAATAACATTTTTTACTTCCAAAACAATTCCAGAACATTTTATTTTGTGATCTTACCTCTCCCTTCTCCTGCCTAATGTGTTTTACCTTACTGGGAAAAGGGAGAGGGGAAGGGAGTCTAAATCTTTTTCCATATGGGCTTTTGGACTCTGAGTATAGCTCAAACCATCACAGCATGAAGGGTGTCATTCAGCTGTAAGCACTTATGCTTAGATTATTTTCATTTTAATTTATGAATATTTGATAATATATTTTTTCCTCTGCTCAACCAATTTGAGAAGTTGTAGATTCACTTAGCTTTTTCAAGATATGTGGAGGAAATGTTGTTGAATATATAGCATAATTTTTGTAATGGTTTAAATGAGAACAAAATGGGTCAAACCAAACCAGTGGGTTAACCTAGCTGTTTTCCCAAGACAGAAGTGAGTGAAAAATAACACACAAAAACTCAGGATTGAGATGAAAGGGGGGGAAAAAAGTGAGATAAGAATAATGTTTAATGAGCAAAACCAGAAAAAAAAATTGCATAATTACCTTAGCCTATTTACAGAAAAAGTGTGGCACAAAGCAGCAGCAAGCAGAAGCAAGCTAGCAAAAAGCCCAAGCTAGAAAACTAAACCCCAATTCCTCTTTGTCGCACCCCCATCCCAGTAGAAAAGACCAACACCCAAGAACCCGGAACCCAGAAGCAGTAACCAGAACAGGAAGCCTTCCATGTTGCAATCTGAACTTCTAGCCCCATGATACTTGACTCCAACCAGCTCTTTCATTTTTTGAAGCTAGCATTAGGGCAGCATGGTATGAATAACAGCAGCAAATTCAACTCAAATCATGACGATGCACAATTTTAGTGCAGTATTAAAGCAAATTGTCAAAAAGTCAAGCTTAATTCTTTCCGTCTGCCACTGAAGACAAAGAGCATTTTGTTTGCACAGGTCTGACCTCTGAAGCATGCCAGACATTGAGAAGTGTGCTATACAAGACCTGAAAGAAATGTTCACTCTTCACAAAGTTAGGCATATTCCTCAGAAAGGAGGCCCTTTAAACAATCACTCTGATCTCTCCATTTCTACATGAACTGGCTTTTTATTACTATTACATTGAGGGTCTTCCTGGCTAGCAAGAAAAAGACTTTATTACTGAGATCATGAAGTAAGTACTTTGTATTGTAACTCCTGCTTCAAAAATAGAAACTTAAGCGTAATTTCCAGGCAATATATTGTTTGACTTGCCCAAGACATTCACTTGATACAGTGGAGAAACTCTCAGTAATTGTTTATCTTTTTACAGCATTTTATGGCAGCTTTGAAAACTTAGTTTAACTGTGTCCTTTTATTTATCAACAACTCTCCATTCAAGTTAGGGCAGTGTTAGTAACTCTCAGTTGGCTGTTCAGAAATTAGTTTGCTCTTGGACTTAAAGAGCTAGTTGGAACTCTTTTACAAGTAATATTGCTTTGCTTATTAGGCTTAGAATGCGGTGGTTTTATTAACTATCACTGGCTTGACCTCTTTTTGCCAACACTTAAAAATATTATGTCAATATCTTACAATATTCTGAAAAGGAAACATTTTTCTAAAGCAAGCTTTGTGGGATCTGAAGCTTGCTTGTGAGAATCAACGTGGTGAAAACTTAGGCTGTGAAATTCAGAGTGTTTTTCCACACCCACTGGTTTACTTCTTCACATGGTCATCTTCGTTGCACAGTTACTCAGACTCTCACTGGTCAACACCAATGGGATGTCATTTAACAAGTCCAAGTGCCAGGTGCTGCACTTTAGCCACGGCCACCCCATGCGGAGCTACAGGCTGGGGTCAGAGTGGCTGGAGAGCTGACAAACGGAGATGGACTTGGGGGTACTGATTGACAGCTGCCTAAACACGAGCCAGCAGTGTGCCCAGGTGACCAAGAAGGCCAATGGCATCCTGGCCTGCATCAAGAATAGTGTGACAAGCAGGAGCAGGGAAGTCATTCTGCCCCTGTACTCTGCACTGGTTAGGCCATACCTTGAGTACTGTGTCCAGTTCTGGGCCCCTCAGTTTAGGAAGGACATTGAGACACTTGAACATGTCCAGAGAAGGGCAACAAGGCTGGTGAGAGGCCTTGAGCACAAGCCCTATGAGGAGAAGCTGAGGGAGCTGGGATTGTTTAGCCTGGAGAAGAGGAGGTTCAGGGGTGACCTCATTGCCCTCTACAACTACCTGAAGGGTGGTTGTAGCCAGGAAGGGGTTGGTCTCTTCTCCCAGGCAACCAGCACCAGAACAAGGGGACACAGTCTCAAGCTGCGCCAGGGGAAGTTTAGGCTCAAGGTGAGGAGAAAGTTCTTCACCGAGCGAGTCATTAGTCATTGGAATGGACTGCCCAGGGAGGTGGTTGAGTCACCATCCCTGGAGGTGTTCAAGAGGAGATTGGATGTGGCACTTGGTGCCATGGTCTAGTCATGAGGTCTGTGGTGACAGGTTGGACTCGATCCTCGAGGTCTCTTCCAACCTTGGCAATACTGTGATACTGTAATTGCCCTGTGCACAGGAGTAAGTAGGTGCTTGTCACCACCTTGAACCCTGTTAACAAACACGGGGAGGGAAGATGAGAGCGAGACAAGAACGAGCAAACGAGCATGCGGGCTCTTGAAATCTTTCCCTATAAATTCCCTTTTTGAAAACTGAACGGCCCAATGGCATGTTAGCTATTCAAATCCTGCCAATTAGCTATTCAAACCCTGCCAATCAGTTCAAAATGTTGTATGGCAAGCAAACTGCGCACACCTTCTCTCATAGCCTCTGACACATACAGTTGCCTCTCTGAAAAGTGAGGTTCAGGGTCTAGCTTCCACCCCCTCCAGGCAGCCTTTATGGTGCCTGCCCATTGGCTCCACAACCTAAAACTGGACTCTGCAACAGAGAGGGAGGAGAAAGGGCAGTGGCTGAAACAGGTTTAGCTGGCTTGTTAATGCCTTTTCCAGGACAAAGCCCTAGTCTTCATGGGCACTTCAACCATCTCAGTATCTGTTGGGGGAACAACACAGCAAGGCATCAGCCATCCAGAAGGTTCCTGGAATGCATTGATAAGAATTTCCTCAATAAGTGGTAGAGGAGTTGACAAGAAAGGGTCCATGCAGTACGTTGTCCTCACCAGCAAGGAAGTGCTGGTGGGTAACATGCAGCTCAACAGCAACTTTGGCTACAGTGACCATGAAATGGCTTAATTCATGATCCTTTGGACAACAAGGAGAGTACATAGCAATCTCACTAGCTGGGACTTCAGGGAAGCAGACTTTAAACTCCTCAAGGACCTGCTTAGTAGAGTACCACAAGATAAAGCCCTGGAGGGGAGAGGGGCCCAACACAGTTGGTTAGTATTCAAGGATTTCCTCCACTGAGGCCAGAAACAGTGCATCCCAGCAAAGAGAAGAGTAGGCAAGAATGCCAGGAGGCCTGCATGGATGGACAGGATGCTCCTGGATGCTGCAAGTTGCAAAAAGAAAGCCTACAGAGGGTGGAGACAGGGACAGGCAACCTGGGAGAAATACAAAGAAGCTATCCAAGCACATAGGGATAAGGTTAGGAAAGTTAAAGCCCAATGGAATTAAATCTGGCTAGGGGTGCCAAGTGTAACAATAAAAGCTTTTAAAAGTACATCAGTGACAAAAAGAAGAACAGGAGAAATGTGAACCCTCTCCAGAAGGAAATGGGTGACCTGGTCACACAAGATACAGAAAAGGTTGAGGTACTTGACAACATTTTTGCCTCAGTCTTTACTGACAAGGGCTCTAACTACACCATCCAAGTTGCAGAAGACAAAGACAAGTTCTGGAAGAATGAGGATATATCCCTGTAAGAGACAACCAGTTTCAAGACCCTCTAATGAACCTGAAGCTGCATAAGTCCATGGGACCTGATGAGATCCATCTGCAGTTCCTGGAGGAACTAATGGATGAAGTGGCAAAGCCATTTTCCATCATATTTGAAAAGTCATGGCAGTCTGGTGAAGTTCACACTGACTGGGAAAGGGGAAACATAACCCCCATTTTCAATAAGAGAGATATGGAAGATTCAGGGTCAGTCTCACCTCAGTGTCCAGCAAGATAATGGAGCAGATCCTTCTGAAGACTCTGCTAGGACAGAGGAAATGAGGAGTTGGTTAGTGGCAACCGACAGGTTGGACTTGATGATCTTTGAAGTCTCTTCCAACCTTGGTGATACTGTGATACTGTAATATGGTTTCACCAAGGGCAAATCCTGCCTGACAAATCTGGCTGTTAACGATGGGGTCATAGCATTGGTGGATAAGGGAAGAGCAATTGACATTATCTTCCTGGACTTGTGCAAAGCATTCAACACTGTCCCACATGACATTCTGGTCTCACAATTGGAAGGACACAGATTTGACGGATGGACCACACGGTGGATAAGGAA
The DNA here is from genome assembly GCA_011125475.1 of Melanerpes aurifrons. Taxonomy (NCBI): domain Eukaryota; kingdom Metazoa; phylum Chordata; class Aves; order Piciformes; family Picidae; genus Melanerpes; species Melanerpes aurifrons. The sequence goes on from WWNC01000003.1 coordinate 7,270,403, forward strand.
TTGCCTAGATGGCCACTCTCAAAGAGCTGAAATCAATGGTTCAATGCCCAATTCTGCATCAAAAGATGTGCGGGCAGCAGGTTAAGGAAGTTAATTCTGTCTTCTGCTCTTGTGAAACCCTACCTGGAGTACTGTGTCCAGGCCTGGAGCGCCCAACACAAGAAGGACATGTATCTGTTGGACAGGGTCCAGAGGAGAACCAAAAAGATGATCAGAGGGCTGGAGCAGCTCCCCTATGGGAAGAAGCTGTGAGAGTTGCAGCTATTCAGCCTGGAGAAGAGAAGGTAGACCTTACAGTGTTCTTCCAGTACCTGAAGGGGGCCTACAAGAAAGCTGGGGGGGAGGGACTTCTAAAAATGGAATATTGTGATAGGACAAGGGGTAATGGTTTTAAGCTAGAGCATGACAGATTTAGATCAGACATTAGACAGACGTTGTTTATTATGAGGGTGGTGAGATACTGGAATGAGTTGCTCAGAGAAGTTGTGGATGCCTCATCCCTGGAAGTGTTTAAGACCAGGCTGGATGAAGCTTTGAGCAGCTTGGTCTAGTTGGAGGTCTTCTGCCCATGGCAGGAGTGTAGAAACTCGATAATCTTTAAGGTCTGTTCCAACACAAACAATGCAATGATTCCATGATACTGTGAAATGTGAAAACATTATTACTAGTAAACTCCAGGGTTCTAAACATATATTTGTATTTTAGTATCCTGTTTTCCCCTATCCCACAGAAGAATCTTAAAGAACTCTATAAAAATAATTAAACAAGTTTGATGGTTAAATTGTAAGTTAATAATCAAAAGAGAACTGCAACTATGCTGCAGCAGGACAAACCAGGCCAGTGGTGCCACAGAAATCCTGGAGGAAATGCTTCTTCAGAAACACTGGTAGAACAGAACTTACTGACCTCAATACTGCAATGAAGCTCTGCCAAAAAAAAAACAAACTTCAATATAAAAATTTTAAAGGCAAAAGTGGCAGTATACAGACCTTTGGGCAATATGCAATTAGCAACCAGAGGTAAATTCCATAGATACATACACATATATTTACATATAACAAGAAAAAGGGAAAGGAGAGAGATGTTTTCACTCAGAGGCCAATTAAAATTTGCTCTAGTCTTGTATCAGGGGGAGGTATTCATTCATGACATATAACCTTTGACAGCATATTTATAATAGATGTATTTAAAGATAACGATCTGTGATGGGAAATTTTAAAAGTTCTTTATAAAAAACATCTAAGAAACAAACTGTTAAAACTATTTACCTCATGAAATTTCACAAAGACATCTGAAATGTGCAAAGGCAATGGTATTTGTTTTCTAAGGCACTATTTCAAGCCTATAGTTTTAAAACACAAAATTCAAAGCCTGTAAATTTATGGAGGTTAGACTGCAAATGTCAACCAACAGCAAAAGACTACAATGAGCTAATACTGAACACAACCAGTATCTCAAAATTCAACAGATAGCCTAAGATCAGCACTATCCATTTCAGAACATTTTGATCTGTATGTAATTAGATAGTACTGTTATCCCAGATATCAGTATGAAATATAAAATTACATAGGTCCTACCACAGGATGTTATGGGGAAGAAATGGCTCATGTAGGGCTGCAAAACTGATGTGGAAATTAATTTTGGCATTATGGGAAGATATGACCAAGTTAAAACAGATCAGGTGGGAAAAGGGCATTAGAGTAAATGGTACATGAGATAATGGAAGCCTTGCTGAGGGTTTTTAGCTGTTTGGGCAGATGACAAATTTGGTCCACTATGACTGCATATTGCTACCATTTTTACTTCAGTTTATTTTGTATTTAATTGCAAATGCCTGGCAGAACCACTGACCAAACTTAATGTAGTGGTTTGAGCCTTAACTGGGAGTTAAGAGTTCAGATGAGGGCAAGGCTGAGAATCTCTCCCCTGCTCCCCGCCTCCTCCCTCCCAACAGAAAGGAAAAAAAAGAAAAAGAAAAAGAAAAAGAAAGGGAAGGAGCAAATCCACCAAGCAATAATTTGGACTTGGCCTGGAACTAGAGAGGTAAAGAGTTTTCTTTAAACAATATATATGTAACAATAACAGATAAGGTTCACAGGGGCAAGGAACAAGGATGGATGGGAGGGGAAAAATAAACAAGAATACAAAACCAGTCTCTCTCTCTCTCTCTGAAGAGGCACAGAGGCAGCAGGGAGAAGGATCAGGCCCAACCACGTGGCAGAGGAGCAGGAAGGCAGCTACAGTAGCTCTCGTCCAGGAGAGGCAGGAGCCAAAAGGAGGCCTAATGACTGCAATGTCCTGCTTTTTATACCCTAGTTTGGCAGGGAGGGGGGAGTGGAACAGATTCAGTTTCCCAGGGGGAAAAACACTCTGCAGGGAGGGCAAAGCACCAGCAAGCCCTCCACCCTGTTTTGTTTCTTTTCAGAATGGGCGCTAACCCACCACTCTTAACTTTTGGATGGGACAGCATTACTTTTAAACATTTCTTAAACTGTTACTAAGTGGATAGAGTATTTTTCTCATGTTGCACTTTTCAGATAAATGTTCATTCACATTAAAAGGCAAGTACGTTATTTTGTTGAATGTGTTTTTTCATCATTTCTACAATGCTCCAATAGATTTCCTTTCACAAAAATAAGAACAGTATGGTTTAACTACTAAATGTTTCTCAAATAGTAAGCGTATCTCACAGCAAAGGCATGGGCATGAACTTCTTTATTATGTTACTATGAATATTGCAAATTGAAGAAGAAATACCTTACAATGCAATTACATTTTTTTAACAGAAATTTTGCAAAACCAATATTCTTAACTGGAAATTTTGCTCTTAGTGTCCTGTATAATGTTTAGGTTCTATATTATTCAAATTTTCACTGATTGTAGATAAAGATTTTCTTCTGATTCATAAAACACATGAAAAGTAAGCAATTTTGAATTTCAGACGTAGTTTGCATCAAAAAACAGAAACTTCGTTGAGTCTAAGAACATAGTTCTGTGTACATTTTCTAAAAGCTAAAACATTGCAAAAGTCTCCATTTTTTGAAAGCTGGTCTAATTAAGTTTGTAATGTAGAAAAGCAACAAATATGGAAGAATATTGCAAAGTCGCATTTCACAGCAGGTCCAGACTCTACAGTGCCACTACCAAATGTTTTACACATCCTCTAAGATGGTATATTTCTATGATGTAAATGGAAGCTGTTTCTATGGGAATTGAGTTGCACACTCACCAATGTTACAAAAATCTTTAATTCTTGCCTTTGCTAATAATTTTTGTGGACAGAATTGGAAGAAAGACGGGGGAATAAAACCCTAGAAAAGTGCATAAGACAAGATTTCTAAGGATAAGTGGTATTTGACAGACATGTTGGAATAACTACATGGACAAAAACTGAAAGAACCTTGGCTTATTTACAAAAAAATCATGGAACTGCTCCATGTGTCAATCTGTTTTTTAACTAGCTATTTAACATAACAGAGACAAGTGCTATTCTTCTCAGTGAAAGTAAGAATGAAAACAAGGGAAAAAAAAGGGTATTTTTTTTAGGAAAAAACCTACCTCGTCACACATACACCTACTTCAGGAAACACTGAAAACTCAATACATACAGATTGCAATTATTAAACATCGTGAAAAAACAGGTGTCAATGTTGTCTGCTTCCTTTCCTAAAACCTTCCTGCCCCTATGACTGCTCAAAACATGCTGCTAAAACTGACTCTGAGGTGGCTTTTCTTAGTACTGTTTGCACTTTTTTTGAAGGTATTTTAACGATTTTGAATATGCATCTAGAAAAAAACTTTATTTATTTTAGAATAAACCAAATCAGGTTGGAAGAGACCTTCAAGATCATCGCGTCCAACCCATCAACCAATCCAACCCACCCAAACAGCTAACCCATGGCACCAAGTACCCCATCAAGTCTCCTTCTGAACACCTCCAATGACAGCGACTCCAACACCTCCCTGGGAAGCCCATTCCAATGGGCAATCACTCTTTCTGTATAGAACTTCTTCCTAACATCCAACCTGAACCTCCCCTGGCGCAGCCTGAGACTGTGTCCTCTTGTTCTGGTACTGGCTGCCTGGGAGAAGAGACCAACATCCGCCTGTCTACAACCTTCCTTCAGGTTGGCATCAAATGACCTGGTGAGATCTAGACTGCATGTGAGAGTGTGACATCAAGAATTTATGCTTGAAGCAAAGATGCCAGGGCAGAGTGGGTAGCACTGGAAGCCTAGGTTAGGTAATGGAATCTCTGGGCTGATCAGGTGATGACCTGCCCCTGAGTTTTGTCAGCAGTGTTGAGGACATGTTCTGCTTCAGAGGGGATCAGGCAGCATGAAGGGCCCTAGTAGGGGTTAAAAAGGACAACTCAAAGCAAGAGAAATAGGTGCCCCCCACTGACACATAAAGCCAGAACATCCATCATTAAAATAATGAGTTCATCAATGCTTAGCAAGCACTGTGTAGTATTATAATCATCAAGGCTGTTTAACAAGGTATACCATGTTTCAAAGTGAGCTTCTTTACACTGATCAGATCATGTCCCATCCAGTGACTTTATTTTATTAAGCTTAGTAAAGACATGCCTATCAAATGCCAATATAAAAAAAAGGGAAAAGGGGTTAAGGTTTTCAAGGTAATTGTGCTTTGAGAGATAAAAGTTTATTATCCCATCTTTTGGTGCCATTTAAAGTACTTAAAACGTGCTGCTAGTCTGTAGGTATCCTTAGCTATTAATTTTTAGAGTGTTAAAGATTATCAGTATATAAACATACTTCATGATGTAATTTTTAATTATTTTATTATCCATATAAAAAGGATATATGGTCAAGAAAGGCAGTGGGCTGGAAGGGAGGTTACTGGACTTTATTCGCTGTTTCTCCAATTTTATTTTCATTTGCTTCCAACTGAGCTAGTCTGGCAAAGTTAATGTTGGGGAGGAAATTCCAACCCACCACAGAAGTGCTGTTTTTGAAACTACAGAAACTTCTTAAAATGGGGGAACAAGAGGATGTGACCCTAACAAGGAATGTCTTATGAACTGTGGACTTCCTTAGCATGCAAGCTCCTGAAAAAAATTAAACTTTTGAGCTAATAAGACAGTTTTGAATCACTTTTATGCAATGCTCCAAAAATCCAGGATTTTTTCTCAAAGACGCCAAGATATGTGGGTTTCCTGTGACTTCTGATATGTTTCCAGTGAGGCCTCATTCAGGAGCAAGTGAACTAATTTTTGGTAACTGTTAAAATTTTAAAGATTATAATTGCAACACTTTTGTAAACAACAGACCAAGGTCATGATAACTGACTAGCATATGACCACTGGCTAACCTGGTTCTCTTCTGTGTTTCTTTCCATCAATTAGATTTAGTGATGTGCCTGCTTTCTTTACTGCCCTGGACCCTTTTAAGGAAATAAAAAACCACAACAAAATCAAATCTACCCTAATAAGGAATTAATACAAACTGGAATTAAAGTTGAAACCTTCTCCTCCAGAGATCTGAAGTGCCTTAAGGAAACTATACTTTTTTATCTTGCAAGCATGCACTGAGCTACTGTTATAAGAGGAATTAGGACTCTAAATTTTAGAAAAGCAAACTTCCAGCTCTTCAAGGTGTCAGTAAACAGTACCCCCTGGGGAACGGCTCTCAGAGACAAGGGAGCAGAACATAGCTGGCAGATCTATGCTTTCCATAGAGCACAAGAGATCTCAATCCCCAGGTGTAAGAAATCAGGCAAGGAAGGCAAGAGACCCCCATGACTGAGTCAAGACCTGCGGGTCAAACTTAAGAGCAAGTTGGGATTACACAGGAAATGGAAGAAGGGACAGGCATCCTGGGAAGAGCATAGGAACATTGCCTGGCTATGTAGGGATGAGGTCAGGAAGGCCAAGGCTCAGCTGGAACTGAATTTGGCATGGGACATAAAGAAAAACAAGAAAGGCTTTTACAGGTAGGTGAACCAGAAAAGGAAGGTGAAAGAGAGCGCACCCTCCTTGATGAGCAACAGTGGGGAACTAGTAACAACGGATGAGGAGAAGGCTGAGATTCTCAACAACTTTTTTGCCTCAGTCTTCACTGGCAACCCCTCTCCTTATGGTTCTCATGTTGATGGCCCACAAGATGGAGACCAGGGAGACAAAGTCCCTTCCACTGTCAGTGAAGGCAATATGCATGCCCATCTGAGGAACCTGAAGATATACCTGATGAAATGCATCCCAGAGTCCTGAGAGAATTAGCTGATGTAGTTTCCAAGCCACTCTCCATGATATCTGAAAAGTCCTGGCAGTGAGGTGAAGTCCCTGGGGACTAGAAGAAGGGACACATTACACCCACTTTTAAAAAGGGTAGAAAGGAGGACCCTGGAAACTACCAACCTGTCAGCCTCACCTCCAAGCCATGGAAGAGATCCTCCTAGATGCCATGCTGAGGCACATGGAGGACAGGGAGGTGCTTCACGACAGCCAGCATGGCTTTACTAGGGGCAAATCCTGCCTAACCTCAAGGCTTTCCATGATAAAATGACTGTCAGTGGGCAAGGGAAGACCAACAGATGTCATCTATCTGGACTTCCGTAAAGCCTTTGATACAGTCCCCCACAACATCCTTCTCTCTATACTGCAGAGATATGGATTTCATGGGTGGACTGTTCAGTGGATTAGGAATTGACTGGATGATTGCATCCAGAGGGTAGTGCAAGTCTTGAAGTCCAGATGGAGAGCAGTAACAGGTGGCGTCCCTCAGGAGAATGTATTGGGACCTGTACTCTTTTAATATTTGTGTCAATGACATAGCTGGATCAAGTGCATCATCAGCAAGTTTGCAGATGACACCAAGGTGAGTGGTTCTGCCAATATGCCAGAGGGATGGGATGTCATCCAGAGGGATCTGTACAAGCTGGAGAGGTGGGCCCAAGTGAACCTCATGAGGTTCAACAAGAACAGTGCAGGGCTCTGCACCTGGGCTAGAGCAATCCTCATTATTAATACAGGCTGGGGAATGAGGTGATAGAAAGCGGCCCTATGGAAAAGGACTTGGGGATGCTGATGGATGAGAAGCTGGATATGAGTGGACAGTGTGTGCTTTCAGCCTAGAAGGCAAATCACATCCTGGGCTACAACAAAAGATGCATTGCCAGCAGATCCAGAGAGGTGACTCTGCCACTTTACTCTTCTCTGGTGAGATTTCAATACTGCATCGAGCTCTGAAGCCCTCAATACAGGAAGGACACAGAGCTGATCAGGAGGTTGCAGTACCTCTGCTATGAAGACAGGCTGAGGGAGCTGGAGTTCAGCCTGGAGAAGAGAAAGCTCTGGGGAGACTTAATTACAACCTGTACCTGAAAGGGGCCTACATGAAGGATGGAGAGAGACTGATTACAAAGGCCTGCAGTGACAGGATGAGGGGCAGTGGCTCAAACTAGAGAAGAGTAGACTTAGATTGGATGTTAGGAACAAGTTCTTTACCATGAGGGTGTGGTGAAGAGGTTATTAAATTTATTAATATAAAATATGAATTATGGAACTATCATTTTCATTAATTATCAAACTATTAGTAACCAATGAATCACCAACTTATATACATGTTCTAGTGCACATTCGTGAAATACATTCCACAAGTGGCTTAGTGTTATGATTAGAACTTAATTGAACTATCTATAGACCATTTCTATATTTATATAACGAAGGGTGCAGTTCCACCGCTTGGCCGCTTGGGGGGACGGGGGCGGCTTCTGGCTATATACAGCAATATTATAATCTAATAATATAATCTAATAATGCTAGATGCGGATACTTTGAACTGAGTGCTAGTGGATGGAAAGCACGTGGAAGATACTCTGCAGCTGTTGTTTGTAGCAAGGTGGAGGTCCAGCAGACTACTGTCGCTGGACTGGTTCCTAGTCAAGTTGGACGGCGGCTTTGGGTCACTCTCCTCTCTCCGCAGCAGTGCAGAGGGAATACTGGAATGTGGGCTTAGCTTGGAAGCAGGTTCCCTTCAGGACTTGGTCGATTCCCTCCAGACAACAGGGATCGGTCCTGGTCGGGGTCGGCCCGTGGGGTTGGCTCGCACGACAGGGTGGGGCGACGGTTGCCAGTAGGCGGGCTCAGAGGATGTGGCAGCAGGCAAAGCTACGGGGTCGGCCCAACCACGGCGATTCTCGGGGCCGATGCAAACAGCCTCGGGGAGAGAATGCGGCTGCGTTAGGTGGCGGATTCTCGTTTACTGAGCTTACAGGAACAGCGGGACTCTCGGAGTGGTCCCGGGTTCGGTGCAGTATAGGCACGAACAATGCTTTAGTCTTCCCTGAGGTTTACAGGGCTCAGAGCGGCACATGTGGTGGCTCCTCTCCCACTACGGCGGGGCTAGGCATATGTGGACTCGGTCTCGATCAAGTCCTTTCTCCCCGGCAACTGGGCAGATCTTACCCTCAAGGGGGTTGGTCCAGGCCTCCAGTGGCATGGTGGGCTCTCCTGGTCGGTACGACTGGCTGTGGCAATGCTGGGCTTCTCAGGCTCAGCGAAGGTCCTCCCTCTGTGGAGATGATCCTCACAACTGCTTCTCACGATGCAGAGGCTTTCAATATGCGTGCATGTATAACAGAAGTTAACAACAATAAGCTCAATGGCAGAGGTTGCAGCTCGAGAGTTGCTCTCTTGAGCAAGCACAGAGGCAAAAGGAAAGAGGGGGCAACTTGTTTACCAACTGGGGTGATACTTATAGATTCCTCGAGGCTGGGTTTGACCAATGGGCACTCTCATAAACAACTGGCTTCAGCCTACAGAGAGCGTGAGGCTAGAATTATGCCCATACTGGGTGTTTGCACGAGCACTGTATGCGCTGGGTGCGTGCTGGCCTGGCTAATGCCTTGGCTTTTGTATTCCTCCTGAAGGAGGGGGAACTTGTCCACATGCTGGGACAAGACTCAACATCTGGGCATAATGTGCCTTTACCATAGAGGGTAGTGGAACACTGGAACAAATTACTGTAACAAAGTAGCGGCATGGGATTTAACACATCCAAGTTCTGGGTTCTGCATATCGGCCACAACAACCCCATGCAGAGCTACAGGCTGGGGTCAGAGTGGCTGGAGAGCAGCCAGGCAGAGAGGGACCTGGGGATGCTGGTTGATGGTAGGATGAACATGAGCCTGCAGTGTGCCCAGGTGGCCAGGAGGGCCAATGGCATCCTGGCCTGCATCAGGAACAGTGTGGCCAGCAGGAGCAGGGAGCTCATTCTGTCCCTGTACACTGCACTGGTTAGGCCACACCTCGAGTACTGTGTCCAGTTCTGGGCCACTCAGTTTAGGAAGGATGTTGACTTGCTGGAACGAGTCCAGAGAAGGGCAACAAAGTTGGTGAGGGGTTTGGAACATAAGCCCTGTGAGGAGAGACTGAAGGAGCTGGGGCTGCTTAGCCTGGAGAGGAGGAGACTCAGGGGTGACCTTATTGCTCTCTACAACTACCTGAAGGAGGGTTGTAGACAGGCAGAGGTTGGTCTCTTCTCCCAGGCAGCCAGCACCAGAACAAGAGGACACGGTCTCAGGCTGCGCCAGGGGAAGTTCAGGCTGGAGGTCAGGAGGAAGTTTTACACAGAGAGAGTGATTGCCCATTGGAATGGACTGCCCGGGGAGGTGGTGTAATCGCTGTCACTGGAGGTGTTCAGAAGGAGACTTGACAGGGTGCTTGGCTGCATGGTTTAGTTGGTTGGGTGGTGTTGGATGATAGGTTGGACGCGATGATCTTGAAGGTCTCTTCCAACCTGGTCTATTCTATTCTATTCTATTCTACCTAGGGAGTGGCCCCATCCCTGGAGATGTTCAAAGTGAGGCTTGACAGGGCTATGGGCAACCTGATGTAGTTAAGGATGTCCCTGCTTACTGCAGAGGGGGATGGACTAGATGACCTTCAGATGTCCCTTCCAAGCCAGACCATTCAATGAGTTACTTATTTTTTAAGATAAAATATCCTTCTTTTCTAATTTACTTTAAATCTGAAAGGGCACAACTCTAACAAACATTTCATTTATGTTTCTTTCTTCACAGGAAGCCTAATCTGTACACTGAACTCTGTCATTCTTCTTACTCATAATTTTCATCTTCTGGAAAGAAACCTGTCAAATATTGAGTGGGTGGATTTTTTTAGTCCTGTCAAAATGTCTTGCCTTTTAAGGACCAGGTTAACAACCTGTTAAGAATGTCAAAGGGCAAATTCAAAGGAAGAGTTTTTTATTAAAATAATGAAAATAACTTTTTTATATTAATCCTGGTGCAATAATTGTCTCTGATCTCGAAGTATGCTGTGCATGAGTAGCAATCTGAAGTGTACAGAGCATTTTTCTGTGTCCATCCCCACCGCTTGCCCAGTTTCCTCTTGTTTCCTGCACACCTTTCGAAGTACCCAGATAAGATGTAAAAGATTTTTCAAAGTCAGCCCTTAAGCGGATGTGCTTTCCTAAACTCTGTGCACAATTCCCATTAAAACATAAACTCCTGAAAACAAAACAAACTCCACATTATATATGCCACCATCAATAGAACACCATCTGATTTTTTATTGTTGTTCTTTACAGAAGTTCCTATGGATTACTTTATAAAGGGAAGACATATAATACAAGATATACACTCTTCTTTCTGTTATGTCCTTACTACATGTAATAGGCCACTGTTTACAGTTCCATCATTGCTCTAAAATATTATTTGGAATAAAATTTGAGGAGACAAACCCAGGAAAAATCCTGTGTGCTATTAGAAAAAATACAGTCCTACACAGAATAAGATATCTGGTTACATAACTTATGGTTTACTGTCAATTTTGCTCCTTCTAATTACTGACATTTCTGGGAATCACTCCTTTTTCTTCTTTGTATAAAAAGCATATATTAACACACAAGAATCATGTCCTCACAAATTAACCCAAAATCTCCTTTATTTTCCTTAAACACTTTATCTTTGATACTTAATGTTTAAATTATAGAGATAGGAATCCTTCTGTCAGCTTCACATCATGTTTGCTATTGAACTCTTCAGAATAGCTGTGCCACATCGTATCTCCCCAGCACTGTGGTAATTTGAAAGACTAATTTTACCATCTGATCCTAGCTTTAAACTGCAGGTGACTGAGTTAAATTTCCCTGTTGTCTAGAGCTGTGGTTCCATGTTTGCAGTTGTGCATTGTCATACTGCCTTGGAGCACAAGTTAGTTCAGACAGAAGGGCACTTTTCCAACACTGCTGCTTACTTAAGCAGAGGTAGAGGGGTTTGGACATTGAGAAACCTAATGCTCTAACACCTGCATATGCAGCCTTATCTGCGGGGCTCCCAGTGGACTGGCCTCTTTGGAATAGCTGGCCTTCTGTTTATAGTATCAGACTTCCCCTATACTGATAGTACTGGTAGCCATAAACAACTGTCATTAAAGCACTGCTTCAATGCCAGAACATCACTCAGACTGCAAAAACAATATACAAATTTTGCTTTTGACTGAGCACTGACTGCAGCAGCAGACACATGGGTTCTTGACTGATGACAGCTGTGTATGTCCTGATGTAGCTGTACTGAGACCCAAAAAGGTATAAGCCATTTTTCCCATAGATGTACATGCAGGGATGTAATGACATGAGGCTAGGCTGCCCCAAGCCTAAAAATTCAGAGGTTCTTGTTTTTTGGCTTTGTGTGAAGATTAGGAACTACTTGCACCTGTGCATCAGAATCAGGAGAGTCAACCTCTAATGTATGGTCGCTGAGCTATTTTATGCAAAATCCCACATCTGTTCTACTAAACTATGTACAGTTGCATTGAAACGAAGAAACCATTATTCCCCACAGTTTTTGTTCTCAATCTATTTTCTTTGTCTTACTTGTTGCCCAAAAGAACTGACATTCATGGACCACAATTTTGAATCACTCCTTAGATATATATAGATTCCTCCACTAATTGTTTTCCAGGTCCCAGAATTGCAATGCAATTGATTTATAATTGTAATCTAAGTGCTTAATAATTATAACTTAATAATCACTCAAGGAAGAAAGTACAAGTGATTAAAAAGCAATGCAAAACATAAAATAATCAAAACAAAGACAATGTTCATCTATTTATACACAGTTTTAATAGGATGAGAGATGCTGGTGTTATTTGCCAGGATCATTTGGCTGGAAGGGATCATAGCAAGTCCTGCTAATGTCTAGAAAAATCCCACTGAAGTCCAAAGGTGTACTTCTTCTGAGGGGAACAGATATGAGAAGAGCTTGGAGGGGCATAAGAAAAGGGCTGCAGAGGCCATGCATCTATAGTATAGCACAGCAAGGAGTGGGAGGAGGAGACAAATGAGACAGATTTCCTCACTGCCTGAACTAGCTCTTTCTTCCTCTGAACTTCTGCTCATCCTCCCACTTGTGAATTTGTTCAGGAACATATGCAGGCAGCACAGATTCCTAGTGCAGCATAGCTTCCTTACACAGCTGCTCGAAGCTCCTAAGCAACATGTATTCATTTTGCTGTATCTTCCCTCATGACTGCAGCTTACTACTCCTTGGGCCCATGGTGGGTTAGCCACCTTCTTAAGGACAGTATTTGGGGCAGTATGTGGCTTCACCTACAGGTGCCGTGACACTTTAGACAAAAGGGGGAAAATTTGTACTGTTCTATTCCCAGCTAGATGGATAGCTAAGTCTTCATACAGCAGGAATAACACTTTTTACATGATTACATCCTGCTGTCTTAGCCAGAGCTAATGATTACTGGGCTCTGTAAGCATGCCTATGGGATGGGAAACAGGCAGACAAATTCAGGCTGGAGGAAAACCGAAGACACCTTTCTGGTGATAGTAGTTCTGTGCCTACAGGTTCATAAAACACAGGCATACCCTACCATGGAAGAAGGATTCCAATTCTTGGATGAAGACCAGCAACTGGTCCACAGGGAAGAGAGGCAGAAGGGAAGGAGAGTTTGTCAATGGTATACTCTTTGCAAAGTCCCAGACACATACAGCTGAATAGGACTAAGGAGAATATGAAGAGCAGCAAAGAATAACGGCTCCACTGAGAACAGCTTTTACTTCGCCTTCTTTTCAAAAGACCTGACATTGAGCAATGCCAATCTAAGTCTGTAAAAAAGATATTTTCCTGAAGACAGGAATGACACAAATTTGTTATTATACAGCATGACCTTAGAGCAATGTGACATTAGTGAAATCAGTTACTCCATGTAGGAAATATGAGATGTTGGTTCACTGCTGTGAACTGAAGTTCAGTTCTTATTCCCATGAGGGGCATAAGGAACAGTGGCTGGACACTGCTTATGGCAGCGTGGGTCTGGGGTAGGGCATACTGGGCAGAATCTGTGAGAGCAGGAGTTGGGTAGAGAACAGTCGTGCAGGGCACAAGATCACTGCCCGGACTAGACTGATCTTTGGCAAAATGACCACAGCCAGAGAAGGGCAACAAGGCTGGTGAGAGGCCTTGAGCACAAGCCCTATGAGGAGAAGCTGAGGGAGCTGGGATTGTTTAGCCTGGAGAGGGGGAGGCTCAGGGGAGACCTTATTGCTGTTTACAACTACCTGAAGGATGGTTGTAGCCAGGAGGGGGTTGGTCTCTTCTCTCTAGCAACCAGCACCAGAACAAGAAGACACAGTCTCAAGCTGCACCAGGGGAAGTTTAGGCTCGAGGTGAGGAGAAAGTTCTTCACTGAGAGAGTCATTCATCATTGGAATGGGCTACTCAGGGAGGTGGTGGAGTCACCATCCCTGGATGTTTTCAAGAGGGGACTGGAAGTGGCACTTAGTGCCATGGTTTAGTCATGAGGTCTGTGGTGACAGGTTGGACTTGATGATCTTTGAGGTCTCTTCCAAGCTTGGTGATTCTGGGTGATTCTGTGAAGTGTACCCTCTCACACTGGAGCTGGCAAATCTGCCCACTCCCAGAAAAAGGACTAAAGCTATGGGGGCGACGGAGATTGGAATCAATACGGCTGACCAATATGATCGAGTATTGTTCCTTTATTGTTCCAGTGTTGCAGGCCTATGGAGCAGGCCTGTAGTGCAAGTATAGCACAGTAAAGTGTAGAAGAAGAGACAGGAAAGGCAGAAGTGCATAGCAAGGGAACTTCTACAACTTACACAAACTCGGAGTGCCTTGCTGGCATGGCTTCATTGGTTCCCATCGCACTATTACAGATTATTGGTCCAACTACTAACGACATGCAAGGTTTGTTGATGCAGGTGCATGTCCTGTTGTCCCAAGATAACTGTCCATGTTTATAGCTACCAGTGCCTTGTTTTAGTTACATGCTGCAGGCACAGCACTGTTTTGCTACATTGCTAGCCACTTCTGCATTTATGCTGAGCATGGCCACCACCATGTCAGGCTCTAAGCCTACACTGCCAGATTGCTCACACTGCTCATCGCTGGCATTGCCACATAAAGCTACCTCTTCAGATTATTTAAAATAAGTTTGTATTGTACAATGGAAATACAGAGACCTTGATTCAGCAATTAAGACACTAAAACTGGATTTATTATCTTGTCGAGTCAGGGCTTCACTGATTTTAAGAAAGAGATTAAATGGAAATATGTCTGTAGCAGATATTTAGAGTTCTGAATGCTGCTGTAATTTCTGTCCTTTCTCCTATCTTCTTCACAGTTTTTTCTCTTAAATTGAGGGAAAAGACTGCCCTATGACTAGAGTATCAGTGGCTACAGGCTCTTCAGAGGAGATAGGCTTCACATTCGCAGGCTCTTGTCATGGTGGGGAACTTCAACCACTATGACAACTGTAAGCAATCCAGGAGACTCCTGAGTGCTTTGATTCTAATTTCTTAAGCCCGTAAATAGACAGCCCTATCCAAGAAGATGCAATAGTTGACATGATGGTCACAAATCCTAGTGAGTTCAGGAGGAAGCCTGGCCTGCAGTGAGCACATGATGGGGAGGTTACAGTCCTGAGGGATATGAGACAGGCAAGGAATATAGTCTCTGAATGTTAGGAAAGCAAACTTCCACCTCTTCAAGGACTTAGTCAGCAGGAGTGCTGTGCCCGGTTGACGGTGTCCCTTTAAGAAAGGGAATATGGTGGACGGAAGTTGGTAAACGGGAGGAAGAGTCTAAACTAATTTTTCATTGGGCAAGTGGGAGGAAGCAATATCTGGCCTGAGAGTGAAGTGGGCATTCCCAGCACTTCTCTGTCACTCTTGCTTCCGCTTTTCCTCGGTGCAGGAGCTGTGCTGGGCTTTCTGCCAAGACTTCGGCCTTGAAGATAAGACTAACTTTTTTCCAATTAACACAAACTGCTTCTAACATTTTCTTTTTCTCTTTTCTTCCTCTTTCTATCCCATTCTGGGAGAGGGGGAGAGAGGGAGAGCGGAGGTGGGGAACACCTCGGCACGGGGGAACACCTCGGCAAGGGGGGTTACTCTCATTTCTGTGTTACACTGCTGTATATCTTTGTATATATTGTAGATATTGTAAATTTGTAAATATTCCCCTGCAAAATCCTACACTGCTTTGTAAATATAGCTCCACTGCTTTGCTAATTCGGCTGGTGAGTTTTTTTTTCCTTTCCCTTCAATTTTTTTATTCCCTTTTACCTTACAAGGGGGAAGGGAAGAGGCTTCTCGGCCTTACCCTTTCACCCACCACATTTTTTTTTTATTGGCGTGCCCAACGTGGGGCAGATAATTAGTTTAATTTATTACTTGATTGATTTAGTGTTTTCCAGCTGAATTAGCAAACATGAAGGTCTTGTGGTTTGTGGAGCGATTGTTCTTTTCAATTTTTGGGGCTCTGGTTTACAGATATTGTTTGGGTTTGCTTTTGGATTACCTGGGTAAATATTTGGTGCGGACAATTTATATGTGGGTTATGTATAGAGTTAAATTATGGTATGGAAAATGTATTAATTTATTATGGCCAGTGAGATACAGGAATGTTACCTCCACCACTCTCCCAATTGAGATAAAGGGTTTTAAGATTCCGCCTGAGGAGAGAGTAACTTTAAGTGATGCCTGGGATCCAAAGGTGATTTATTTGGTGTGTATAATTCTGCTGCTGGTGATAACTAATGTGTATTGTCTATATTCCTGGTGTCGAGAGAAAAAGGTGTCCAGAGCTTGTTTTGTTATTAAAACTAGACCAAAAGAAAACGCCGTAGCTCGAGATCAGTCCCAGAGTCATCTAGTGATGAGGACTGTGGAGAACCCGTGTCAGTTAAAAAGAAGGCTAAAAAGTCAATTGGTAAAGCAGCTCTAAATGACTTTGCTGATTCTAGCAAGCTGCCAAGGGCGGCAGCTGGTATCAACATGGCTCCTACTCCTCTCCTTCTTCTTCTTCTCCATCGGCCATTAACGGAGCAACGTCACTTCCGCCCAATCCTCGGTGGGACCGGAAGTCACTGCCCCAGCAGCTGATTTATCTCAGGACCTGTCAGCTTCCATTAAGGTGGCTGTCAATTCAAACACAGCTCCAGTTAAGGTGGCTCCTTTAAAGACTAGAGGTGCAAAGGCCAAAGATGGAGAAGAAGAGGAGCTGGAGACTGATCCTGGTGAGGGGCCCTCTACTCTAAGAGATCCTGCTCAGGAGGAAGAAGTGGTTTGTTTTAAAGATCTAGCTAACCTAGTGAGATCAAAGCAGGATACAGATGAAGCTAGGAAAGCAGCTGGCAAAGGTAGTTCTCAGCTTAAAGAGATCCTTAGGAGAATGACAGCAGGATTATATGGACAAAAATTCAGGGAGATGAAGAGGAAGATGATATTTTGGAGTGTTCTTCTCCAAGGGAGGAATTGCGTAATGTCCGTAAAGATTTCACCAGGGCAGATAAGGAACCAGTTCTAGCTTGGCTCAGTAGGTGTTATGATACAGGTGCTCCGGCTCTAACAGTTGGAGACAAGTCAGCAGCTCAGTTAGGAACTCTCTCAAGGGATAATGGAATAGATAGACATCTAGGCAGAGCTCTCGGTAAGGTTAATCTGTGGATACGCCTTTTAATGGCGGTTGCCCTGAGATACCCTTCCCGAGATGATCTTCCATGGAATCCTAAACCCTGGACTACCATAGATGAGGGAATTAAGCGCTTGAGAGAATTTGCTGTTAGAGAGCTACTCTATGGTGAACATGAAACTCTAAATCCTGATGACATTCCTGTGGGTATTGGTCTTGCAAAAAAAGATCATCAAACTTGCTCCTTCCAATTATGCAAACATTCTGGCAAGCAGAATTGTGTCAAGAAGTTATGGTGGAGCTTCTCCCACGGTTGGCCAATTCAGTGATCAAATGAGACAATTGGAGGATAGCATGACACGTGGTTCTTTGGTTTCAGCCATTGAAACTCTGTCTGGAAAAATTGAGAATTGCATGAGAGAGTTAAAAGATGAATTTAGAAATTCCATATCCCAATTGGCACAAAGGGATAATTTCAATTCTTCCTCCAGGTGGGTACAAGTTTCATCTGTGAGGAATACACGTCCTCCAAGGAGGTCATTCCAAAACAGGTTATTCCAGAACAGGTCATTCCAAAACAGACCACCAAGGCAATCACGTAGAACTATTTGGATAACTCTGCGTGATCAGTTTGGTGAGAATATGAACCGCTGGGATGGCCAACCAACTTCTAATCTTTTCAGGAGACTGAGGGAATTGCAAAGTGGCAGAACCCAAGGTAGCAATACCAGAAGGGTAGCTGTTACTTCCACAGTTCCCCAGAACGACTCTTATGGTTCCAACAGTGGCTCCAGTTATAACATGCAAAGTTATAACCCTGCAAACTATGTGCAATGCACATGTGCGCATGTTCCCCATAACTAGGGGTGCCCTGCCTCCCGCCAGGGGGAGGAGAGGGATAACAGAGATAATAGAATCTATTGGGATGTGTACATCCAGTGGCCTGGCACTTCACAATTTCGGAAGTACAGGGCCTTGGTTGACACAGGAGCTCAGTGCACCATAATACCATCAAATTATCAGGGATCAGAGTCTATAACTATTCTGGGAGTCACTGGTGGATCTCAAGAGTTAAGTAAGGTAGAGGTTAATATAAGTTTAACTGGTAAACAATGGAGGAAGCATACAATTGTGACCGGACCTGATGCACCTTGTATTTTGGGAATTGATTTTCTGAGAGAAGGGCGTTTCAAAGACCCTAGAGGTTACAAATGGGCTTTTGGAGTAGCTTCAATAGAAATTGATGGACAGAAATTGAAGCTATCTGCCAGACTTGAACTTTCTGATGAATCTGCAGTTGTGGGACAACATAAGATACAGGACATTAAATTGCCGGTTGCTTCTCAAACTGTGCATCACAGACAATACAGAACCAACCGTGACTCTTTGTTGCCCATTCAGAATCTGATTCGTCAGTTGGAGAGTCAGAAAGTCATCAGCAAAACTCATTCACCTTTCAACAGTCCAGTGTGGCCTGTGAGAAAGCAGAATGGAGACTGGCGTCTGACAGTAGACTACCGAGCCCTGAATGAAGTGACACCACCTATGAGTGCAGCAGTACCAGACATGATGGAACTACAGTATGAGCTGGAACCAAAGAGGCCAAATGGTATGCTACCATAGACATTGCTAATGCATTTTTCTCTATTCCCATAGCAGAGGAATGCAGGTCTCAGTTTGCTTTCACCTGGAGAGGAATCCAGTACACTTTCAACAGATTGCCAATGGGCTGGATCCACAGCTCAAGCATCTGTCATGCAGTGATCCACGATGCTCTGGAGAAAGGCAGTGCCCAGAACACATCCAGTTCATCGATGACATCATTGTCTGGGGTAAAACTGCTGAGGAAGTCTTCGAGAAAGGTAACAAGATCATTGACATTCTTCTGAATGCAGGTTTTGCCATCAAACGAGACAAGGTGAAAGGACCTACCACAGAAATTCAGTTTCTGGGAGTGCGATGGCAGGATGGACGCCGACACATTCCAGTGGATGTGGTAAATAGAGTCTCTACCATGGCAAGTCCCACAAACAAGCAAGAGACCCTCCGTTTCTTGGGGATAGTGGGATTTTGGAGACTGCACATTCCTGGATACAGTCAGATTGTGAAACCTCTGTATGATGTGACTCGAAAGAGAAACCATTTCCACTGGGGACCTGAACAACAAGCAGCCTTTGACCAGATAAAGCAAGAGGTAGTTCAAGCAATGGGTCTGGGACCTGTCCGAGATGGTCCAGACATTAAGAACATTTTGTACACGGCTGCAAGTGACAATGGTCCAACCTGGTGCTTGTGGCAAAAAGCTCCAGGTGAGACACGTGGACGACCTCTTGGTTTCTGGAGTCGAGGTTACAGAGGTTCAGAGGCTAACTATACTCCAACAGAGAAAGAAATCTTAGCTGCCTATGAAGGAGTGAAAGCATCTTCTGAAGTGATTGGAACTGAATCACAACTTCTCTTAGCTCCCAGATTACCAGTTTTGAATTGGATGTTCAAAGGCAAAGGTTCCACACCACATCATGCCACAGACTCCACATGGTCTAAGTGGATGGCTCTGATAACACAGAGAGCTCGAATGGGAAATCTTGAAAGACCTGGTCTAGTGGAGGTGATCTCAAGTTGGCCTGAAGGTATCAACTGTGCTAAACCTCCAGAGGAGAAAGTAACTCGTGCTGAGGAAGCTCCTCCTTACAATGACCTGTCTGATGATGAAAAGAAATATGCTTTGTTCACAGACGGTTCCTGTCGTCTTGTTGGAAACAAGCGAAGGTGGAAGTCTGCAGTGTGGAGTCCAACACGCCGAGTTGCAGAGGCGAAAGATGGAGAAGGAGAATCCAGTCAGTTCGCAGAGGTAAAAGCTGTCCAGCTAGCTCGACGTAGCTGAACGTGAGAGATGGCCAAAGCTTTATCTCTACACCGACTCATGGATGGTAGCCAATGCTCTATGGGGTTGGCTAAAGAACTGGAAGAAGAGTGGTTGGCAGAGAAAAGGAAAACCCATTTGGGCAGCCAACCTATGGCAGGACATTGCTGATCGAATCGAGAGAATTCCAGTGAAAGTGAGACACATCGATGCTCACATTCCTAAGAGCAAAGCTACTGAGGAACAGCAACACAACCATCAGGCAGATCTAGCTGCAAGAGTTTCTCAAGTAGACATGGACTCTAATCTTGATCTCGACTGGAAACACCGAGGTGAGATATTCTTAGCTCGGTGGGCTCACGATTCGTCAGGACATCAAGGCAGAGATGCAACATACCAATGGGCTCGTGACAGATCCATAGACATTTCCATGGATGCTATCACACAAGTCATCCATGACTGTGACATTTGTGCTGCTATTAAGCAGGCAAAACGACTTAAGCCCTTGTGGTATGGTGACAGATGGTCCAAGTACAAGTATGGTGAAGCTTGGCAGATTGACTACATCACTCTACCACGTTCTCGTTCTGGTAAGCAATACGTGCTTACTATGGTAGAGGCAAACACTGGATGGTTGGAAACTTATCCAGTTCCACATGCAACTGCACGCAACACCATTCTCGGTCTGGAGAGACAGATCCTGTGGAGACACGGAACTCCAGAGAGGATCGAGTCAGACAACGGAACTCATTTCAAGAACAACCTTGTAAAGAACTGGGCAAAAGAGCACGGTATTGAGTGGATATTCCACATTCCCTACTATGCACCAGCTTCAGGGAAGATTGAACGCTACAACGGTTTGTTGAAGACCACTCTTAAAGCCATGGGGGGTGGATCTTTGAAAAACTGGGAAAAACATTTAGCACAAGCAACCTGGCTGGTAAATAGTAGAGGTTCAGTGAACCGAGCTGGACCTGCACATTCAGATTTGCTACGGAAAGTGGAAGGTGATAGAGTTCCTGTTGTTAGAGAAAAGAATCTGTTAGGTAAAACTGTTTGGGTATTTTCACCCTCAGGAGAGGCTAAACCTGTCCGAGGGGTGGTTTCAGCTGAAGGTCCGGGTCACACTTATTGGGTAATGCAGGAGAATGGTGAAATTCAGTGTATTCCACAAAGAAACTTAACTTTAGCTGAAAGAGGTTAACTTCGAACTGCTGTACAGCTACATCGCGCCCAAAAGAAGAATCAACGAGGAATCTACGGTGCATGAACCCTGAGATCCCTGAGAGCCCTGAGTCAACTAAGAGACCCTGAAATTTCCTGTTTCCCTTTTCTTTGCTTCTTTGGCGAAGAAATGAACTGTTTTCCATTTTTCTCATTTTCTGATTTTCTTGGACTTTTGAATCATCTACATCTGAGCATAGCCGGAATGGACTATGAACTATATTCACGAACTGTAAATATCATTTTGGATTGAATGGACAGTATAAACAGCCAATGAAAATTGTTTAGAAGGGGTGGATTGTGCCCGGTTGACGGTGTCCCTTTAAGAAAGGGAATATGGTGGACGGAAGTTGGTAAACGGGAGGAAGAGTCTAAACTAATTTTTCATTGGGCAAGTGGGAGGAAGCAATATCTGGCCTGAGAGTGAAGTGGGCATTCCCAGCACTTCTCTGTCACTCTTGCTTCCGCTTTTCCTCGGTGCAGGAGCTGTGCTGGGCTTTCTGCCAAGACTTCGGCCTTGAAGATAAGACTAACTTTTTTTTCCAATTAACACAAACTGCTTCTAACATTTTTCTTTTTCTCTTTTCTTCCTCTTTCTATCCCATTCTGGGGAGAGGGGGAGAGAGGGGAGAGCGGAGGTGGGGAACACCTCGGCACGGGGGAACACCTCGGCAAGGGGGGTTACTCTCATTTCTGTGTTACACTGCTGTATATCTTTGTATATATTGTAGATATTGTAAATTTGTAAATATTCCCCTGCAAAATCCTACACTGCTTTGTAAATATAGCTCCACTGCTTTGCTAATTCGGCTGGTGAGTTTTTTTTTTCCTTTCCCTTCAATTTTTTTATTCCCTTTTACCTTACAAGGGGGAAGGGAAGAGGCTTCTCGGCCTTACCCTTTCACCCACCACATTGATGCAGGTGCATGTCCTGTTGTCCCAAGATAACTGTCCATGTTTATAGCTACCAGTGCCTTGTTTTAGTTACATGCTGCAGGCACAGCACTGTTTTGCTACATTGCTAGCCACTTCTGCATTTATGCTGAGCATGGCCACCACCATGTCAGGCTCTAAGCCTACACTGCCAGATTGCTCACACTGCTCATCGCTGGCATTGCCACATAAAGCTACCTCTTCAGATTATTTAAAATAAGTTTGTATTGTACAATGGAAATACAGAGACCTTGATTCAGCAATTAAGACACTAAAACTGGATTTATTATCTTGTCGAGTCAGGGCTTCACTGATTTTAAGAAAGAGATTAAATGGAAATATGTCTGTAGCAGATATTTAGAGTTCTGAATGCTGCTGTAATTTCTGTCCTTTCTCCTATCTTCTTCACAGTTTTTCTCTTAAATTGAGGGAAAAGACTGCCCTATGACTAGAGTATCAGTGGCTACAGGCTCTTCAGAGGAGATAGGCTTCACATTCGCAGGCTCTTGTCATGGTGGGGAACTTCAACCACTATGACAACTGTAAGCAATCCAGGAGACTCCTGAGTGCTTTGATTCTAATTTCTTAAGCCCGTAAATAGACAGCCCTATCCAAGAAGATGCAATAGTTGACATGATGGTCACAAATCCTAGTGAGTTCAGGAGGAAGCCTGGCCTGCAGTGAGCACATGATGGGGGAGGTTACAGTCCTGAGGGATATGAGACAGGCAAGGAATATAGTCTCTGAATGTTAGGAAAGCAAACTTCCACCTCTTCAAGGACTTAGTCAGCAGGAGTGCTGTGTTGTTGACGGTGTCCCTTTAAGAAAGGGAATATGGTGGACGGAAGTTGGTAAACGGGAGGAAGAGTCTAAACTAATTTTTCATTGGGCAAGTGGGAGGAAGCAATATCTGGCCTGAGAGTGAAGTGGGCATTCCCAGCACTTCTCTGTCACTCTTGCTTCCGCTTTTCCTCGGTGCAGGAGCTGTGCTGGGCTTTCTGCCAAGACTTCGGCCTTGAAGATAAGACTAACTTTTTTTTCCAATTAACACAAACTGCTTCTAACATTTTTCTTTTTCTCTTTTCTTCCTCTTTCTATCCCATTCTGGGGAGAGGGGGGGGGAGAGAGGGGAGAGCGGAGGTGGGGAACACCTCGGCACGGGGGAACACCTCGGCAAGGGGGGTTACTCTCATTTCTGTGTTACACTGCTGTATATCTTTGTATATATTGTAGATATTGTAAATTTGTAAATATTCCCCTGCAAAATCCTACACTGCTTTGTAAATATAGCTCCACTGCTTTGCTAATTCGGCTGGTGAGTTTTTTTTTTTTTTTCCTTTCCCTTCAATTTTTTATTCCCTTTTACCTTACAAGGGGGAAGGGAAGAGGCTTCTCGGCCTTACCCTTTCACCCACCACATTTTTTTTTATTGGCGCCCAACGTGGGGCAGATAATTAGTTTAATTTATTACTTGATTGATTTAGTGTTTTCCAGCTGAATTAGCAAACATGAAGGTCTTGTGGTTTGTGGAGCGATTGTTCTTTTCAATTTTTGGGGCTCTGGTTTACAGATATTGTTTGGGTTTGCTTTTGGATTACCTGGGTAAATATTTGGTGCGGACAATTTATATGTGGGTTATGTATAGAGTTAAATTATGGTATGGAAAATGTATTAATTTATTATGGCCAGTGAGATACAGGAATGTTACCTCCACCACTCTCCCAATTGAGATAAAGGGTTTTAAGATTCCGCCTGAGGAGAGAGTAACTTTAAGTGATGCCTGGGATCCAAAGGTGATTTATTTGGTGTGTATAATTCTGCTGCTGGTGATAACTAATGTGTATTGTCTATATTCCTGGTGTCGAGAGAAAAAGGTGTCCAGAGCTTGTTTTGTTATTAAAACTAGACCAAAAAGAAAACGCCGTAGCTCGAGATCAGTCCCAGAGTCATCTAGTGATGAGGACTGTGGAGAACCCGTGTCAGTTAAAAAGAAGGCTAAAAAGTCAATTGGTAAAGCAGCTCTAAATGACTTTGCTGATTCTAGCAAGCTGCCAAGGGCGGCAGCTGGTATCAACATGGCTCCTACTCCTTCTCCTTCTTCTTCTTCTCCATCGGCCATTAACGGAGCAACGTCACTTCCGCCCAATCCCTCGGTGGGACCGGAAGTCACTGCCCCAGCAGCTGATTTATCTCAGGACCTGTCAGCTTCCATTAAGGTGGCTGTCAATTCAAACACAGCTCCAGTTAAGGTGGCTCCTTTAAAGACTAGAGGTGCAAAGGCCAAAGATGGAGAAGAAGAGGAGCTGGAGACTGATCCTGGTGAGGGGCCCTCTACTCTAAGAGATCCTGCTCAGGAGGAAGAAGTGGTTTGTTTTAAAGATCTAGCTAACCTAGTGAGATCAAAGCAGGATACAGATGAAGCTAGGAAAGCAGCTGGCAAAGGTAGTTCTCAGCTTAAAGAGATCCTTAGGAGAATGACAGCAGGATTATATGGACAAAAAATTCAGGGAGATGAAGAGGAAGATGATATTTTGGAGTGTTCTTCTCCAAGGGAGGAATTGCGTAATGTCCGTAAAGATTTCACCAGGGCAGATAAGGAACCAGTTCTAGCTTGGCTCAGTAGGTGTTATGATACAGGTGCTCCGGCTCTAACAGTTGGAGACAAGTCAGCAGCTCAGTTAGGAACTCTCTCAAGGGATAATGGAATAGATAGACATCTAGGCAGAGCTCTCGGTAAGGTTAATCTGTGGATACGCCTTTTAATGGCGGTTGCCCTGAGATACCCTTCCCGAGATGATCTTCCATGGAATCCTAAACCCTGGACTACCATAGATGAGGGAATTAAGCGCTTGAGAGAATTTGCTGTTAGAGAGCTACTCTATGGTGAACATGAAACTCTAAATCCTGATGACATTCCTGTGGGTATTGGTCTTGCAAAAAAAGATCATCAAACTTGCTCCTTCCAATTATGCAAACATTCTGGCAAGCAGAATTGTGTCAAGAAGTTATGGTGGAGCTTCTCCCACGGTTGGCCAATTCAGTGATCAAATGAGACAATTGGAGGATAGCATGACACGTGGTTCTTTGGTTTCAGCCATTGAAACTCTGTCTGGAAAAATTGAGAATTGCATGAGAGAGTTAAAAGATGAATTTAGAAATTCCATATCCCAATTGGCACAAAGGGATAATTTCAATTCTTCCTCCAGGTGGGTACAAGTTTCATCTGTGAGGAATACACGTCCTCCAAGGAGGTCATTCCAAAACAGGTTATTCCAGAACAGGTCATTCCAAAACAGACCACCAAGGCAATCACGTAGAACTATTTGGATAACTCTGCGTGATCAGTTTGGTGAGAATATGAACCGCTGGGATGGCCAACCAACTTCTAATCTTTTCAGGAGACTGAGGGAATTGCAAAGTGGCAGAACCCAAGGTAGCAATACCAGAAGGGTAGCTGTTACTTCCACAGTTCCCAGAACGACTCTTATGGTTCCAACAGTGGCTCCAGTTATAACATGCAAAGTTATAACCCTGCAAACTATGTGCAATGCACATGTGCGCATGTTCCCCATAACTAGGGTGCCTGCCTCCCGCCAGGGGAGGAGAGGGATAACAGAGATAATAGAATCTATTGGGATGTGTACATCCAGTGGCCTGGCACTTCACAATTTCGGAAGTACAGGGCCTTGGTTGACACAGGAGCTCAGTGCACCATAATACCATCAAATTATCAGGGATCAGAGTCTATAACTATTCTGGGAGTCACTGGTGGATCTCAAGAGTTAAGTAAGGTAGAGGTTAATATAAGTTTAACTGGTAAACAATGGAGGAAGCATACAATTGTGACCGGACCTGATGCACCTTGTATTTTGGGAATTGATTTTCTGAGAGAAGGGCGTTTCAAAGACCCTAGAGGTTACAAATGGGCTTTTGGAGTAGCTTCAATAGAAATTGATGGACAGAAATTGAAGCTATCTGCCAGACTTGAACTTTCTGATGAATCTGCAGTTGTGGGACAACATAAGATACAGGACATTAAATTGCCGGTTGCTTCTCAAACTGTGCATCACAGACAATACAGAACCAACCGTGACTCTTTGTTGCCCATTCAGAATCTGATTCGTCAGTTGGAGAGTCAGAAAGTCATCAGCAAAACTCATTCACCTTTCAACAGTCCAGTGTGGCCTGTGAGAAAGCAGAATGGAGACTGGCGTCTGACAGTAGACTACCGAGCCCTGAATGAAGTGACACCACCTATGAGTGCAGCAGTACCAGACATGATGGAACTACAGTATGAGCTGGAATCCAAAGAGGCCAAATGGTATGCTACCATAGACATTGCTAATGCATTTTTCTCTATTCCCATAGCAGAGGAATGCAGGTCTCAGTTTGCTTTCACCTGGAGAGGAATCCAGTACACTTTCAACAGATTGCCAATGGGCTGGATCCACAGCTCAAGCATCTGTCATGCAGTGATCCACGATGCTCTGGAGAAAGGCAGTGCTCCAGAACACATCCAGTTCATCGATGACATCATTGTCTGGGGTAAAACTGCTGAGGAAGTCTTCGAGAAAGGTAACAAGATCATTGACATTCTTCTGAATGCAGGTTTTGCCATCAAACGAGACAAGGTGAAAGGACCTACCACAGAAATTCAGTTTCTGGGAGTGCGATGGCAGGATGGACGCCGACACATTCCAGTGGATGTGGTAAATAGAGTCTCTACCATGGCAAGTCCCACAAACAAGCAAGAGACCCTCCGTTTCTTGGGGATAGTGGGATTTTGGAGACTGCACATTCCTGGATACAGTCAGATTGTGAAACCTCTGTATGATGTGACTCGAAAGAGAAACCATTTCCACTGGGGACCTGAACAACAAGCAGCCTTTGACCAGATAAAGCAAGAGGTAGTTCAAGCAATGGGTCTGGGACCTGTCCGAGATGGTCCAGACATTAAGAACATTTTGTACACGGCTGCAAGTGACAATGGTCCAACCTGGTGCTTGTGGCAAAAAGCTCCAGGTGAGACACGTGGGACGACCTCTTGGTTTCTGGAGTCGAGGTTACAGAGGTTCAGAGGCTAACTATACTCCAACAGAGAAAGAAATCTTAGCTGCCTATGAAGGAGTGAAAGCATCTTCTGAAGTGATTGGAACTGAATCACAACTTCTCTTAGCTCCCAGATTACCAGTTTTGAATTGGATGTTCAAAGGCAAAGGTTCCACACCACATCATGCCACAGACTCCACATGGTCTAAGTGGATGGCTCTGATAACACAGAGAGCTCGAATGGGAAATCTTGAAAGACCTGGTCTAGTGGAGGTGATCTCAAGTTGGCCTGAAGGTATCAACTGTGCTAAACCTCCAGAGGAGAAAGTAACTCGTGCTGAGGAAGCTCCTCCTTACAATGACCTGTCTGATGATGAAAAGAAATATGCTTTGTTCACAGACGGTTCCTGTCGTCTTGTTGGAAACAAGCGAAGGTGGAAGTCTGCAGTGTGGAGTCCAACACGCCGAGTTGCAGAGGCGAAAGATGGAGAAGGAGAATCCAGTCAGTTCGCAGAGGTAAAAGCTGTCCAGCTAGCTCTCGACGTAGCTGAACGTGAGAGATGGCCAAAGCTTTATCTCTACACCGACTCATGGATGGTAGCCAATGCTCTATGGGGTTGGCTAAAGAACTGGAAGAAGAGTGGTTGGCAGAGAAAAGGAAAACCCATTTGGGCAGCCAACCTATGGCAGGACATTGCTGATCGAATCGAGAGAATTCCAGTGAAAGTGAGACACATCGATGCTCACATTCCTAAGAGCAAAGCTACTGAGGAACAGCAACACAACCATCAGGCAGATCTAGCTGCAAGAGTTTCTCAAGTAGACATGGACTCTAATCTTGATCTCGACTGGAAACACCGAGGTGAGATATTCTTAGCTCGGTGGGCTCACGATTCGTCAGGACATCAAGGCAGAGATGCAACATACCAATGGGCTCGTGACAGATCCATAGACATTTCCATGGATGCTATCACACAAGTCATCCATGACTGTGACATTTGTGCTGCTATTAAGCAGGCAAAACGACTTAAGCCCTTGTGGTATGGTGACAGATGGTCCAAGTACAAGTATGGTGAAGCTTGGCAGATTGACTACATCACTCTACCACGTTCTCGTTCTGGTAAGCAATACGTGCTTACTATGGTAGAGGCAAACACTGGATGGTTGGAAACTTATCCAGTTCCACATGCAACTGCACGCAACACCATTCTCGGTCTGGAGAGACAGATCCTGTGGAGACACGGAACTCCAGAGAGGATCGAGTCAGACAACGGAACTCATTTCAAGAACAACCTTGTAAAGAACTGGGCAAAAGAGCACGGTATTGAGTGGATATTCCACATTCCCTACTATGCACCAGCTTCAGGGAAGATTGAACGCTACAACGGTTTGTTGAAGACCACTCTTAAAGCCATGGGGGTGGATCTTTGAAAAACTGGGAAAACATTTAGCACAAGCAACCTGGCTGGTAAATAGTAGAGGTTCAGTGAACTGAGCTGGACCTGCACATTCAGATTTGCTACGGAAAGTGGAAGGTGATAGAGTTCCTGTTGTTAGAGAAAAGAATCTGTTAGGTAAAACTGTTTGGGTATTTTCACCCTCAGGAGAGGCTAAACCTGTCCGAGGGGTGGTTTCAGCTGAAGGTCCGGGTCACACTTATTGGGTAATGCAGGAGAATGGTGAAATTCAGTGTATTCCACAAAGAAACTTAACTTTAGCTGAAAGAGGTTAACTTCGAACTGCTGTACAGCTACATCGCGCCCAAAAGAAGAATCAACGAGGAATCTACGGTGCATGAACCCTGAGATCCCTGAGAGCCCTGAGTCAACTAAGAGACCCTGAAATTTCCCTGTTTCCCTTTTCTTTGCTTCTTTGGCGAAGAAATGAACTGTTTTCCATTTTTCTCATTTTCTGATTTTCTTGGACTTTTGAATCATCTACATCTGAGCATAGCCGGAATGGACTATGAACTATATTCACGAACTGTAAATATCATTTTGGATTGAATGGACAGTATAAACAGCCAATGAAAATTGTTTAGAAGGGGTGGATTGTGCCCGGTTGACGGTGTCCCTTTAAGAAAGGGAATATGGTGGACGGAAGTTGGTAAACGGGAGGAAGAGTCTAAACTAATTTTTCATTGGGCAAGTGGGAGGAAGCAATATCTGGCCTGAGAGTGAAGTGGGCATTCCCAGCACTTCTCTGTCACTCTTGCTTCCGCTTTTCCTCGGTGCAGGAGCTGTGCTGGGCTTTCTGCCAAGACTTCGGCCTTGAAGATAAGACTAACTTTTTTCCAATTAACACAAACTGCTTCTAACATTTTTCTTTTTCTCTTTTCTTCCTCTTTCTATCCCATTCTGGGGAGAGGGGGAGAGGGGAGAGCGGAGGTGGGGAACACCTCGGCACGGGGAACACCTCGGCAAGGGGGTTACTCTCATTTCTGTGTTACACTGCTGTATATCTTTGTATATATTGTAGATATTGTAAATTTGTAAATATTCCCCTGCAAAATCCTACACTGCTTTGTAAATATAGCTCCACTGCTTTGCTAATTCGGCTGGTGAGTTTTTTTTTCCTTTCCCTTCAATTTTTTTATTCCCTTTACCTTACAAGGGGAAGGGAAGAGGCTTCTCGGCCTTACCCTTTCACCCACCACATTGATGCAGGTGCATGTCCTGTTGTCCCAAGATAACTGTCCATGTTTATAGCTACCAGTGCCTTGTTTTAGTTACATGCTGCAGGCACAGCACTGTTTTGCTACATTGCTAGCCACTTCTGCATTTATGCTGAGCATGGCCACCACCATGTCAGGCTCTAAGCCTACACTGCCAGATTGCTCACACTGCTCATCGCTGGCATTGCCACATAAAGCTACCTCTTCAGATTATTTAAAATAAGTTTGTATTGTACAATGGAAATACAGAGACCTTGATTCAGCAATTAAGACACTAAAACTGGATTTATTATCTTGTCGAGTCAGGGCTTCACTGATTTTAAGAAAGAGATTAAATGGAAATATGTCTGTAGCAGATATTTAGAGTTCTGAATGCTGCTGTAATTTCTGTCCTTTCTCCTATCTTCTTCACAGTTTTTCTCTTAAATTGAGGGAAAAGACTGCCCTATGACTAGAGTATCAGTGGCTACAGGCTCTTCAGAGGAGATAGGCTTCACATTCGCAGGCTCTTGTCATGGTGGGGAACTTCAACCACTATGACAACTGTAAGCAATCCAGGAGACTCCTGAGTGCTTTGATTCTAATTTCTTAAGCCCGTAAATAGACAGCCCTATCCAAGAAGATGCAATAGTTGACATGATGGTCACAAATCCTAGTGAGTTCAGGAGGAAGCCTGGCCTGCAGTGAGCACATGATGGGGGAGGTTACAGTCCTGAGGGATATGAGACAGGCAAGGAATATAGTCTCTGAATGTTAGGAAAGCAAACTTCCACCTCTTCAAGGACTTAGTCAGCAGGAGTGCTGTGCCCGGTTGACGGTGTCCCTTTAAGAAAGGGAATATGGTGGACGGAAGTTGGTAAACGGGAGGAAGAGTCTAAACTAATTTTTCATTGGGCAAGTGGGAGGAAGCAATATCTGGCCTGAGAGTGAAGTGGGCATTCCCAGCACTTCTCTGTCACTCTTGCTTCCGCTTTTCCTCGGTGCAGGAGCTGTGCTGGGCTTTCTGCCAAGACTTCGGCCTTGAAGATAAGACTAACTTTTTTTTCCAATTAACACAAACTGCTTCTAACATTTTTCTTTTTCTCTTTTCTTCCTCTTTCTATCCCATTCTGGGGAGAGGGGGGGGGAGAGAGGGGAGAGCGGAGGTGGGGAACACCTCGGCACGGGGGAACACCTCGGCAAGGGGGGTTACTCTCATTTCTGTGTTACACTGCTGTATATCTTTGTATATATTGTAGATATTGTAAATTTGTAAATATTCCCCTGCAAAATCCTACACTGCTTTGTAAATATAGCTCCACTGCTTTGCTAATTCGGCTGGTGAGTTTTTTTTTCCTTTCCCTTCAATTTTTTTATTCCCTTTTACCTTACAAGGGGGAAGGGAAGAGGCTTCTCGGCCTTACCCTTTCACCCACCACATTTTTTTTTTATTGGCGCCCAACGTGGGGCAGATAATTAGTTTAATTTATTACTTGATTGATTTAGTGTTTTCCAGCTGAATTAGCAAACATGAAGGTCTTGTGGTTTGTGGAGCGATTGTTCTTTTCAATTTTTGGGGCTCTGGTTTACAGATATTGTTTGGGTTTGCTTTTGGATTACCTGGGTAAATATTTGGTGCGGACAATTTATATGTGGGTTATGTATAGAGTTAAATTATGGTATGGAAAATGTATTAATTTATTATGGCCAGTGAGATACAGGAATGTTACCTCCACCACTCTCCCAATTGAGATAAAGGGTTTTAAGATTCCGCCTGAGGAGAGAGTAACTTTAAGTGATGCCTGGGATCCAAAGGTGATTTATTTGGTGTGTATAATTCTGCTGCTGGTGATAACTAATGTGTATTGTCTATATTCCTGGTGTCGAGAGAAAAAGGTGTCCAGAGCTTGTTTTGTTATTAAAACTAGACCAAAAGAAAACGCCGTAGCTCGAGATCAGTCCCAGAGTCATCTAGTGATGAGGACTGTGGAGAACCCGTGTCAGTTAAAAAGAAGGCTAAAAAGTCAATTGGTAAAGCAGCTCTAAATGACTTTGCTGATTCTAGCAAGCTGCCAAGGGCGGCAGCTGGTATCAACATGGCTCCTACTCCTTCTCCTTCTTCTTCTTCTCCATCGGCCATTAACGGAGCAACGTCACTTCCGCCCAATCCCTCGGTGGGACCGGAAGTCACTGCCCCAGCAGCTGATTTATCTCAGGACCTGTCAGCTTCCATTAAGGTGGCTGTCAATTCAAACACAGCTCCAGTTAAGGTGGCTCCTTTAAAGACTAGAGGTGCAAAGGCCAAAGATGGAGAAGAAGAGGAGCTGAGACTGATCCTGGTGAGGGGCCCTCTACTCTAAGAGATCCTGCTCAGGAGGAAGAAGTGGTTTGTTTTAAAGATCTAGCTAACCTAGTGAGATCAAAGCAGGATACAGATGAAGCTAGGAAAGCAGCTGGCAAAGGTAGTTCTCAGCTTAAAGAGATCCTTAGGAGAATGACAGCAGGATTATATGGACAAAAATTCAGGGAGATGAAGAGGAAGATGATATTTTGGAGTGTTCTTCTCCAAGGGAGGAATTGCGTAATGTCCGTAAAGATTTCACCAGGGCAGATAAGGAACCAGTTCTAGCTTGGCTCAGTAGGTGTTATGATACAGGTGCTCCGGCTCTAACAGTTGGAGACAAGTCAGCAGCTCAGTTAGGAACTCTCTCAAGGGATAATGGAATAGATAGACATCTAGGCAGAGCTCTCGGTAAGGTTAATCTGTGGATACGCCTTTTAATGGCGGTTGCCCTGAGATACCCTTCCCGAGATGATCTTCCATGGAATCCTAAACCCTGGACTACCATAGATGAGGGAATTAAGCGCTTGAGAGAATTTGCTGTTAGAGAGCTACTCTATGGTGAACATGAAACTCTAAATCCTGATGACATTCCTGTGGGTATTGGTCTTGCAAAAAAAGATCATCAAACTTGCTCCTTCCAATTATGCAAACATTCTGGCAAGCAGAATTGTGTCAAGAAGTTATGGTGGAGCTTCTCCCACGGTTGGCCAATTCAGTGATCAAATGAGACAATTGGAGGATAGCATGACACGTGGTTCTTTGGTTTCAGCCATTGAAACTCTGTCTGGAAAAATTGAGAATTGCATGAGAGAGTTAAAAGATGAATTTAGAAATTCCATATCCCAATTGGCACAAAGGGATAATTTCAATTCTTCCTCCAGGTGGGTACAAGTTTCATCTGTGAGGAATACACGTCCTCCAAGGAGGTCATTCCAAAACAGGTTATTCCAGAACAGGTCATTCCAAAACAGACCACCAAGGCAATCACGTAGAACTATTTGGATAACTCTGCGTGATCAGTTTGGTGAGAATATGAACCGCTGGGATGGCCAACCAACTTCTAATCTTTTCAGGAGACTGAGGGAATTGCAAAGTGGCAGAACCCAAGGTAGCAATACCAGAAGGGTAGCTGTTACTTCCACAGTTCCCCAGAACGACTCTTATGGTTCCAACAGTGGCTCCAGTTATAACATGCAAAGTTATAACCCTGCAAACTATGTGCAATGCACATGTGCGCATGTTCCCCATAACTAGGGGTGCCCTGCCTCCCGCCAGGGGGAGGAGAGGGATAACAGAGATAATAGAATCTATTGGGATGTGTACATCCAGTGGCCTGGCACTTCACAATTTCGGAAGTACAGGGCCTTGGTTGACACAGGAGCTCAGTGCACCATAATACCATCAAATTATCAGGGATCAGAGTCTATAACTATTCTGGGAGTCACTGGTGGATCTCAAGAGTTAAGTAAGGTAGAGGTTAATATAAGTTTAACTGGTAAACAATGGAGGAAGCATACAATTGTGACCGGACCTGATGCACCTTGTATTTTGGGAATTGATTTTCTGAGAGAAGGGCGTTTCAAAGACCCTAGAGGTTACAAATGGGCTTTTGGAGTAGCTTCAATAGAAATTGATGGACAGAAATTGAAGCTATCTGCCAGACTTGAACTTTCTGATGAATCTGCAGTTGTGGGACAACATAAGATACAGGACATTAAATTGCCGGTTGCTTCTCAAACTGTGCATCACAGACAATACAGAACCAACCGTGACTCTTTGTTGCCCATTCAGAATCTGATTCGTCAGTTGGAGAGTCAGAAAGTCATCAGCAAAACTCATTCACCTTTCAACAGTCCAGTGTGGCCTGTGAGAAAGCAGAATGGAGACTGGCGTCTGACAGTAGACTACCGAGCCCTGAATGAAGTGACACCACCTATGAGTGCAGCAGTACCAGACATGATGGAACTACAGTATGAGCTGGAATCCAAAGAGGCCAAATGGTATGCTACCATAGACATTGCTAATGCATTTTTCTCTATTCCCATAGCAGAGGAATGCAGGTCTCAGTTTGCTTTCACCTGGAGAGGAATCCAGTACACTTTCAACAGATTGCCAATGGGCTGGATCCACAGCTCAAGCATCTGTCATGCAGTGATCCACGATGCTCTGGAGAAAGGCAGTGCTCCAGAACACATCCAGTTCATCGATGACATCATTGTCTGGGGTAAAACTGCTGAGGAAGTCTTCGAGAAAGGTAACAAGATCATTGACATTCTTCTGAATGCAGGTTTTGCCATCAAACGAGACAAGGTGAAAGGACCTACCACAGAAATTCAGTTTCTGGGAGTGCGATGGCAGGATGGACGCCGACACATTCCAGTGGATGTGGTAAATAGAGTCTCTACCATGGCAAGTCCCACAAACAAGCAAGAGACCCTCCGTTTCTTGGGGATAGTGGGATTTTGGAGACTGCACATTCCTGGATACAGTCAGATTGTGAAACCTCTGTATGATGTGACTCGAAAGAGAAACCATTTCCACTGGGGACCTGAACAACAAGCAGCCTTTGACCAGATAAAGCAAGAGGTAGTTCAAGCAATGGGTCTGGGACCTGTCCGAGATGGTCCAGACATTAAGAACATTTTGTACACGGCTGCAAGTGACAATGGTCCAACCTGGTGCTTGTGGCAAAAAGCTCCAGGTGAGACACGTGGGACGACCTCTTGGTTTCTGGAGTCGAGGTTACAGAGGTTCAGAGGCTA
The DNA here is from genome assembly GCA_011125475.1 of Melanerpes aurifrons. Classification (NCBI taxonomy): domain Eukaryota; kingdom Metazoa; phylum Chordata; class Aves; order Piciformes; family Picidae; genus Melanerpes; species Melanerpes aurifrons. Next base: position 7,305,160 of record WWNC01000003.1, read on the forward strand.
ACTATACTCCAACAGAGAAAGAAATCTTAGCTGCCTATGAAGGAGTGAAAGCATCTTCTGAAGTGATTGGAACTGAATCACAACTTCTCTTAGCTCCCAGATTACCAGTTTTGAATTGGATGTTCAAAGGCAAAGGTTCCACACCACATCATGCCACAGACTCCACATGGTCTAAGTGGATGGCTCTGATAACACAGAGAGCTCGAATGGGAAATCTTGAAAGACCTGGTCTAGTGGAGGTGATCTCAAGTTGGCCTGAAGGTATCAACTGTGCTAAACCTCCAGAGGAGAAAGTAACTCGTGCTGAGGAAGCTCCTCCTTACAATGACCTGTCTGATGATGAAAAGAAATATGCTTTGTTCACAGACGGTTCCTGTCGTCTTGTTGGAAACAAGCGAAGGTGGAAGTCTGCAGTGTGGAGTCCAACACGCCGAGTTGCAGAGGCGAAAGATGGAGAAGGAGAATCCAGTCAGTTCGCAGAGGTAAAAGCTGTCCAGCTAGCTCTCGACGTAGCTGAACGTGAGAGATGGCCAAAGCTTTATCTCTACACCGACTCATGGATGGTAGCCAATGCTCTATGGGGTTGGCTAAAGAACTGGAAGAAGAGTGGTTGGCAGAGAAAAGGAAAACCCATTTGGGCAGCCAACCTATGGCAGGACATTGCTGATCGAATCGAGAGAATTCCAGTGAAAGTGAGACACATCGATGCTCACATTCCTAAGAGCAAAGCTACTGAGGAACAGCAACACAACCATCAGGCAGATCTAGCTGCAAGAGTTTCTCAAGTAGACATGGACTCTAATCTTGATCTCGACTGGAAACACCGAGGTGAGATATTCTTAGCTCGGTGGGCTCACGATTCGTCAGGACATCAAGGCAGAGATGCAACATACCAATGGGCTCGTGACAGATCCATAGACATTTCCATGGATGCTATCACACAAGTCATCCATGACTGTGACATTTGTGCTGCTATTAAGCAGGCAAAACGACTTAAGCCCTTGTGGTATGGTGACAGATGGTCCAAGTACAAGTATGGTGAAGCTTGGCAGATTGACTACATCACTCTACCACGTTCTCGTTCTGGTAAGCAATACGTGCTTACTATGGTAGAGGCAAACACTGGATGGTTGGAAACTTATCCAGTTCCACATGCAACTGCACGCAACACCATTCTCGGTCTGGAGAGACAGATCCTGTGGAGACACGGAACTCCAGAGAGGATCGAGTCAGACAACGGAACTCATTTCAAGAACAACCTTGTAAAGAACTGGGCAAAAGAGCACGGTATTGAGTGGATATTCCACATTCCCTACTATGCACCAGCTTCAGGGAAGATTGAACGCTACAACGGTTTGTTGAAGACCACTCTTAAAGCCATGGGGGGTGGATCTTTGAAAAACTGGGAAAAACATTTAGCACAAGCAACCTGGCTGGTAAATAGTAGAGGTTCAGTGAACCGAGCTGGACCTGCACATTCAGATTTGCTACGGAAAGTGGAAGGTGATAGAGTTCCTGTTGTTAGAGAAAAGAATCTGTTAGGTAAAACTGTTTGGGTATTTTCACCCTCAGGAGAGGCTAAACCTGTCCGAGGGGTGGTTTCAGCTGAAGGTCCGGGTCACACTTATTGGGTAATGCAGGAGAATGGTGAAATTCAGTGTATTCCACAAAGAAACTTAACTTTAGCTGAAAGAGGTTAACTTCGAACTGCTGTACAGCTACATCGCGCCCAAAAGAAGAATCAACGAGGAATCTACGGTGCATGAACCCTGAGATCCCTGAGAGCCCTGAGTCAACTAAGAGACCCTGAAATTTCCCTGTTTCCTTTTCTTTGCTTCTTTGGCGAAGAAATGAACTGTTTTCCATTTTCTCATTTTCTGATTTTCTTGGACTTTTGAATCATCTACATCTGAGCATAGCCGGAATGGACTATGAACTATATTCACGAACTGTAAATATCATTTTGGATTGAATGGACAGTATAAACAGCCAATGAAAATTGTTTAGAAGGGGTGGATTGTGCCCGGTTGACGGTGTCCCTTTAAGAAAGGGAATATGGTGGACGGAAGTTGGTAAACGGGAGGAAGAGTCTAAACTAATTTTTCATTGGGCAAGTGGGAGGAAGCAATATCTGGCCTGAGAGTGAAGTGGGCATTCCCAGCACTTCTCTGTCACTCTTGCTTCCGCTTTTCCTCGGTGCAGGAGCTGTGCTGGGCTTTCTGCCAAGACTTCGGCCTTGAAGATAAGACTAACTTTTTTTTCCAATTAACACAAACTGCTTCTAACATTTTTCTTTTTCTCTTTTCTTCCTCTTTCTATCCCATTCTGGGGAGAGGGGGAGAGAGGGGAGAGCGGAGGTGGGGAACACCTCGGCACGGGGGAACACCTCGGCAAGGGGGGTTACTCTCATTTCTGTGTTACACTGCTGTATATCTTTGTATATATTGTAGATATTGTAAATTTGTAAATATTCCCCTGCAAAATCCTACACTGCTTTGTAAATATAGCTCCACTGCTTTGCTAATTCGGCTGGTGAGTTTTTTTCCTTTCCCTTCAATTTTTTATTCCCTTTTACCTTACAAGGGGAAGGGAAGAGGCTTCTCGGCCTTACCCTTTCACCCACCACATTGATGCAGGTGCATGTCCTGTTGTCCCAAGATAACTGTCCATGTTTATAGCTACCAGTGCCTTGTTTTAGTTACATGCTGCAGGCACAGCACTGTTTTGCTACATTGCTAGCCACTTCTGCATTTATGCTGAGCATGGCCACCACCATGTCAGGCTCTAAGCCTACACTGCCAGATTGCTCACACTGCTCATCGCTGGCATTGCCACATAAAGCTACCTCTTCAGATTATTTAAAATAAGTTTGTATTGTACAATGGAAATACAGAGACCTTGATTCAGCAATTAAGACACTAAAACTGGATTTATTATCTTGTCGAGTCAGGGCTTCACTGATTTTAAGAAAGAGATTAAATGGAAATATGTCTGTAGCAGATATTTAGAGTTCTGAATGCTGCTGTAATTTCTGTCCTTTCTCCTATCTTCTTCACAGTTTTTCTCTTAAATTGAGGGAAAAGACTGCCCTATGACTAGAGTATCAGTGGCTACAGGCTCTTCAGAGGAGATAGGCTTCACATTCGCAGGCTCTTGTCATGGTGGGGAACTTCAACCACTATGACAACTGTAAGCAATCCAGGAGACTCCTGAGTGCTTTGATTCTAATTTCTTAAGCCCGTAAATAGACAGCCCTATCCAAGAAGATGCAATAGTTGACATGATGGTCACAAATCCTAGTGAGTTCAGGAGGAAGCCTGGCCTGCAGTGAGCACATGATGGGGGAGGTTACAGTCCTGAGGGATATGAGACAGGCAAGGAATATAGTCTCTGAATGTTAGGAAAGCAAACTTCCACCTCTTCAAGGACTTAGTCAGCAGGAGTGCCTGGGTAGTGGTCCTCAGGGACAGGGGTGCAGAACAGAGCTGGCAGATCTTGACGGATGGTTTCTTTAGAGCCCAAGAGCTCTTAATCCCTAGGTTAAGAAATTAGGAAAGGAGGGGAAGAGACCAGCGTGGCTGAGTCAGGACCTGCTGATGAAAATAAAGAGGGAACTGCACAAGCAGTGGAAGCAGGCCTAAGTAACCCAGAAGGAGTACTCAACACTATCCAGTTGTGTAGGGATGAGGTCAGGAAGGCCAAGGCCCAGCTGGAGTTAAACCTGGCAAGGCACGCAAAGAACAAGAAAGGCTGCTGTAAGTACATAAACCAGCAAAAGATTAAAGAAAGTGTACCCCCTCTGATGACACAGAATAGAGAGCTGGTGTCAAGTGATGAGGAGAAGGCTGAGGTACTCTATCTGATGGGGATGTGTAAGAAAACTAAGGAGGGACTATTACAAGGGCATGTTGCAATAGGACAAGGGGCATGGTTTTCAACCAGAGCAGGGTAGATCTAGACTGGACATCAGGATTAAGTTCTTCACAATGAGGGTAGTGAAACAAAAGTGAAAGGGGTGTTGGATAAGATGACCTTTAAGGGTCCCTTCCAACCTGATGCATTCTGTGATTCTTTGATTTTGGGAATGCTGCAGTTCATGACCTTCAAGTATTATATCGAAATGCCTGTTCATCACATTTCTCTGCCCTGTCTTCTAATTTAAAATATTTCCCCTTCTAATTTAAAACGTCTCCAACATTTTGCAACTACATCTCTCTGATGTAAAATCTAGAAAATAGTTCTTGCTATTTCAAGTTTTTTCAAGAGCTGATATTGAAGAATTATTCAGGTAAAGTTTTACCTAACAGATTAGGTGTCTTCTGCCTAAACTTTCAGCACATGATCTAATTTGAAGCAGTAACACTCACATTACTGTAGAGTTCTCATCTGTGTTTCAACTAGATGAGTTTCTCAGTCTTCCATGGCAGTACTTCTGCCCAACTTCTGTAGCAGAGCCTCAGCTATGTGCTCATGTGGCATACTGATATTCCCCACCTCTGCTTTCTTTTACGAGTTATGCTTGCATTTGATACTGCAGAGACTGCTCCATTTTACAAAAGTAAACACTTATTTACAAGGCTTACCATGATCTTTAACACCTTTATTGATGATCTGGATAAGGGCATTAAGTCCATCATCAGTAAATTTGCAGATGACACCAAGCTGGGTGCAGGAGTTGATCTGCTGGAGGGTAGAGGGGCTTTGCAGAGGGACCTTGACAGGCTGAACAGATGGGCAGAGTCCAACGGCATGAGATTTAACATATCCAAGTGCCGGGTTCTGCACATTGGCCACAACAACCCCATGCAGTGCTACAGGCTGGGGTCAGAGTGGCTGGAGAGCAGCCAGGCAGAGAGGGACCTGGGGGTACTGATTGACATCCAGCTGAACATGAGCCAGCAGTGTGCCCAGACAGCCAGAAGGCCCAATGGCATCCTGGCCTGCATCAGGAACAGTGTGGCCAGCAGGAGCAGGGAGCTCATTCTGTCCCTGTACACTGCACTGGTTAGGCCACACCTTGAGTACTGTGTCCAGTTCTGGGCCCCTCAGTTTAGGAAGGATGTTGATTTGGTGGAATGTGAACAGAGAAGGGCAACAAAGTTGGTGAGGGGTTTGGAACACAAGCCCTATGAGGAGAGACTGAGGGAGCTGGGGTTGCTTAGCCTGGAGAGGAGGAGACTCAGGGGTGACCTTATTGCTCTCTACAACTACCTGAAGGGATATTGTAGACAGGTGGATGTTGATCTCTTCTCCAAGGCAACCAGTACCAGAACAAGAGGACACAGTCTCAAGATGCACCAGGGGAGGTTTAGGCTGGAGGTTAGGAGAAAGCTCTGCACAAAGAGAGTGATTGCCCATTTTATTATCCATGTCACAGCGTCCACAATCTAAAGCACCAACAACCACACAGAAAAACATCTTCTTTTCATCCAAACCTTCATTCATTCAGTTATTCATGCAAACATTAATGCATTCATGTTCCGCTGGAGAGGAACAAATATACAGGTGCCAGTGCACACAGTCTTTGAACTATCAACACATATCATTGAGTTTTGATATATTGAGCTATGGATGAATATTGGAAAACAATGTGATTTCATTTGCCATCTCCATAAGCAAGCTATATGAATGATTGTGACTAATATTGTACGTTAGCTGATCATACAACAGCTACCTTTTTTGAAGTACAATGTATTTTTCACTTTATAGTAACAAAAAAGCTGTAGTGTTCTGTTGTTTAGAAGCTATGCTTTTATGATTTGTCCTATTTACCATCTTCTCTCTGACAGTCCTTCACAAATAATTGAGAAACCTCTGCATAAATTAGAGCAAGCCGGAAGCAGTTACTGCTTTCTTCACTGACCCATGCATAATCCGCATGTACACATAGGATTTTTCCTGACTTCTTGATAAAAATACCACCATTATAATGACTGCCGGCGTCAGGTCAGAGTAATGATACATGTAGAGTCATTACAGTATCACAGTATCACAGTATCACCAAGGTTGGAAGAGACCTCAAAGATCATCAAGTCCAACCTGTCACCACAGACTCATGACAGGACCATGGCACCAAGTGCCACATCCAATCTCCTCTTGAACCCCACCAGGGACAGTGACTTCACCACCTCCCTGGGCAGCCCATTCCAATGACGAATGACTCACTCGGTGAAGAACTTTCTCCTCACCTCGAGCCTAAACCTCCCCTGGTGCAGCTGGAGACTGTGTCCCCTTGTTCTGGTGCTGGTTGCCTGGGAGAAGAGACCAACCCCTTCCTGGCCACAACCACCTTTCAGGTAGTTGTAGAGAGCAATGAGGTCACCCCTGAGCCTCCTCTTCTCCAGGCTAAACAATCCCAGCTCCCTCAGCCTCTCCTCATAGGGCTTGTGCTCAAGGCCTCTCACCAGCCTTGTTGCCCTTCTCTGGACACGTTCAAGTGTCTCAATGTCCTTCTTAAACTGAGGGGCTCAGAACTTTACACAGTACTCAAGGTGTGGCCTAACCAGTGCAGAGTACAGGGGCAGAATGACTTCCCTGCTCCTGCTGGTCACACTATTCTTGATGCAGGCCAGGATGCCATTGGCCTTCTTGGTCACCTGGGCACACTGCTGGCTCATGTTTAGGCAGCTGTCAATCAGCATCCCCAGGTCCCTCTCTGTTTGGCAGCTCTCCAGGCACTCTGATCCCAGCCTGTAGCTCTGCATGGGGTTGCTGTGGCCAAAGTGCAGCACCCAGCACTTGGACTTGCTGAATGTCATCCTGTTGGACTCTGCCCATCTGTCCAGTTGGTCGAGGTCCCTCTGCAGAGCCCTTCCACCTTCTAACTGATCAACATCTGCCCCCAGCTTGGTGTCATCTGCAAATTTCCTGATGACTGACTCAATCCCCTCATCCAGATCATCAACAAAGATGTTAAAGAGGATGGGGCCCAGCACTGATCCCTGGGGGATGCCTATAAAAGCATTTACATTCTGAGCTAACCTACCAAAAAAACCCAATAGTGGATAGTGTGGCCCCCAGTTACCCTATGATTATCATAGGGTAAAAAATTCCAAAAAGTTTAAAGGTCAGTTTTACTATCAAGCAATTTCTTTTTGTCTGACCTGCCTCAAAGACAATTTTAAAAGTTTATATATATAAATATATATATATATATATAAATATATATATAAATGGAATGATAATTCATGACAATTAAATGATTCTAATTAAAGCAAAACCAAGAGCATGAATGGTGAAGCAAGGGATCAGACACTGGGAACTTATATATGTAACTAGAGTGAGATTCTTTTTAGGCTTTATTATAATCAGTTGCTTATGATTAATTTAACTTGCTTTAGTATAGAGTAAGATTTTAGGTTTTATTATAACCTGTTGTTTATTAATTTGTTTTAATATATGTATACTAAGGCCCTAGTGAAATGTTAGGAACTAACAGCTAACAGTTGAAATATTATGAAACAATAAGTTGTTCAAGGATGAGAAAGGAAGAGAGATTGCTACAGAAGATGTGAACACAAGAGACAACTGACCTGATTGTGGCCTTCCAGTATCTGAAGGGGGCCTACAGAAAGGCTGGGGAGGGACTTCTCAGGATGTCAGGTAGTGATAGGACTAGGGGGAATGGAATGAAGCTGGAGGTGGGGAGATTCAGGCTAGATGTGAGGAGGAGGTTCTTCACCATGAGAGTGGTGAGACCCTGGAATGGGTTGTCCAGGGAGGTGGTCGAGGCCCCGTCCCTGGGGGTGTTTAAGACCAGGCTGGATGAGGCTCTGTCCAGCCTGATCTAGTGTGGGTTTTCCCTGCCCATGGCAGGGGGGTTGGAACTAGATGATCCTTGTGGTCCCTTCCAACCCTGAATGAAACTATGAAACTATGAAACTATGAAAGAATCACAAGAACCTATGTGAAAACCCATCCCTGGGAAGGACGTTCATTGTAACAAGAGAGCTAAAAAGATACAATCACAAGGACTCACCACACAACCCACCGGTTGTCCTGACCAGAAGATTACATCATTGGAAGACCACCAGAAAGACAAACTAATTTAAATAAACCCACCTTTATATGCATATGTATTAAGAGTAGAATATTTAAAGGGGAATTAGATTGTGATTTGTATGTATTGTTGCACCCAGCGCTGTTCTGCATGTCTCTTATTGCCTTAAAATTGCTCCTTTCAAATTAAAACTATATTCAATCGACTTTAATTGGCTCTGTCATTAATAACATATATATAGATACAGATATCTATTACCCACAAAGCATGTTGCATCAGTGTAGACTGCTTGATACCAAGTATATGGGATTTCAGATTTAAACCATAGCTCTGAACCAAAGGGTCTTCAGTGCTTCAACCAACTGCTCCCATTTATTTGCATCATTCAGACTGGGTTCTACCCATTGTGTATTTCTGAGCAAGTATTTGAAAAGTCTTTCAAGCTGTTCAAAATGGTTGAACGCTTACAAAAAACCCTTTGAAAACGTCCACCGGTGGAAGCACAATTTCCAGACCGTAGTTCAAAGCCATGCACGACATACAGCCCTTGTTGAACCTTTGTGCAAGACTCCTGAGAAGCCATACACTTGGCAAGACACTTATCATGCCAATAGGACAACTGAACAGGAGTGCAAAATTCGTGCTCAAGTAAGCCTCAAATTTGAAGGCTTACTTGTTACTCTGCATGTGCCCGTAATTTTCCCTACGAGACGGCCCATCCTGACTGTGAGTGTGGGGGCAAAGACGGAAGCCATGCACCTCCACCCCTTGGGTCCGTCCGCACAGCAGCGAGTTCCCCCGAGACATAGTTATCAAACAGGGGCGGCCCTTGGAACTGCCCGGCCGAGCACCACTCAGGGCAGGCACCCAGCTCCCGCCATTGCCATTGGCAACGCCCGCACGCCCCTTCCAGCTGCCGTGCTGGGCCGTCCATTAGGCAGGATGCCCCGAGCTTACTTCCCCTACGGCTCTTGGCTAGAGCTGAGAAGAACGGCAGCAGAACATGCTACGCGTGTTATGCTCCATCACTTTAGATGTAGCAGCGAGAGCTATAGGCCAACAGCAGCTCTCCTACCCTCTCACACTATGAATGGACTCTGCCGACCCTCCCCGCTCTGGGAATTAACTGTCCCCAGCCCTGCGTCGTCCTGCCCCAGGAATGAACAGCCCTTCTACAGCCGCTCCGCCCCGTAACCTCACTTCCGGGGCGGCCATTTTAGAAGGTCGGTGCTCCGTGGCTGGTCGGGGTGGAGTGGGCGGGCTTGGGCCCCGGCCGTAGCGGCTGGTGACAGCAGCGTGGCGGGGGGGCGGGGGCCTGCCCGGGAGCCGCCGAGCGTCGAGGGTGCCGCAGGGGGAGAGCCGCTACCCAGTGATCACAGCGCCCGCCTGCCCCCGCCATGTCGGACTTCGACAGCAACCCCTTCGCTGACCCGGACCTCGACAATCCCTTCAAGGTGAGGCTGGGGGTGGGGAGGGGGCAGTGGGCGGCCGTGAGCCTTAGTGTCGCGGTAGAGAGAGAGGGACGCCTGCGCCGAGCCACCGATATCCCTGCTCGGGGGCCGTTCCCTGACAGGGGAGGTGAGGAAAGGCCCGCGCTGCGGCGTAGCGCTGGCTTCGGAGTGGGTGGCGGGTCCGGGGTCGCAGGCCAGCAGCGCCGAAGGGGGCTGGACTTTCTCAGGTGTAGGGCATGACCGCTCCGATGGGCTAGTAGAATAAGCAGCGTTTCTGGAAACTTTAAAAACAGTCACAACCGTTTCACAAGTTCAGGTTTCCCTGCTTCTTTCTCTGCGAAGATGACTCATAATCACCTCTCAGATGCATTATTTTGAAGAAAAAAAAAAAAGGAGAAAATAAAAAAAAAATTGGCGGAAACTTTGTGTGTGTGTAATGCTACGAAACTTTTTTGGTTTTTCTTCCCAAATAATTAAGGACTGTGAATTTTCTCATTTTTCCCTCTGTAGGCTACTCCCAGCCCCCACCAAGCTTACTTTCTTCTTGACATATTTCTGAAGTGTGCAGGACACTGCTGATGGCTAGGCATAAATTCTCTACCATGCATCTTGAAATGATGTGTTGTATTCCAAAGGTTTTAGGGTTTGCACTGCTGACCTGCTATACAGCTGAGAATGGTTCCTTCATCTGCGGTTTTGTTTTCAGCTGTCAAAATGAACTGACCTCCTTGGGTGTTTCCTCCCTGTCTCTTCTTTCTTTGTTATTTGAATCATATTCAAGTAATTTATTGCAAGGTACTTACATTAATAATCTTACTGATCTTGGATTTGCCTTACTTTATTTCATGATGACACTTTAAAGCACATAGCTAGAATATGCCAGTGAGTTTAGGATGTCAGCTGAAATAATTAAGCCTTTAAAAACAGCTGTCATATTTCAATTATACTTCTGTGCAGGTTGCTGCTGGAAGCATAGAGTTACTGACGTTTATTCATTGGAGTCTGTCAGAATCATTACATTTGTTTCTGTGGGCATAAAATTCAGTTCATAATATTCCTTAGGCTAGATAGTGTGTTTTCACTTGGTGTTGTTCACAGTGTATTGACCTTCCAGATGAACAGCAGTCCTGGAGTTGCGATTGCTGCCAACAGTAGTTTGGACTGTCACCAATGGCAGTGAGAGCTGTTCTTTTAAATACCTTTTGGCACCAAGCACTGAAAACGTGTCATTGTTCTAGAATGTGTCCTCAGCAACAAAAATAAGTTATACTTTTTCTCACTTCTTGTAATAGTTATGAAAATAGCATATAGACTATATTGTGTATAAATACCCAGAATGGTCAGGCATATTTGAAGCAGTATAGTTGCTCTTCCATTGCTCATCAGCCCAGGTAACTTTACCTGTGTAGTGTTTCTGAGATGTAAGCTAGGGGCCTACCTCAACCTTACTTCCATTATGAAAACATTGCTTAAAGTGCAGTACTTTATTCCTGTTTCTTTTTAGGGAAAGACTTTTATTGTAACTGTCAGGTAGAATCCACACTCTGCTTTTCATCTTCAGTGCAGCACAATGAAAGACAGCTTCTGTGTTACTAGAAGTGTACTGTTAAATGTAGTTCTGGATTTCTTTTATTTGCAGAAGTCAGATTAGGAAAGCCGCTCACTTTTTTTTGGAGGTGTTTTTCACTTCCTTCAGTTATTGCAAACTTTTGTCATGTTCCACTGCCCACAAAAGGTGATTTTGTATAACTTTACTCATTCACACATTTAACTTCAACGGGCAGAGGACCTCGTATTTAAAGCCAAACCTTGACTGCCATCTTGTTGGCATAACAACTTTGAAATCCATATGTATTGTGATACCCACTGCATTTATAGATTTTGTCTGATTACGTTTTAAAATACGTTACACACGGATCTAGGATTTCCAGACAGATTCTAACAACCTAAGTCATGTTATCTGAACACTTTATTCCTATTTTTGTCTTTGCTTGATAATAATATGTATGATGTGATTAGTTCTTTTCCTTACTTTTGTAAACATGTCCTGTGCAAATATAAAATCACAAAGTAGTTATGGCAAAGAAAGGAGGGGGTTGCATTACTCTGAAGAGTTGTTACTAAGGTTTAAAGACAATTCCTTCTTTTTCTTAAATGCCTTGTTTTCACTCATTGTGATCTATTTTTGAGGTTTCCTGTGACCATTCTCATGCCTTTCAATAATAAAGATTTCAGCAGAGTTTCGTCTTTGATAGCGGAACAAATAAACTTATTCTCTGGGAAGACAAAAATGGAGTAGAAACATATAGCTTGCTTAGTGGTTTTGGTAGTTAATTCTTTTGGAAACCTAAAATTGAATTATGTTTCTGTTTTGTTATCTACTGGAAGTAAATTTAGTTTGGGTAACTGATTGTAAAATGTTGATTTTGAGTCAGCAGCTACTTAACCTCTGCTTTTCCTTTTTCTAAATTCTTTTAAAAACCCCACAAACCTGAACTGAACCCAAAGGCTGGTGTACTTTTCAACTTGCAGTATTCCTCTGTAAAGAGCTGTGCTCTGGATGCTGTACCAATAAAACCAAGAGATATTTTGAGTTGAAAGACAAGACATAATGCAACAAACAGATAAGTAACATTCTAGCATTAAAAAGCTGTTAGTCATGTTAAAATTGTGCAGAAGAAAATGCATCCATGTCATGCAAATGAAGACATGATAATCCTATTCTAATTTGATGCAGCAGGCATTGTGAAGAAATATACATTTGATGTGATCTCAATTATGATTAATGAAAGCAGACTAATAATGAAAGCTATTTAGTTTCTTTTACTGAGAAGCACTTTTCATAACTTGTGAGTATGAATTCACACTTTTAAAGTTCTCATTAACAAATGGTGCAGTCTCATATCACTCAGAGTAACTGTGCTCAACCAAGTCTAGAGTGCTAGATAAGCCCATAGTAGAGGGGAGGCAAGTCAGACCCAAGTTAGAAAGTCAGGTCCAGGTCATGATCAGGTTCAGTGAAAATAAAAGCACAGCAATTCTGTGATAACCAGGCAAGTCCTTAGTGATGATGCATATATGACCACCTAGGAGGGGTTTGGCCATCCTTAAGGCCTCTAACAATTTATTCTTGAACAGAGTAAACAAGTGTGAAGTAAATCTTATATGGCAAAAGGAAGGCAAATCTGTAATGTCCTTGTCTCCTTGTTGTGCCTTTTTTTTTCCTTGCTAGTTACTTGGAAGAAGGGACCAGCACCTACCTCACTGCAATATCCTTTCAAGTAGTTGCAGAAACTCAGCCTTCTCTTCTCCAGACTAGAGAACTCCAGTTCCCTCAGCTACCTATCATAAGACTTGTTCTCCAGACCACCAGCTTTTTTGCCCTTCATGGAGCCAGCAACTCAGTATCTTTCTAGTGAGGGGCCCAAAATGGAACACAGTTTCAGGGTGTGGCCCCACCAGTACCAAGTACAGGGCCATGATCATTCCCATTCTCCTACTGGCCACACTTCCTGATCCAGGCCTGGATGCTGTTGGCCCTCTTGGCCACCTGGGCACACTGCTGGCTCATGGCTCATGTTCAGCCAGTTGTCTGCCTGCACCCCAGGTCCTTTTCTGCTGGGCCTCTTTCCAGGCTTCTTTCATTCCATTCTGCCCCAAGCCTGTAGCATTGAATAGGGTTGTTGTGACCTAACCGCAGGACAGGGCAAGTTGTAGACTTCTAGGAGGTGACACAGATACAGAGATTCTGGAATAGCAGTCTCTAGAAATCCCAAGGAAATTTAGTATACTCTGAAACAATTCAGCTGTTCATTTACAATAAAATTTGTTGGTTCTCTGGGTTTTTTTGGGAGTTTTTTGTTTGTGGTTTTTTTTGCCCTCCTTTTTTTTCTTTTTTTTTTTTTCCCTAATATATAAGTGAACGGTACTGCTACTAAGAAGAAATTCTTCTGGTTGTTAAGTAGAGCTATGATTTCACAGGTACTTGTGGCTTGGCTGACTGTAAAATGTTTGAGGGCTGAGTGTTACAGTCATCCAAACGTGAGATGTTTACTTATGAATGACTGTGGAATCATGACTTTAAAAATTGAGTTTTGTGATGAATTCTGTTGATTCGTCTGATGCGTTTAGAGCTTTGAGCAGGTATTTGGTACTACCAAAATTGTAGCAGGATTGAAAACTAAGATATATTTCTCTGTAAAGGTGAATGGTCACCTTCAGCTAAAAGCCAAACCACTACATGATGTGGATGAAGTGGAGTGATGATGTGGATGATATGTGGTGGCCTACGTATTGTTCAGCTTTAGTGTAGAAGGAAACAGTAACAAAAATCCTCAAAAGTGTGTAGTGTTGATCATGTGAGTAGTTTCTTTGGTTGGGATTATGTACCCAAGCTGTGATTAGCTTTGATCTGTTGCTTCAAAACAACACAGATCTTTTCTAGTTCTGTCATGACTGCCATTCTTTTGTGGATGTGTGATATTTACAAATGGCGTTAGGATCCTGAATTGCTCCCATTGAAGTCACAGGATTACTTGAGTCACCAGAGCTAAGTATATGTTAGAGCTGAAGTTTACTACAGAGGCAGTTCCAGTTATATGTTTGACATTACACTTAATTGGACTCACATGAGCTTAAATTAATCTACTGTCTGGTTTAGCAGGAAATACAAGCTGGAGATTTGATTCTGAAGCTAATAGTGCAAATGACTGCTACCTTGTGTGGCAGCAGAATCTGTGCAGTTTACACCTTGACTGCTCAAGTGAAACTAAAGTGATAGAGACTTACAAGAAGAAAGAGAAATCTTAAGTTATTTTTGAAGGCTCAAAACCCTGAGTACTTAAAGTATTTCTGCTGTGGTTGTATGCCTATATGAGTAAGAGAGTTTTAATTCTTTTGTATGACTATAAAATATACCTAATTAAGTAGTCTTTGTTTTAATTATTAAAGGATATAAAATGCAAATATTTTTCTGACTTTAGTACCTGGTTTCTGGTAAAGACTTTAAAAAATTAAGATTTTCCTAGATTTTTTGTAATTCAGTGCTGAACGTTATGGCCTTGGAAGTCTCCTTGAGATGTCCTACGTGGTAGTTAACTTTCAAGAATACACTTTGTCAGTGCTGTAACTGCACTGTAATCTATTAAAATTGAAGTTTTTAAATAGATACTCAGATACAACTGCATTTTTTACTCAAATGTTCAGTGAAGTGTTCATTACAAAGAGGAATTTTCAGACCTAAGGAAGAAGATAGATTTGAGAATAGCTCTGAGATTAAGATGATGCTTTGTTATGGTTCCAGCACTCCACTGCAAGATGGAGCACGTGCAGTCTTTAGAACTTGTCAGATTCCAAAATTCCTTTTGGTTTCAGAAGTGTGGAATTTGTCTGGTTCAGTAGCTCAGACCCCTTCATAGCCCTGCTTCTGTGAAATAATGTGGCATATAATGGGCACTGTTTGAGAGCCAAGTAAAAAAGTCCCACATCTCTGTTGGCTACTTTAGTGTTGTCTTACTCAATAATTGTGTTAGAGTGCTAAAGGAAAATTTTGTGAGTGGGTATGAAATAACATAGATGTTTAAACTTGAAATTGTGAAGGAAAAAAAATGCAACTTGTAATCATCACTTAGATTTTATTATTATTACAAGTACAGAAATAGCTTTTATTTTGTCTTTATTTCATCCATGTATAACCTTTAAGGAAAATGTTTTCTTTTAGTAGATGATTTTTAACCATAGTTTTAAAATATGTTGTTATAGGTGCAATGCAATAAGACTTTATATGTAAACTAGTGCTGATGTGCTACTAGGGTAGTGAAACATAAAATCTCAATTTTTAATTGCTGTTTCTTAAGTTTCTGTACCTTTGTTTTTGGCTCTGGTATAGCAATGTTTGACACTGCATTAGAATGCTGTTAGCTTCTTAAAATTTATGTGCAGCTTGTTCTGGCATGAAGTGGGAGGAAGTCTGGGGAGTTTAGCTGTTTGAATAATACCAATTGTTTACTGAACATGTTCAAATTGCAGTTTCAGAGGCTTAATCTGGACGGATATAGGGTGTTATGGGACTGAAAGACACATCCTTCATGGGCAAGCTATCTTCTTTGCCAAGTGTCAGATCCTTATTTGAAAGTTGAAACCCACCTATTAACACAAGAGGAGGAAAAAAAATAGGATGGAAACCAGTTAACTCAATTATACTGTTTTCTTAAAACTCCAGTCTCTTCAACTAACTAACATCTTGAAGATGTCATCTGAAGTAACTGTATGTGACTTAAATGCACTAATAATGTAGAGTAGGCTTTGGTTGGAAGAAACAGGCAGAAGAGCTGACCTCAGCTGACTAAAGAGGATAGTCCATTTCATGTAGCATCATGCTCAGCAGTAAGTAATATTGCTAGAGTTGGCAGTGAATGTTCCAAGGTAACCATTGCGCAGAGGCTGGCTGGGCACCTGTCTGCTGGTGGAAGGTGGTGAGTGATTGCTTTTGCATCACTTGCGGGTTTTTGCTGTTGAGTGGTTTTTTGCTTGGTTGGGGTTTTTTCTGGTGGGTTTTTTTGGTGTTTTTTTCCCCTTCTTCTACCTTTCCTTTTATTTTTCCCCACTTATTGACCTGCCTTTTTCTTGACATCTGTAAATTTTACTTGGTTTTGGACTGATTCTCTCCCATGTCCTGCTAGGAAGGTCATTGAGTGAGCAAGAAGGTGTGGGTTTAGTTGCTGGATAGGGTGGACCCATCACAGTCAGTAAAAAGTTTTCAACTGTGTACAACTGCCTACCATCCTGTTATTGACGTATGAAAACTTTAAGTTAATATTTTTTATTTTGTACTGACGAGTCTACTGAACTAATGCCTAATTCAAATATAAAATTTAATTATTGCCCTGGTTTTGGTGATATTTTTATTCAGTGTTTCCAATGATTGATGGCTGAATTTTGACAGCAGACATTTCCCCACTCACATATGCTTTCACAAAGGTTATATTAAGGTTCTTATGATCAAGTCCAACCATTAACCCTACCCTACAAAGTTCACCCCTAAACCATATCCCCAAGCACCACATCTAAACGACCCTTGCCTTGTTTTTATTGATGTTCATTGTCTTGTATTAGTCCATCAGTTCATGCAAGACCTAATGAGATGTAATTTGAGCAGCACATTCAGGGCTGGCATAGTGACTAAAATTATGGCAGACTTGTAGAGGAGCCTTTCACCAAGGTGGCTTTATTGAGGTAACTATGGTATAAGAAAAGTAAAGAAAAGATGATGTTGAATTGTACGTAAAGTTGTGCATGCACTCACAGAAAGGGTGATTTTCATTCAGTCACCATTAAAATACTGCTTTGCAGCTAAATGTGTGCTTTAGCCAAAATCAGGGTCATTGTATGTGACCGGAAGGGTAGTTTTTCTGTATGCTTAGGCACATGAATATTATTAAAATACACAAGATTTTTTAAATTATTTTTTTAAGTGAGTATTTTCCTATCTTAATTTTTTAAAATTGCCTTAATAAATTTGTGACTGTAATGGAACCAGACTGTTCTCATTTGCTGTAGCCTTCAGGATTTGAGAGTTGATAACATAGGTAGTCTGAACCTTTTATCTGTCTTAAGTAAGCTGACCATGTGTAATGGGTTGGGGCAAACCCCCTCCCCACCACGTGCAGAAATAACAACTCAAACAGATTGCAAAAGTGATGGAAAGTTTAAATAGAGAACAGTGAGTGCATGCAGAAAGCTAGAAACACAGTGACAAGAGAGACCCCAAAACTGTCCCAGGAAGATCCCATCCCCACCTGAGGGTGCACCCAAAACCCCCAGGGCTCCTCCTTCCCCCCCCTACTGCTAGGCTAGTCTCAGCTGGCCAGATCTGAGACTGCCCATTCCCCTGTGGCCTTGGGCCTAGCCAGGCCCATGGCCGGGGACATCTCCCCCAGTTACTGGGTGTCAGAGAGGAAAGGAAAGAGGAAGTGCCAGACCCCACCATAAAATTTATAGTGGTGCAAGGGATTATGGTAGGAAATACATAATTTCCTGTGTCCATCCACTGAGCTGGACTTTCGGACACAGGAAACACCCCCGTAGAAGAGGGCACCCAGCCCAAACTATGACACCGTGCCATTAGGAAAATATTAGTCCTGCATCAGTAGATTAAGTAATCGCTGTCAGGACTAAGCTAATGCTGTAAGAGATACTGGCTCTAAGAATATAGATTTTGGTTTTCTGTAGTTTAATAGTTTATATATGTCACTTACTGTATTTTTCTTTTTAAAAATTAGAAAAATATTTGATATAGAAGTTTTAAATGTAGCTGTCTCCAAAGCAAATAGGAATGTAAAAGTATATAAATCATAGAATCATTTTAGTTTCATAGTTTCATAGTTTCATTCAGGGTTGGAAGGGACCACAAGGATCATCTAGTTCCAACCCCCTGCCATGGGCAGGGAAACCCCACACTAGATCAGGCTGGACAGAGCCTCATCCAGCCTTGTCTTAAACACCCCCAGGGACGGGGCCTCGACCACCTCCCTGGACAACCCATTCCAGGGTCTCACCACTCTCATGGTGAAGAACCTCCTCCTCACATCTAGCCTGAATCTCCCCACCTCCAGCTTCATTCCATTCCCCCTAGTCCTATCACTACCTGAGATCCTGAGAAGTCCTTCCCCAGCCTTCCTGTAGGCCCCCTTCAGATACTGGAAGGCCACAATTAGTGGGAAAATGGGAAAATAGCATTGAGTCTGAACATAATCTAACTCTACCAAGTTTGTTGCTAAACCATATCCCTTAGGACCACACCCATGCTTCTTTAGGACTAGGGGGAATGGATCCAAACTAGAGGAGGGGAGATTTAGATTACACTTTAGGAAGAAGTTCTTCACCATAAGGGTGGTGAGACACTGGAACAGGTTGCTCGGGGAGGTTATTCAGGCCAGGCTGGATGTGGCTCTGGGCAACTTCATCTAGTAAAAAGTGTCCCTGCATATGGCAGGAGGGTTGGAAATAGATGATCCATGAGGTCCCTCCCCTGACAATTCTATGATTCTGTGATTCTAGGGATGGTCATTCAAGCACCTCCCTGGGAGACCTATTCCAGTGTTTGATAACTCTTCCCATATAGAATTTTCTTCTCATGTCCAATCTAAACCTCCCCTGGTGCGATTTCTGCTCATTTTTTCACTAGTTATAACAGACAAGAGACCAACACCTACTTTGCTACAACCTGTTTTCAAGTAGCTGTACAGAGCAATAAAATCTCCTCTCAGCCTCCTGTTCTCCAGACTAAATAATCCCAGTTCCTTCAGCCACTCCTCATAAGACTTTTAGGCCCTTCACCATCTATGTTGCCCTTCTTTGGAGGTGTTTAGGAGGAGACTGGATGGGGTGCTTGGTTGCATGGTTTAGTTGATTAGGTGGTGTTGGATGGTAGGTTGGATGCAGTGATCTTGAAGGTGTCTTCCAACTGGTCTCTCCTCTCCTCTCCGAACCTCTCCTTTCCGAACCTCTCCTTTCCGAACCTCTCCTTTCCGAACCTCTCCTCTCCTCTCCGAACCTCTCCTCTCCGAACCTCTCCTCTCCGAACCTCTCCTCTCCGAACCTCTCCTCTCCCACAGTGAAGGACCTCAGTGATGTTCTTCTAGTGAGGGCCCTAAAACTGAATGCAGTACTCTAAGTGTGGCCTCATAAGTGCTGAATGCAGGGTGAGAATGACTCCCATGGTTTCATAGTTTCATTCAGGGTTGGAAGGGACCACAAGGATCATCTAGTTCCAAGCACCCTGCCATGGGCAGGGACACCCCACACTAGATCAGGCTGGCCAGAGCCTCATCCAGCCTGCTCTTAAACACCCCCAGGGACGGGGCCTCGACCACCTCCCTGGACAACCCATTCCAGGGTCTCACCACTCTCATGGTGAAGAACCTCCTCCTCACATCCAGCCTGAATCTCCCCACCTCCAGCTTCATTCCCTAGTCCTATCACTACCTGAGATCCTGACAAGTCCTTCCCCAGCCTTCCTGTAGGCCCCCTTCAGATACTGGAAGGCCACAATTAGGTCACCTGGGAGCCTTCTCTTCTGCTGACTGAACAGCCCCAACTCCTTCAGTCTGTCCTCATAGG
The DNA here is from genome assembly GCA_011125475.1 of Melanerpes aurifrons. Lineage (NCBI taxonomy): Eukaryota > Metazoa > Chordata > Aves > Piciformes > Picidae > Melanerpes > Melanerpes aurifrons. The sequence continues at coordinate 7,324,729 of WWNC01000003.1, forward strand.
AGAGGTACTCCAGCCCTCTGATCATCCTTGTGGCCCTCCTCTGGACACGTTCCAGCATCTCCACATCCCTCTTGTAATAGGGGCTCCAAAACTGGACACAGTACTCCAGGTGGGGTCTCACCAGGGCTGAGTAGAGGGGGAGGATCACCTCCCTCGACCTGCTGGCCACACTTCTCCTGATGCAGGCCAGGATCTGATTGGCCTTGCGGGCTGCAAGTGCACACTGAGAGCTCATGCTGAGCTTTTTGTCCACCAGCACCCCCAAGTCTCTCTCCTCAGGGCTGCTTTCCAACCAGTCACTGCCCAGCCTGTATTTGTGCCTGGGATTGCCTCGACCCAGATGCAGGACCCTGCACTTGCTCTTATTGAACTTCATGAGGTTGGCTTGTGCCCACCTCTCCAGCCTGTCAAGGTCCCTCTGGATGGCCTCCCTTCCCTCCAGCGTGTCTGCTGCACCACACAGCTTGGTGTCATCAGCAAACTTGCTGAGGGTGCACTCAATGCCACTGTCCATGTCACCCACAAAGATGTTGAACAAGACAGGTCCCAGGACTGATCCCTGAGGGACTCCGCTTGTCACTGGCCTCCACTGGGACATGGAGCCATTGACAGCCACTCTTTGGGTGCGGCCATCAAGCCAGTTCCTTATCCATCTAGTGGTGCACCCATCAAACCCATGTGTCACCAGTTTGGAGACCAGGATGTGGTGCGGGACAGTGTCAAAGGCTTTGCTCAGGTCCAGGTAAATGACATCAGTTGCACGCCCCTCATCTATTAATTTTGTCACCTGCTCATAGAAGGCCACCAGGTTGGTCAGGCAGGATTTGCCCTTGGCAAAGCCATGCCAACTGTTCCCAATCACCTCTTCACTATTCTTTTGAGCGAGTAGTGACTCCAGGAGGATCTGCTCCATGATCTTTCCAGGCACAGAGGTGAGACTGACTGGCCTGTAGTTCCCTGGTTCCTCCTTCTTACCCTTTTTGAAGATGGGGGCAATGTTTCCCCTTTTCCAGTCTGTGGGGACTTCACCAGATTGCCATGACTTTTGAAATATAATAGAGAGGGGTTTAGCAACCTCCTCTGCCAGTTCTCTCAGTACCCGTGGCTGTATCCCGTCGGGTCCCATGGACTTGAACACTTTCAGGTTCTTCAGATGATCACGAACCTGATCTACACTTACAATGGGCAGTTCTTCCTCCTCGTCCCTGGCTTTGACTTCCATAACATCAGGAGTGTGGCTAGAGGCCCTTGCAGTGAAGACTGAGGTAAAGAAGTTATTAAGTACCTCAGCCTTTTCCTCATCGCTTGTGATGGTCCTGCTTTGTGATCCAGGCCAGGATACTGTTTGCCTTCTTGGCCACCTGACACACTGCTGGCTCATGCTTGACCATCTGCCAGCCAGCACCCCCAGGTCTTCCTCTACTGGGCAGCTTTCCAGCCACTCTTCTCCAAGGCTGTAGCGCTGTATAGGGTTGTTGTGACCCAAGTTGAGGAACCAGCACTTGGCTGTCAGTTGAATCTCACACAATTGGCCCTGGCCCATAGATCCTCTGTAGAAGCTTCCTATCCTCAAGAAGATCAAGACTGCCTCCCGGTTTAGTGTCATCTGCAAATTTGCTGAGAGTGCACTCCATCCTCTCATGCAGATCATTGATAAAGAAAGATGTTAAAGAGAATTGGCCCCAGTACTGAGCTTGGGGAATACCACTAGTGACCAGCTGCCAACAGGATTTAACTCCATTTACTCTTTGATCCCAGTCATACAGCCATTTTTTAACCCAGCGGAGTGTCCACCCATGCAAGCCTTGTGCAGCCTCCAGGAGGATGCTGTGGGAGACAGTGTCACATGCTTTCCGAAAAGTAAAAGATGAATAAACCTTAAATTAAGGCACACAAACAAAGTGCTAGAACCAGGCATCACATGGGGGTAAATTAGTGTGATCTGTGATAGCAGGTACTTCAGCTCTTCTGCAGAGCCAAGCTTGCTTTTATCTAGCACAGAGAAATGTTTAATTTCTGAAATTGCTTTTTCAAGCTATACCTTAAGTAGTTCTTTTGACTGCATTGGAGTTCATTTCACCAGTTCAAGTAGAAGCTGAACCGGAGGTACTTTTGGCATTGTCATACACTGTGTCCTCAGCTTCATTTTTTTCTGAAATGTTTTTGCTATTCCTAAAGTTGTTGGAGATAGTTTTGTGTAAGGAAAATGATGAATTGCAGAAAACTCTTTTCTTCTGTTGTGTGTTTTGTGATTTTATCTGGTCAGCATAGCAACAGGCTCTACTGTGCAGTATCCCTTCTCTGCTGAGAGCTTTTTTTTCCTTAGAAATCAAATGTATGACAGATGGAGTTTATTTGAGACTCTATTAATCTAGGTTTATAAGAAGCTCAGAAGGGAATTATGTAATTTTGAAGATAAAGACAGAGGTGCAGGTTTACAGGCTTTTTTAGTGAAAACAAACCTTTATTACATTTAAATAAAAGCTGAGTTTTATGTAATATAATGATAAAAGTGTTGTTGCTTATATATACATGCATACATTTACAGAACTGTTTTCTCTTCTAGGATCCTTCTGTTACACAAGTGACAAGAAATATTCCTCCAGGGCTAGATGAGTACAATCCTTTCTCTGATTCAAGAACAGTAAGCACATTTATTTCTTAATCTTTTTAGGCAAGATTTGTGAGGTATGTTTCCAAAATTTGGGACTGATGTAAAACATGCGTCAGGCTAGGTAGAGGTAACGGAAGATGTGAGCATAGATAGTTCCATGAATTATGTGGAGGATTCAGTCGGTATACTGGCCTGTGTGAGGTTTGACCTGTTATGAAAGAGTGTCTCTCTGAAAGGGGCCAAAACAGTAGGACTTCTGGTAGTCTGTCCTTATGCTTTTCTGAATTTTACTTGTTTTAAAAATTGAGAGTGTGGCACATATCTCCAGTGTCTTGCTTTTTATTTCTATTTCAGTTAATGAAAGTGATGCTCAGAATAAGGGGGGGGAGGGGAAAAAAGAAAAGGTCCACAGTCTGTGAGTAGTTGTGCTGCAGTAAAAGGAATAGTTTATGTGAGAGAAACACAACTGGGTTTTACCTCTAATCTGTATGGTTTAATTTACTGGGGACATGTGGCATAAAAGGAATGAGGTAGTTAATTTGTACTGTGAATTCATATTCTAACAGCATTTCTCAGTGGTTACTTTTGATAATGAAGATCTTGTGCAAGGTTAGACAAATATCTGGATAATTACTGTCAATATAATTTGTAAATGTTCAAACACTGTACTTTTCAAATGTCGTCTTATTTCCTTCAGCAAACCTGGTAATGCTGTTTGGGAATGCTGCTGCTGTATGAGTCTTTGCAATGTAACAGTAAGATTTCATACAGTGTTAAAATGCTAGACTGGAAGAAGCTTGGCTTTGAGTATGTCTTGGATGAGCTGTTTAAGGCAGAATGTTTACAGCTAGCAACAGTACTAAATAAATATCTGGACTTTTTTTAACTCAGAATATCACAAATTGTTTAATTTATTGTTATGAAGCTCTAAGATTTTCAAAAATTCTTTGTATTGTCTGTAAGTTCTAAAGACAGTAGGTGTTGTTAAAAAAAATCTAGATCTACTCTGATTTTTTTAATTTATTTTTTTTTTTAATTTATCACGATTTTTTTGACATGCAACTCTGTGGAAAGCTGCATGTATACAACTGTGGTTATCCAACTTTGTACAGTCAGTACATGAATAAAAAATTCTACTTGCTCATTGCAGATGTCACTTATATAGAAAAACATTGGTGGATGGAGGAAATAAGTCAATGGTCAGACCTACTGAATATATGCTATATTAATGCACAGTGATTCAGTTAAAAATCTATGGTATGTTACCAAATTCATAAACACTGTCTGTTGAATGAGCACTTCTTACCTCTGTTAAGGAAAAGAACTTCCACGTTTTCTTTCAGAAAGCAAAACTGAAAGAAAAAAAGTATATTCAGTGAAGAGTGCAGTAATAATCAACCTTCAGATGATACTCCCCTTCTTCTCTCTGTATGTTGTGGATGCTGAAATATTTATTCTGTAGTTGTATACATTCACAGGAATATGCCCACCTCTCTTTTCTTAACAGCTTTGCATGAAAGACAAGGACATTGTCTCTACAAATAAATGCATGTGGCTGGGGTTAGGGAGGAGACAGTGGAAGTGCATCCTTTTAAAGACTGAATAACAGAAAGTCTGTGAATTTTAAACTTGGAGGATTAGTGTGTCTGTCAGGGTAGGGATTGAAATTAATCTGCATTTGTGTGCTGCTCAGAGTAAAATGATCCAAATAGTTTCTGGAGGCTTTGATTTTCTGAGTCATATTAAACAGTTTTTTGCAGGCAGTCCCACTCCTAACATTTGAAAACCATGACGGCGCTAGTGGGCAAAAACTATAGAAGCTGGTAGTAGCACAGTAGGTCCTGGAGGTTTCTGTGCTCTTTAGTTTGAGAATCACTGGTGTGTAAGACATACAAAAGTGTTTGTTTCATTATGACTAATGGTGTGTAGTTGTAGATTTTAAGGGGTCTGACAATGGTATGGTTCAATTAGAAATCCAAATTTCTAGTGGTAGTGGTGAGATAGTATCTTGCAGTTTATAGCACTGCATAGCATTAACCTTCTTTTACCCTTCCCTCCAAATTTAATTTTACAACACATGCAGGACTGCAAGAATATTTCTCCATTGCAAGTCCAGACAGGGATGTTTCTTCTGGGAAAAATTGACTTCTAACTCTGAACACTACATTTATTCTCTTAGCTCAGTTGTGTTTGCTCTTTACTGAGGGAGATGTTTCCTGTAGTTCTGTGGTAGTTTTAGGCTACCGCAAATTCTTTCTTGGTTATCAGGACAGAATAGAAAAGGGGGGGGGAGGGGAAGATAAATAGAAACAGGAATACTAAAAAAAGGCAGAATTTACCTGTCTATCTAGATATGTAGTTAGTGTTTCAGTGCATTTACCTTTCATCAGTCAACTTACAGCTTTCACATCTGCAGTGGAAAATTCGGCAGGAAAATAACAGGAAAGACATAATGAGGAAAGTGAATGGGCATAGGAGATTTTATGACTCATGTTACCACCATGGCAAATCAGGAGTCTTATTTCTTTGCTTCTCAACAGATTTCAAAGGTATTATTTTTGATTGCTATACCAACAAAATTTTCAGTGCATGGTATAAATGTCAGAATAAATATTGTTATCTACATCTTCATTGGTCTTGTCTCCAGCTCTAGCAGTCACCATGGAAATGACTATGTCTTTTGTCATGTTTCTGAAATCAACAAGGAACAGATGAGATAAGACAATTAATATTTCTGCTTCCCCATTTAATGAAACCACCACTAAAGAAGTCCTTTAATCTCTTCTGCTTGTGAAAGTTTCCCTAATGTATATTGAGCTACTGTGAGCACCCTGTGTATATAACACGCATATGCACAGTCATAGACATAGCAATTACTTTTAGATTGGTACATTAAAAATTTGGAAAAAATACTAGAGTTGTGTGGTGGTTTGGATTTTGTTTTGTTTTGGGTTTTTTTTTTTTTTTTAAGAGATAAATTTAATGGAACTAATTTTCAGTATATTCCTGGGCAGCTCCACTCCTGTCTTACATCCAAACACAGTGAAATGTTTGTAAGAAACCAGACTGATCACCTACAGCTGACTTCCTTTGGAAGTCTTTCCAAGAAATGCTATGTCAATAACAATCAAAATAATGTAGATAAAAGTACGCTGACAGATGTGAATCCCTGGTTTGCCCACTTAATAGTATAGGATCTCAATGTGTTTATGAAATGTCAATTAATTCTCAAAACCTGTTCTGGCAGTTAACTAGTTTGACATCTTCAGGATTTTAGTAGTTATTGATGAAGTGTCTCTCTCTCACTTTCATCTTTTGTGATGGTAAAACATTTGAGCTGATCCTAGAAAAGAGGATGTTTGCATGTGGTTCTAAATAGTGAATCACTTAGTCTTCTAAGTAGCTCTGATCTTATTAATAGCATTTCCTTAGTAAGATTCACATTTACTATGTACAGTTTTTGTCTGTGTTAAATAAATGTCCTTTGCCAATGTTTAAAAAGCCTAAATCTGAGCTACTCCTTTACAGAATGCCTCCAGTTTTGGACTTCCTGCATCTTGTAGAATAGCATTTAGGAATTTCAGACAGTTTTCCAAAACAATAGTTTGCAAATACATACCAGTTTCAGAATGTAAGGGGCCTACTATATGCTAGCTAACATCCCAGTAAATATTTTGCTAGGATTGTTTTGCAGCTTTTTTAAAAAAAATTAAGTTAGTTTAATCCTTAACTGAGCTAACTTCACACATGGCTTAAAGGTCACCTGTCCTTACTCTATATTTGGAAATTGATGTGAGGCGTTAATTTTTAGAACTGTGCTTTGTATTACCTTTTTAATAACTGTACAAAGAACTGTCTGCCTTACTGTTTTGTCTATCAGGCCAATAAATTATTACTTCTTTGAGTATGTTTTAATTGCATGGATAAAGCAATGCTTGTTTTGAATACTTTGTTTGCATTGAGGCTTAGTTTGCATAACCTTTATTCTTTCCAAATCTTGTTTGCTCACCATATATGCATTGTTACTGAACTTAGGAGTTTTTTCCAGTGACTACTGATTATTGGGAAATATATTTGTAGGACAGAAGAAGAAAAGTGATTTCTGACAAACTTACCACAAAAAAAAAAAAATTTTGTTCTTTTTTTCCTGTACCCATACCCTTTGTTACTATCTATGTCAGTCCAGTAATACATAATCTTGCATGTCATCTGAACTTAATCTAAGTCTGTGCAGTTCTCCAGGTACACTGCACAGAGTTAGAGCTCGAAGATTTTCTGATTTGAGTGAAGTACTTCTTGCTTCTATAAGAATCTCAGACTGTACAGCTATGTTATGTGGGTTTGTTTTTTCGGTAGCTGCATGATTTTCCAAGGCAGCTGGATTCTTGTTTGTTTCATGTTTTCCTAGCTGTGGGGTGTGGGCTGTTTGGTTTGTTGTTTTGTGGTTTGGTTTGGTTTAGTTTGTTTTTTGTGTGTGTTGGGTGTTTCGGTGTTTTTTTTTGGTTTGGGTTTTGTTTTGGTTTTGTTTGTTTTTTTAAATTCTCAGCATTGGTTAGGAATACAAAAAGGAGTACTTCAGTTTGATAGCAAGACATAGTTCAGGCTGAGTTTAAAATGGTTGCATGCTGGTTACTTTTTACGAACCATCTGTTGAGAATGCCGGAGCAGGCAATTCTGAAGTGTTGGAAATCAGTCAAGGAAGCCAGAAAGGCAGCTTGGCTGAGCAGAGATCTTTGAGAACTTGGGTGAAAGAGGGAAGTGTATGGATGTTGGAAGCAAGGGCAAGGAACACAGGAGTGCTACAAAAATGTTGTTCACCACTGTAGGGAGAAAAGTTGTGTGGCCAGAGCTAAATTAGAGTTCAAGCTGGCTGGCACTGTGAAGGATGATAAAAAGGGCTTTTCTTATGTGCTAACAGCAAAGAAGATTCCGAGGTAACATTGGTCTGTTACTTGATGAGGTCATTTACCTCTTGGATAGGATGCCAGCAAAGCAGAAATGTTCAATGCTTTCTTCAGCTTTGTCTTTAACACCAATGATGGGCCCCGGGATCCTCAGAGCCCTGAGAATAGAATCATGATAAACTTCCAGGTGACTCTGAAGTTGTTTGATACTTGCTTCTCCTGCTAGATGGTTTGTAAATCTATGGAGCTGGCCAATGTAATGCAGAACCTCTTGTCTTCGTTGACCAGTAAAATTATGGACCAGGTTATTCTGGGAGATAGGAAAATAAAACCACTTCAGAGATACTGCAATCATTAGCTGTAGCTGGCATGACTTCACAAGGGGAAAGTACCAGAATCATGCAATATTAAGGATTGGAAGGGTCATCTACAGATAATCCACCCTTTTGCTAAAGCATGTTCCCCTAGAGCAGGTTGCACAGGAACACATCCAGGTGAGTTTTGAAAGTCTCCAGAGAATGAGACCCCCACAACCTCTCTGAACAGCCTGATCCAGTGCTTCATCTACCCTCAAAGTGTTCACACTGAACATCCTGTGCCCCTTGTGCTGTAACTGTGCACCACTAAAAAGAGACTGGGTCCTGTTTAGTCTTCTCCAGGCTAAACAGCCCCAGCTCTGTCAGCCTTTCATCCTGAGAGCTGCTGCAGTCCCCTAGTATCTTTGTGGCCCTCTGCTGGACTCTTTCCAGTAGTTCCCTGACTGGGGAACTTGATCTGGGAAGCTCAGAACTGGACATGGATGTACACTGTTAGCATAAAGGTATTTCAAAGAGGTAATCAGACATGCAGGTTTCCCTGGAGGTATGCAAGTGGATCCATTGTAGTTGTGCACACCCTTGAGTTTATTTGCATTCTGGTTCTTGTCTTGGAAGGCAGCAAGGGAACATTTCCTGCTTAAGAAATTTAATTTTGTTTTATGACAAGGTCTCTATCTGATGGAAGCCAGAAGATGTGGTTGTTTTGGATTTTTACCAAAGCTTTTGATACTGTCTCTCACAGAATGTCCAGCACGCAGACAAGTTCACAATAAGCTGAGTGAGAACTAGTTGACAGGTCAGGCTTAAAGATTTGTAATAAATGGGGTTATATTGGGCTGGCAGCTAGTCACCAGTGGGGTCTCAGTTTTAGGGCCAATGCTCTTTAATGTTTTATAAATGATCTGCAGGAGTTGAATGAAGTTTAATGATGATACTGAAATAGGAGTTGCCTTAACTGCTGCATTATTCCTGTGTTAAGTAATGGACTATGGCACACAAATCGAACAACATGAGACACAGGGCAGCAGGTTCCATGCACTGCAGTGCTTGAAATAAACCTGGTGTGTCCTCCTTTATGTTACTACGGTGGTACTGCCACATAGTTTTTGAGAGGCTGAGGGCTGAAGGAAGATTGTCCTTATTTGAAGCCAGACAGATCCTCTCTTGCCCCTGAAAAGGGCAAAAGAACGACATGCAAATGGATTGCAAAAGTGATAGAAAGTTTAAATGGAAAGCAGTGTTTTACAGAAGCTGCGAAGCATAGTGACAAAAGAAGCCCAAAGTATAGAGAGTCCCCTATAGCACACCCAAAAGCCTCCCAACACTTCCCATTTCCCCACCTGAGGGTATACCCAAACCCCTCAGGGCTCTTTCATCCCCCTCACTGCTAGGCTAGTCTCAGGCTGGACAGGTCTGAGACTGCTGCTTCCCCGTTCTGCTGGCATTAGGCCTAGCCAGGCCTAAGAGGCCTTGAGATAGTCCACCAGTGTTACCCGACAGGGAGTGTCTTCCACGGGAGCAGAGAGGGAAGAAAGAGGAAGGGAGAGACTTTGCAACTGGATTTATAGGGTGCAGGATATAATGGGTATGAAATACACTGTTTCCTGTGTCCACCTTATTGAGTTGGACACTCAGGACACTGGAGGTGTAATTTATGTGGCAGGTACAGGAGGCACCCAGCCTAAACTGCCACAAAGATGATAATCTCAGTCATATTATTTTGAAGCGTCCAAAGGTATGCATGGTTCTTAATCATGTACCACCCTTGTAAAAGTCATGGTAGCCTTTCAGTTGCAAACCTCTATTATGGTTCAGATAGTCAAGTCAGTCATATTGACTGCTGTAAGGAGGGGTAGAGTATGAGAGCATCTGTTTCATTAAAGTTACACTTTTTTTTTCACTTTAAAGGGAGTAGTAAGTAAAAGGGAAAGCAATAAATGGTGGATAAACAAATGATAAGAGAGACAAAAAGGAAGACCAAAACTCTTCAGTCACTGATATATGGGCTTTGAAGAGGATCAGCCTGGACGTTTACACTGATAGTAAGGAAGAAACAAGATAAGCATGAATATTATGGGTAGTTGAGGGGAGCCTATGTGACTGTGCTGAGTTTATTAAGGAATATTTAGGGGAAGAATCCAAACATTTGGACTGCTTGGAGGCTGGGAAGGAGCAAGAAAGAGACTAGATAAGATGATGGATTAAAAGGGACTCTTTGCGTTTGAGATGTTACCAGTTGACACACTTGTATGACTGTGTTCCTAATCACTACAGTTACTATTAAACCTTTTCTTAACAATCTTCTTGCCTTATCTGTGAATCTGGCAAAGTCTAGGTCTTGGCAACTGGAGAGATGAGGCTGAGAGGCTGAGGTGCCAGCAACATGGTCAGACCTCAAGTTGTAGTGGTCCATATGTCTGTGGTATCAAAACTGAGCTTCTGGGTGTCTGCAGTTGGAGGGATCTACATTTTTTTTTTTCAGTGTTTATATATGCAGTTCACTAGCAAACTTAAAGGTGGACTAGCTGTCAAATCAGAGGAAAACCTCTCTATGAAGACTCGTGAGTCTGAGCTGAAAGTGAATAAAGGAACCTGGGGTCCAGGCATGGATATGTGACAAGCTGAGAGCCCGTGCTGCTGTGTGAGGGAGCTGCAAGTGTGGAGATCACTGTGACATGAGTGTATGAGTGCATGAATCTTGTTTTGAATGTCAAACTGAGCTAACTGAAACACAGGAGGAAACCCATATACCAGATAAGAAAGCTCCCGATTCAGGCAAGTATTCCAAACAGGCTGTGGGCCCATTGCTTGTATCTGTGGGATCTGCCACTGCTGGTCTCCTAGTAAATCTAGAGTGAGACACATGCTTTCAATAGTGAACTTCACTGCTGCTCATCTGGAGAGGATGTGGTATGACTTTGTGTACCTGTATTCTGTGTAGTTCTGATAGTGTTATGTGGAGATGTTGTTAAAGGCAGTGCCTCAGCCTCTCTTGTCCTTCTCAGGATTATAGGATGCACAGCCCCTGCTACACATCATTGGCACAGTCTCACTTCTTCCAGAGAGCACAGACTCTCAGCTAGGCACCAGGTGTTTTACACAATTGTATGCACTGTGTTTATGACCAGCTCACATATAGTGGAAGCTGAACTATGCAGAAATCTGAAGCAGATGCATCTTGTACATAATTGATACCTTTTATTAGTGTCATAGATGTTGTGGCTTCATCTGTGAGTATGTAACTCTCTTAGTGGTTCATTCCTTTATTCCTAAGCGTATGTGCAGGTTCCCATTATTAGTGGCACTGCAGGCTGTTTGAACAGAGCATCTTTCAAGGATAAATATTTTCAATTAGTTGTTTGAATATTTTCTAGTCTGGCAATCCACCTTTTTATGCCATTAGAGGTAGTATTACTTTTTATGGTATTACAGGAGGGCTACTGGGATTCTTGCCAGAGATTGTGAACAGTCAGCTAGAGACTCTGAACAGGCAGCTGCTTACCAGATATGCTTTCAAAGGTACTGTTACTTCATCCATAGAGCTACAATAAGCAGACTTCTCTTTCTGGCTTTTGTAGCATTATACTGGACTACAATACATAATTCATGAGAGTTTTTGTTCAGTAGCTTTTTGTTACTGTGGTGCAGGTTTTGTAACTTATGTTTGAAGCAGAACATGATAAGATGGTTGTCTAGTTTTTGTAGCTCTCATATAGACCTTTTTCCTTATCACAAAATGTTCCACAGTATGAACCATCTATACCAGCTTCATAGAATCATTTATGTTGAAAAGACTCTGTTTGCCTAACATTGCCAAGTCCACCACTAAACCCTAAGTGCCATGTCTATACCAGAGATGTTGACTCAGTCACTTCTGGTGGGGGTCCTATTCCAATGCTTGATAACCCTTTCAGTGAAGAAACTTTTTACTGATGCACAATTTAAACCTTCCCTGATGCAACTTCAGCCTCTTCTCTTTTATACTATCACTTGTAACTAAGGAGAAGATATCAACACCCACATTGTGACAACCTCCTTTCAGATAGGTGTGGAGAGTAATAAAGTCTCCCCTCAACCTTCTTTCCTTGAAACTGAACAGCCCCATTTCCCTCAGCTGCTCCTCCTAAGGCTTGTTTTTTAGAGAGTTCACCAGTTTTGTTGCCCTTCTTTGACACATTGCAGGACCCCAGTATCACTTGTGTCTTAAAACTGAGCACACTACTTATGTTGTGGCCTCACAAATGCTGAGAATAGGGGGACAATGACTCCCATGGGCCTCCTTGTCACACTATTTGTGATCAAGGCGAGGATGCCATTTGCTGTCTTGGCTACCTGGGCACACTGCTGGCCCATATTTGGCTGGTGTTGTGGTTTAATGAGAAGGCAGATTGCTCTATTGCTCCAAAAGGAGCAAAAGAATAATGCTCATACAACTGGATTGGGTAGTAATGGAAAGTTTAAATGGAAAGGCTATTCACAAACTACAATGCTACAGTTACATAGTGGTAAGCATAGCAAAGCGTATAAAATACAAAGAAATCCATTGCAAGCTAAAATTTCGCACACAGCCGCTTTTACACCAGGCCAACCAACCCAGGCTTTTGTGCTCCCTCCCTACCAAGATCTTTCTGCCCTGCATATGACAAAGGCATTGTGATGCAGCATGAAATTCAGCTTGGCAACTCCAGGCCCCAGTTAAGGTGCTCCATGCGTAATTTGGCAGCATTGCCAAGGCCAGCCAGGCCATATCGTCCCACCAGGGAGATAAGAACCTGCCTGTCCTTCCCAGGAGAAGAGAAAAGGGGAAAAAGAATAATCTTGCAGCCAGTTTTATAGGATTGCAGGATTTAGGGGAAGAAACACACTGTTTCCTGTGTCTACCCACTGGGCTGGACACTGGAGGTCTCAACTCTGTGGCCGTCTTAAAGGCAAGCAGCTTAAGCTGCCACAGCTGGGTAAGCCTGGATTCACCCTCAGGTCATCTGCTAGGCAGTTTTCTAGCCACTCTGCCTGTAGCAGTTTGGGCTGAGTACCCTCTGCTGTTTTTATATGAGGGACGCTTCCTATGTCCAGAAGGAGCCCAGCCCAATGGGTGGACACAGAAAGCCAGGTATTTCCTGCCATAATACCCTGTTCCCCTATAAGATCTCAGTGGGGGTCCTGGCACTTCCTCTTTTCTTCCCTCGCCACCACCTGGTAACTGGAGGGAGGTTTCTCCTGGCCTTTTGGGCCTGGTTAGGCCCAAGGCCAGGGGGATGGGCAGTCTCAGATCTGGCCAGCTGAGATTAGCCTAGCAGTGCAGGGAGGGACAGAGGGGAAGAAAGAGCCCTGGGGGTTATGGGTGTACCTCCAGGTGGGGATGGGATATTTCTGGGTGTGCTTTGGGATCTCTTTTGTCACTGCACTTCTGACTCTCTGTAAACATTCACCACTTTCCATTTAAACTTTCCACCACTTTTGCAATCCGTTTGTCTTGAGTTTCATTTTTGCTCGTGGTGGGGAGGGGGTCTGCCTCAACCCATCACACTGCCCCAGGCCTGTAGCCTTGCGTGGGCTTGTTGTGGCCCAAGGGAGTCATGAGAGGTCTGGTGGGTCCTAGGAGCTAAGATCGAAGACATTGCCAGGAGGGTAGCACAACTCATGAAGAGCACTGACTACTACCCACTCTCACTCTTCTCTGTGGGCATGAATGATACTGTGAGCTAGAACCTGGGCAGAATCAAGGAAGAGTGTAAAGCATTGGGGGTGCAAGTGCAAGACAGTAGACAAGTTTTCTTTTCCTCCATTTTGCTATTTAGAGTAAAGGGGGATCCAGGAAAAAAACAACCCAAAACCAAATAATGAATATCAATTATTGGCTACATGGCTGGTGCCCTCACATGGATTTTGGGGTTTATGATAATTCAACACTCTTCAGTGACTGTAATCTGTTAGGGAGAGATGGAATATACCTATCTTGAAAAGGTAAGGGAATCTTTGGCAGCAGGCTGGCCAGCTTGGTAAGGCAGGCTTTAAACTGAAAGACTTGGGGTGGGGGCAGGGTTCAAGATGGCAATACTTACGCCATCCCATCCAACCAGAGAATAGACCAGGCCAAGAAGACCAGCAGCAAATATTCCTTAACTGCTTTCCAGAGGGAGAGCTAGAAGCCAGCTAGTTCAAGTGTATGTGTGATTGTGATGGATTCTCTTGCACCTTCTTACTTGACTAGCTCTCTGCAGTGCACACGCACAGCATGAAGAATAAGCCTGGAGAACTAATGGTGTGGGCATGGTCTCAAGGCTATGATGTCATTGCAGTTACAGAGACATAGTGGCATGGCTTGTACGAGTGGAATGTTGTAATGGATGGCTATGTACTTTTTAAGAAAGACCAGAAAGGTGAGGTAGTAGAGTTGCTCCTTTTGTAAAGGAGCAAATACAATGTATCAATCTCTGCTTAGGAGGGGAAGAACATGTTGAAAGTGTATGGGTAACAATTAAAGGGCAAGCTAATGTGGTTAATGTTGTAGTGAGTATTTACTACAGGCCACCTATTTAGAAAGAGGAAGCTGATGAGGCTTTCTGCAGACAGCTGAAAGTAGCTTCATTGCATGCCCTGGCTATCATGGGGGGCTTTGACCATCCTGGTATTTGCCAGAAAGACAACACAGTGATGCATACACAGTCCAGAAAATCTATGCTGTGACGGGTGGTGTCAAAATAAGGAGAGGTTTGAGGAAGGACCTTAGGCTGTTTGGAAATGTGAAAGCTGGAGGCAGTCTTAGCTGCAGTAGCCATGAGATGGTGGAGTTCAGGATCATACTAATAAGTAACAGGGTGGTAAGTAGGATTGCAGCCTGGACTTCAGGAAAGCCAACTTCGACCTCTTCAAAAACCTACTTGGAGGAATTACATGGATTACAGCTCTAGAAGATAGGGGAAGGGCTGAAGAGAGCTGTTTAATATTCAAGCACCACATCCTCCAACCTCAAGATTGATGCATCCCCATGAGTAAGAAGCAAACAAGGCAGAGATCTGTGTGTGTGATAGTTTCAGGCTGTGCCTTTAAGACAGATAGCTGCAAATTCTCTAGCTGACTAGTTGGGTTTAAAAAGGAAAACAAGAAAGATAATTCTAAACTAATTTCATTGGTCAGATGAGTGGGATGTAGTTTTACGATCTTGCATTCTTTTCTCATTCCATTCTCACCATTTCTTACTGGTGGCATGCTGACTGCTTCGCTGAGGCACTCTTTTCAGCAAACTAGAGATAAGCATTACTAGCTTTCTAATGACACTTTTGAACTAACTGAAATCCCCCTAACATCTCTCCCTTTCTCTTTTTTTTCTAATTAACCAGAGGAAAAAGGGAGGGTAGAGGTTGGGGGGAGCAGGGCAGAATCCTCCTACCCAAGGAGGATTTCTGTGCTGTTTTATTTTTTTGTAAATACTTGTATAATATTGTAAATACTGTATATTTTTGTACATGTTCATTGCATTCCATTATTGCTTGCAAAATACAGCTTCGTTCCATTTCGCTTCCCTGACTGAATTCAGCTGAGCTTTTGTTGATGTTTGTGGATTAAACCATCACAGTGTGGATGACCAAGGAGCTTCTGGTAAAACTCAAATGGAAGAAAGAAGATTGCAGTATGTGGAAAAAAGCTCTTGCCACCTGGGAGGAATGTAAAACACTGCCAAAGTATGTAGGGGTGCAGTGTGCAAAGCTAAGACCCTCTTGGAAGTAAATATGACAGAGAATGTGAAAAACAACCAGAAAGGGTTCTTCAAGTACATCAGCAGGAAAAGGAATACCAGGCAAAATGTGGGCTCGCTGCTGAATGAGGTGAGGTCTCTGGTGACAGAGAAGGCAGAGTTGCTGAATGCCTTCTTTGCTTCAGTCTTTACTGTTGAGATTGGCCCTCAGGGCTCCCAGTCCTTGAAGGTAAGAGAGAAAGTCTGACTCTTCCTTATTCAAGGAGGACTGTGTTGGAGACCAGCAAATCCATGGGCCCTGATGGACTGCACTGATGAATGCTGAGGGAGATGGCTGATGTTATTGCTAAGCCACTCATCTTCATTTTTGAAAGGTCATGGAGAGTAGGAGAGGTGCCTGAGGACTGGAGGAAAGGCAGTGTCACTCCAATCTTCAAAAACAGCAAAAAGAATGTCCCAGGAAACTACAAGCCAATCAGCCTCCCCTCCATACCTGGAAAGGTGATGGAGCACCTCATTCTGGACATCATCGGTAAACATGTTGAGGAAAAGAAGATTACCAGGAGTATTAGTATGGATTCACAAAGGGGAAATCATTGTTGATCAGTCTCATAGACTTCTTTGATGACCTGACCAGCTGGGTAGATACATGAATGGAGGGCAGTAGATGTTGTCTGTTTGCCTCAATTTCAGCAAGGCTTTGACACTTTCTCCCATGACATACGTAATCTTAGGAAACAAGGGTTAGATGAACGGACAGTGAGGTGGATTGAAAACTGGTTGAATGACAGAGCTCAGAGGGTTGTGATGATTGTGCAGGATCTCCTTTAAGGTCTGTAACTACTGGTGTCCCCTAGGACTGAGTGCTGGGTCCAGTCATGTTCAAATTCTTTATCAGTGACCTGGATGAAGGGGTGGAGTGTACTCTCAGCAAGTTTGCTGACAGTAAAACACTGGGAGGAGTGGCTGACACAGGCTGTGCTGCCATTCAGTGAGACCTGGACAGGCTGGAGGGCTGCGTGAAGGGGAACCTTGTGAAGTTCAACAAGCACAAGTGTAGACTGCTGCACCTGGGGAGGAATAACTGTGCACCAGTACAGGTGAGGGGCTGACCTGCTAGAAAGCAGGTCTGTGGAGAAGGACCATGGAGAAGTTTACCATGAGCTAGCAATGTGCCCTTGTGACAAAGAGGACAAAGAGACCAATGTTACTAGGGAGTGCATTAAGAGGGGTGTGGCCAACCAGGTGAAGGGTTCTCCTTCCCCTCTGCTCTGCCCTTTTGAGGCCATACCTACAGTATTGTATCCAGTTCTGGAAACTGCTGAAGAGAGTCCAACAGATGGCCACAAAGTTGATGAGGGGACTGGAGCATCACTCTTAGGAGGAGAGGCTGAGAGACCTGGGGCTCTTTAGCATGGAGAAGAGAAGACTGAAAGGGAATCTTCTAATGCTGATGTATAGCCAAAGGATGGAGGTCAGGAGAACGGGGCTGGGCTCTTTGCAGTGGTGCCCAGTGATAAGGGGCAATAAGTACACAGGAAGTTCCATCTAAGTATGAAGAGAAACTTCTTTACTGTGAATGTGATGGAGCACTGCAACAGGCTGTCCAGAGAGGTTGTGAGGTCTTGGTGAACTGGCTATACCTGGGAGGTCAGAATCAATGATTTCCAGAGATCACCTTCACTACTTGAGATCCAGTCATTGTGTTAGAGCTGAAATTATAATGATCATAGAATCATTCTTATTATTTTGTTAGGAGCTGTTGTATAAGGTGGAAAGGTAATTTTGAAATGCTGCAATCATTTGTTGATGAGAGAGGCTGCAATATCACACATGGAGGTAGAGTTTACTCAGGCTTGTTGTTGTCTCCTCAGTGTATTAGAATAGAATAGAATAGAATAGACCAGGTTGGAAGAGACCTTCAAGATCGTTGCGTCCAACCTATCATCTAACACCACCTAATCAACTAACCCATGTAACCAAGCACCCTGTCAAGTCTCCTCCTGAACACCTCCAGTGACAGCGACTCCACCACCTCCCCGGGCAGTCCATTCCAATGGGCAATCACTCTCTCCGTGTAAAACTTCCTTCTGACCTCCAGCCTGAACTTCCCCTGGCGCAGCCTGAGACTGTGTCC
Source organism: Melanerpes aurifrons (assembly GCA_011125475.1). NCBI lineage: Eukaryota > Metazoa > Chordata > Aves > Piciformes > Picidae > Melanerpes > Melanerpes aurifrons. The sequence goes on from WWNC01000003.1 coordinate 7,342,397, forward strand.
TCTTGTTCTGGTGCTGGCTGCCTGGGAGAAGAGACCAACCTCTGCCTGTTTACAACCCCCCTTCAGGTAGTTGTAGAGAGCAATAAGGTCACCCCTGAGTCTCCTTCTCTCCAGGCTAAGCAGCCCCAGCTCCCTCAGTCTCTCCTCATAGGGCTTGTGTTCCAAGCCCCTCAGTAACTTCGTTGCCCTTCTCTGGACTTGTTCCAGCAAGTCAACGTCCTTCCTAAACTGAGGGGCCCAGAACTGGACACAGTACTACAGACACAGTATTACAGTGTTTGTGCATTGTGGTGGGTTGAAGTTTCCTCCCAGCCAGTTTCCCCCAACAAGAACAGACTAACTCAATTAGAAGCAAATGAAGCTGTATTTACAAACAAAAACTACACTCTACAATGGAAGGCAATGATTATGTACAAAATATACAGTATTTACAATATTATACAGATATTTACAATTAGCAAACAACACAACACACACACACCCAGTCAAAAAGACCAGGAAAGCTGTTACACTGCCCTTTCCCACCCCCCTGTCCCAAAAGAGAGAGGAGCGAAGAGAGAGCAGCAGTGGGTTAGACTTAGCCAAGATCAGCCTGTGAGAGTCTGAATCTTGTCTCTCTTGATGTGACTCAACAGAGATAAAATCACCTTTGCTCCTTGCCCAGACAATAACTGATGTGTATTGGGCAGACGCCCCTGGATAATGACTCTCTGGAATGTTCATAGACAAGATCATCTCTACCCATCAGCTACCCTGGAAAGGGAGGATGGTGCAAAGGATAAAGATTGCTCACCAGACTGCAGCTGCTCTGGAAATAATGGGCAGAGGCCACTGCTATTGATACTCTCTAGAATATGCATATTCACCACCTGGACACATACCTAAAAAACTGTGTAAAACATCTGAACTACTGGCTCAGGAGAAGGAAAATGCCCAGGCAATGCAACTCTGAAGAAAAACAAAGAAAATACCAGGAGAGAAAAGGACAGAGACATCACCATGTAGCCTGGAAGAAGCAGACCAGGAGGAAGCCTCGCTCCATGTCCTAAGTTCTGCCTTCTGCAACTCATGAGGCTGCTCAGAGAAGGACTTGGACTTTGGTATCTCTCCCTCCCCTCCTCCAGCGGAGGAGAGCACAGCCAACAGAGCAGCACCGTTCTTCCACAGACACAAACCATCTTGGGGGATGGTAATATAATTCCTTTCCTCTTCTCTCTCCCTCTTCTCTCTCTTATTTTTTCTCTCTCTCCTCCCTTCTGATCCATCAACTTTATTCCATTAATAAATAGCCTTCCTGTTGATATTTTGGCCTTATTTGTACCTCTAATTTTGTAACACGGGAATATTCAAAGAACTGAGTCTCTTTCCCTCTCTGGACTGAGACACAGTCAAAGCATGTTCTCCTCCTGAGTGAAGCAAAACAGCCAGACATCAGAAGAGAAGAATTGTTATGGTACAGCTCCTTTTATTCCAGATATTTACCCAATGAATTTGTTTAGAATAATCTTTTGTTTTCCTTTTTACACCCAATAGTGATTTATTTATATCTTTCTACTTTTCTGCTCAAAATCTGCAGCTAAATTTTAAAGGCATAACCTAAAACTGCCCCAATCCACCCCTTCCAAACAATTTCATTGGCTACTGATACTAGCCATCTAATCTAAAACATTATCTACAATAATGAGTAAATAAAGTTTATAATCCATTCTGGCTGTCTCAGGTGTAGATGATTCAGAAGTCCAAAAACAAGAAACAGAAAGTTTGTTCCTCTGCAGATGAAGTGAAGAAAAGGAACAGGGACTCTCAGGTGACTTAGGGCTCTCAGGGTTCTTAGGGTTCGTGCACTGTGGATTCCTCATGGATTCTTCCTTTGAGCATGATGTTGTGTCTGTACAACACTCTGAATTTAAATTCTCTCAGCTAAAGTTAGATTTCTTTGTGGAATACACTGAATTCTCTTGCATTATCCAGTAAGTTTGACCCGGACCTTCAACAGAAACCATCCCTCGGACAGGCGTAGCCTCTCCTGAGGGAGAATAGTTTTACCTAACAGATTCATTTCTCTAACAGCAGAAGCTCTATCACCTTCTCCCTTTTGTAGCAAAGCTTTGCAGGTCCAGCTTGATTCACTGAACCTCAACTATTTACTAGCCAGGTTGCTTGTTCTAGGTGTTTCTCCCAGTTTTACAAAGATCCACCCCCAATGGCTTTGAGAGTGGTCTTCAGCAAACCGTTGTAGCGTTCAATCTTCCCTGCAGCTGGTGCCTAGTAAGGAATGTGGAATATCCACTCAATGCCGTGCTTTTTGGCTCAATTCTTCACAAGATTATTTTTTAAATGAGTTCCATTGTCTGACTCAATCCTCTCTGGAGTTCCATGTCTCCACAGGATTTGTCTTTCCAGACAAGAATGGTGTTGCGTGCAGTTGCATGGGGAACTGCATAAGTTTCCAACCATCCAGTGTTTGCTTCTACAATAGTAACCACATACTGCTTACCAGATTGAGAACAAGGTAGAGTGATACAGTCAATCTGCCAGGCCTCACCATACTTGTACTTGGACCATCAGTCACCATACCACAAGGGCTTAATTCACTTTGCCTGCATAATAGCAGCACAAATGTCACAGTCATGGATGACTTGTGTGATGGCATCCATGGAAATGTATATGGATCTGTCATGAGCCCACTGGGAGGTTGCATCTTGGCCTTGATGTCCTGACGAATCACGAGCCCACTGAGCTAAGAATATCTTACCTTGGTGTTTCCAGTCAAGATCAAAATCCGAGTCCATGTTTACATGAGAAACTCCTGCAGCTAAATCTGCCTGATGGTTGTGTTGTTGTTCCTCAGTAGCTTTGCTTTTAGGAATGTGAGCATCAATGTATCTCACCTTCACTGGGATTCTCTTGATTCAATCAGCAATGTCCTGCCACAGATCAGCAGCCCAAATAGACTTTCCTTTTCTCTGCCAACCATTCTTTTTCCAGTCCTTTAGCCAGCTCCAGAGAGTACTGGCTATGTGAGTCAATGTAGAGGTAAAGCTTTGGCCATCTCTCATGATCAGCTATGTCAAGAGCTAGCTGGACAGCTTTTACCTCTTGAAATTGACTGGATTCTCCTTCTCCATCTTTTGCCACTGCAACTCGACCTGTTGGACTCCTCACTGCAGGCTTCCACCTTTGCTTGTTTCCAACGAGGTGACAGGAAGCATCTGTGAACAAAGCATATTTCTTTTCATTGTCAGAAAGGTCATTGTAAGGAGGAGCTTCCTCAGCTCAAGTTACTCTCTCCTCTGGAGGTTAGTACAGCTAGTGCCTTCAGGCCAGCTTGTGATCACCTCCACCAGACCAGGTCTTTCAAGATTTCCCATTTGAGCTCTCTGTGTCACCAGAGCCATCCACTTAGACCGTGTGTCATCTGTGACATGATGTGGTATAGAACCTTTACCTTTGAACATCCAATTCAAAACTGGCAATCTAGGAGCTAGAAGAAGTTGTGACTCAGTTCCAATTACTTCAGAAGCAGCTTTTACTCTTTCATAGGCAGCTAGAATCTCCTTCTCTGTGGGAGTATAATTTGCCTCTGAGCCTCTGTAACCTCGACTCCAGAAATGAAGAGGACATCCATTTTGGCTGCAGAGCTGATAGGGATGGGCACCCGGGACCGCTGCACTTGAACCAAGAGCTTTCTTCTTTGCTTTTGCTTTCTTTTCAGGGCTTTGTGGGTTGGGAAGACCCCTGGTAGGTGGTAAGGTCCAGCAGAGTCGTCCTCTCATGTGCCTGCTTGGGATTGTGACGTCAGCTGCGGGAAGTTTAAAACCCGCCGGAGCTGTGCACGCGATGCCATTTTGGCTGCAGAGCCTTCTGCCTGACTGCACATGCCAGGGCAGCCGCCTCTGTGGCAGCTCAGATAAATTACAGAATTTAGGCCAAATCTATCTATCTATCTATCTATCTCTGCGTGTGTGTGTATATATGTATATGTATATATATTTTTTAATTATTATTTTTTAATAACTAACAATAAAACCCTGAACCATGGTTATTGCTCGGACAAAGGCTATTAGAAAAACGGTTATGTGCCCAGACGGAATTGGTGCATTGGCACGCAGGAGTCCAGGCTGCTGGCTGCAGAGAGTGCTGGAGCCTGGCACTTGGAATGGAGGGGGAAGGAGAAAACACCGGTGTCAGGTGTGACCAGGTGAACTTTCTCCTCAATCTGATGGTGGAGTTGAAGGATGAAGTGGCCAAGCTGAAGGATGAAGTACCAAGGCTCAGGTCAATAAGGGAAAGTGAAAGGGAGTTAGGTATGTGGGAGCAGGCTCTGCAGACCTCCCCTGCTGAGGGAAGGGTCCCTGGGAACAGGGAGGGATGGATACTGGTCCCTGTCAGGGGAAGCAAGGGAAATCCATCCCAGCCCTCTCCTCTTCTTCTGTTGCCCTTGCATAATAAGTATGAGGCCCTGGAGGCCAAGGGCAATGTGGATGAGAGGGTTGAGGAGCAGCCATCTGGGGAGATACCTAAGGCCAAGCAGTCCCCACCAACTGTAATGACCAGTTCCACAAAGAAAAATAGAAGGGTTATAGTTGTTGGGGACTCTCTCCTGAGGGGTACTGAGGGACCCATAGGGAAGTGTGCTGCCTGCCTGGGGCCTGGATAAGGATGTCACAAGGAGACTTCCTAAGCTAATCCAGCCCTCTGACTATTACCCATTGCTTGTAATACAAGCTGGAAGTGACAAAATTGATCAGAAGAGCACCAGGATGATTAAAAGGAATTCAAGGCCCTTGGACAGTTGATTGATGGGGCAGGAGCTGAAGTGGTCTCCCCCTGAGTTCCCTCAGTGGCAGGGGTGTACACTGAGAGGAACAGGAGAACACGTGTCATCGACAATTGGCTCAGGGGATGGTGTCAGCAATGGAATTTTGGGTTCTTTGACCAAGGGGCAACTTTTACTGCACCCGACCTGCTGGATCTTGATGAGGTGAATTTACCTAGAAAAGGAAAGAGGGTACTAGCACTGGAGTTGGCAGGGCTCATTAGGAGGGCTTTAAACTAGGTCTGAAGGGGGTGGGTGAGGAAACCAGTCTTGCTGGGGAGGAGAGAGTGGCACACAAATTAGGGTTAATTGAGAAATCAAGAGCCCGGCTGAAGTGCACGCACACCAATGGGAGGCCTAACAAATCCGACATCCTGGTGGAAGTCTGTTATAAACTACCCAACCAGGATGAGGAGGCTGATGAAATATTCTATAAGCAGCTGGAGGCTGTCTCAAGATCATCAGATCTTGTCCTTGTCCTTGTAGGTGACTTCAACCTGCCAGATATCTGCTGGGAACTTAATTCAGCAGAGAGGAGGCAGTCCAGAAGATTCCTTAGAGCGCATGGAGGACAGCTTCCTGATGCAGCTATTAAGTGGTCCTACCAGGGGTCAGGCTCTGCTTGACCTGCTGTTCTCCAATAGGGAAGGGCTGTTGGGAGATGTGACAGTGGGAGGCTGTCTAGGGTGTAGTGATCATGAGATAGTGAAGTTTTCAGTGTGCAGGGAGATAGGAGCAGTAACAGAACCCTCAAACTTTAACTTGTTTAAGAAACTTACTTGGAAAGTTCCCTGAGTAGCAGCCCTCAAGAACCAAGGGGTCCAGGATGTTTGGACCTACTTCAAATAGGAGCTCTTGAAGGCACGGGAACTGGCAGTTCCCATGTGCTGAAAGACAAGCTGCCAGGGAAGGTGACCAGCCTGGCTGAGCAAGCAGTTCCTGAAGGAATTAAGGGAAAAAATCAGGGTGCATGGCCTTTGGAAGGAGGGGAAGGCTTCTCATGGTATGTTTTATGATGTTGTTAGATTATGCAGGAGAAAAACTAGAGAGGCAAAGGCTCAGTTAGAACTGAAGCTGGCCACCTCTGTGAAAGACAATAAAAAGCATTTTTACAAATATATTAATGGTAAAAAGAGGGGCAAAAAGAACCTCCACTTTTTATTGGACCTGGAGGGGAACATTGTAGCTAAAGATGAGGAAAATGCTGAGGTTCTAAATACCTTCTTTCCCTCAATTTTCAACAGTAAGGAGGAGGAGTTCAGGACGAGTGGCCTCCTGAGCTGGGTGATAGGGTCGGGGAGCAGTGTATTGCCCCGGAAATCCACAAGGAATTAGTTCAGGACTTGCTGAGCCACTTGGATAATCACAAGTCCATGGGACTGGATGGGATCCATCCTAGGGTGCTGAGAGAGCTGGCAGATGAGCTGGCCAAGCCGCCGCTCTCCATCATTTTCCAACAGTCCTGGCTCACTGGTGAGGTCCCAGGTGACTGGAAACTGGCCAGTGTGGTCCCCAGCCACAAGAAGAGTCAGATGGAGGAACCTGGAAACTACAGGCCAGTCAGCCTGACCTCAGTGCCAGGGAAAGTGATGGAGCAGATTATCCTTGCGGCAATAACTGCACACCTGAAGAATGGCCAAGGGCTCAGGTCCAGCCAACATGGATTTAGGAAGGGCAAATCACAGTATCGCAGTATCACTAAGGTTGGAAGAGACCTCAAAGACCATCAAGTCCAAGCTGTCACCACAGACCTCATGACTAGACCATGGCACCAAGTGCCACATCCTATCCCCTCTTGAACACCTCGAGGGGTGGTGACTCCACCACCTCCCTGGGCAGACCATTCCAATGACTAATGACTCCCTTGGTGAAGAACTTTCTCCTCACCTCGAGCCTAAACTTCCCCTCATGCAGCTTGAGTCTGTGTCCTCTTGTTCTGATTCTGGTTGCTAGAGAGAAGAGACCAACCCCTTCCTGGCCACAGCCACCTTTAAGGTAGTTGTAGAGAGCAATGAGGTCTCCCCTGAGCCTCCTCTTCTCCAGGCTAAACAATCCCAGCTCCCTCAGCCTCTCCTCATAGGACATGTGCTCAAGGCCTCTCACCAGCCTCGTTGCCCATCTCTGGACACTTTCTTTCCTAAACTGAGGGGCCCAGAACTGGACACAGTACTCAAGGTATGGCCTAACCAGTGCTGAGTACAGGGGGACAATGACTTTCCTGCTCCTGCTGGCCACACCATTCCACACCAGCACCAGAACAAGGGGACACAGACTCAAGCAGCGCCAGGGGATGTTTAGACTCGAGGTGAGGAGGAGGTTCTTCACCGAGCGAGTCATTCGGCATTGGAACGGGTTGGTCAGGGAGGTGGTTGAGTCATCGACCCTGGAGGCGTTCAAGGGGAGATTGGACGTGGCACTTGGTGCCATGGTCTAGTCATGGGGTCTGTGTTGATAGGTTGGACTCGATGATCCTCGAGGTCCTTTCCAGCCTAAGTGATACTGTGATACTGTAATGCAGGCCAGGATGCCATTGGCCTTCTTGGTCACCTGGGCACACTGCTGGCTCATGTTTAGGCAGCTGTCGATCAGCACCCCCAGGTCCCTCTCTGTTTGGGAGCTCTCCAGCCACTCTGACCCCAGCCTGTAGCTCTGCATGGTGTTGCTGTGGCCAAAGTGCAGCACTCGGTACTTGGATTTGTTGAATTTCATCCCGTTGGACTCTGCCCATCTGTCCAGTCGGTCGAGGTCCCTCTGCAGAGCCCTTCCACCCTCTAACTGCCTAACATCTGCTCCCAACTTGGTGTCATCTGCAAATTTGCTGATGACTGACTGAATCCCCTCATCCAGATCATCAATGAAGATATTAGAGGATGGGGCCCACCATTGATCCCTGGGGGGCACCACTGGTGACTGGCCGCCAGCTGGATGTGGCACCGTTCACTACCACTCTCTGGGCTCGACCCTCCAGCCAGTTCCTAACCCAGCACAGAGTGTTGCTGTCCAATCCACGAGCTGACAGCTTAGACAGCAGTTTGCTGTGGGGAACGGTGTCAAAGGCCTTGCTGAAGTCCAGGTAGACCACATCCACAGGCCTCCCCACATCCACCAGGCGGGTCACCTGATCATAGGAGGAGATCAGGTTGTTGAGGCAGGACCTGCCCTTCCTAAATCCATGTTGGCTGGACCTGAGCCCTTGGCCATTCTTCAGGTGCACAGTTATTGCCACCAGGATAATCTGCTCCATCACTTTCCCTGGCACTGAGGTCAGGCTGACAGGCCTGTGGATTCCAGGTTCCTCCATCCGACCCTTCTTGTGGATGGGGACCACATTGGCCAGTTTCCAGTCACCTGGGACCTCACCGGTGAGCCAGGACTGTTGGAAAATAATGGAGAGCGGCTTGGCCAGCTCATCTGCCAGCTATCTCAGCACCCTAGGATGGATCCCATCCAGTCCCATGGACTTGTGAGTGTCCAAGTGGCTCAGCAAGTCCCAAATCCAGCAGGTCCTGCCTCTCCAACCTGATCTCCTTCTATGATCAGGTGACCCACCTGGTGGATGTGGGGAAGGCTGTGGATGTGGTCTACCTGGAATTCAGCAAGGCCTTTGATACCGTCCCCCATAGTAAACTGCTGGCCAAGCTGGTGAGGGGTCTGGAGCACAAGCCCTATGAGGAGAGACTGAAGGAGCTTGTCTGCATAGCCTGGAGAAGAGGAGGCTCAGAAGAGACCTTATTGCTCTCTACAACTACCTGAAGGGAGATTGTAGACAGGCAGAGGTTGGTCTCTTCTCCCAGGCAACAAGCACCAGAAGAAGAGGACACAGTCTCAAGCTGCACCAGGGGAGGTTCAGGCTGGGTGTTAGGGAGAAGTTCTTCATAGTAAGAGTGATTGCCCATTGGAATGTGCTGCCCAGGGGGGTGGTGGAGTCACCATCACTGTAGGTGTTTAGGAAGAGACTGGATGGGGTGCTTGGTGCTATGGTTTAATTGATTAGGTGGTGTTGGATGATAGGTTGGACTCGATGATCTCAAAGGTCTCTTCCAACCTGGTCTGGTCTGGTCTGGTCTGGTCTATTCTATTCTATTCTATTCTATTCTATTCTATTCTATTCTATTCTATTCTATTCTAATGTCATCTTGATCTTTGTCTTCATCAGTCTCCTCCTCTTGAGGCTACTCTCCCCATAATCCTGATGACACTCCCCATAGGACCTCTTTAATTTCAGAAGCACCTCTATTAGCTCCTGATTTACCAGATCCTGTATCCTGTCCTGCTTTTCCACTATCCACTGATGGTCTCAGTAATTCAGCTCTATCTTTAAGGCAAACTTTCTCTCCATTCTCGGAAGGATCCTTTTTAACAGAAGGTCCCTGAGCCTGAGCAGCAGAGGGATCCTGTTGTTCTTGCCGTTCCTCTGCCTCTGTAGCTGCCTTGTGCCTGCCCCTTTTATCCAAACTGCAATCTTTTTACCTGGAGGTTTGTTTGAATTTACAGCAGGCTTTGCAGCAGCAGAGGAGGTTTGCAAAGAAAGAGCATCAGCAGGTGGGCTTTGAGACCCAGCGGCTGCTGCAGAGCTCACTCCCGGTCCTGCTGCTGCAGGAGGAAGTCTTTTTGCCTCATTAATGGCTGCCGGTGAAGCTGCCACCGCCATCTTAGCTGCTGGTGCTGCTGATGTGGCTGCCATCTTAGGTACTGGCGCTGCCATTGCGGGCTGTGTCTGCCCTCCCCCCCGCTGGCTGAACGCCAGAAATGCTGCCGATCTCATTCAGAGCTGCTTTAGCATTAACTCCTGCCTCCCTATTCCCTCCTGTTTGTCGTGCCTTCTGCATCTGCTGCATCTAAAAATATAACAGCTATTCACTGCATGTCTCTCTCAGAGCAGTGCCATTAACAAGAACACATTAATTATTACCAACAACAGTGTGATGGGTTACGCCCATCCTGAAAGCAGGAGGGAGGGCTTGTGAGAGCCCTGCCCTCCCCGGATTGGGGTTTTCCCCCTGGGAAACTGAGTTAGTCTGTTCCACTCCTCCTTCCTGTCCAGCAAGCCTATAAGAAGGAAGACACTGCAGCCATTTGCTCTCCTTTTTTTGCTTCTGCCTTGCCTGGACAAGAGGACAGAGTCACTGCTGGCTTCCTGCTTCTTTGCCACATGGTCAGGCCTGGTCTTTTTCTCCCTGCATCCACGCTTCTCCAAAGCACTGTTGGTTTTGTATATCTCCCTATCCATCCTTGTTCCTTACCCTTGTGAACCCCTCCTATTGTTGTTACATGTACACACACACACACACATATATGTATGTATATATATATATATATATGTATATACACACACCAAGTATATTGTTTAAAGAAAATTTTACCTCTCTACTTCTGAACTGACTCCAAATATTTCTCGGTAGATTTACCTCTTCCCTTTTTTCCTTACCCACCTTTCTTTGTGTTTTTCCCCCTTCCCTTGTCTCTCCCTTTTCTCTCTCCTTCCCTTTTCTTTTGATTGGCAATGAGGAAGGGGGAGCGTGGGAAGGATGCTCAGTCTTGCCCCCCATCTGAGCTCTTAAATCCCAGTTAAGGTTCAAACCACCACAAACAGAATCATGCATAGCAAATAAATAATTTTTGAATCCCAGCTGCTTACACAGTTCTCAGCTACAGGAATGCTGAATTAATATGTTTCTGTGGGAGCAGCTGTAGTTATATTATCATATTTTTTAAGCCAAAGAAATCCCAAGCAGCAGTCATACAGCTTTTTCAGCTTGTATTTAAACCAAAGGAACAGTTTATATGCCAAATATCTTCCCAGCTTATCTAACATCATTGCCACACACTATCTATACAAAATCACTGTCAGAGCAGAGTATATCAAATGCCACAAACCCCAAAACAGCTTCATTTTGCTTCCTAATCTGAGCAGGAGTTAGTCAAGCAATTGCCCCACGTTGAATTAAGTGCCAGGTTTCTTTTCTGTAATGTGGTAGGTTGATGTTCCCCCCCCAGCATTAATAAGAACAGACCAACTCTGTTAGAAACAAATGAAGCTGTATTTACAAGCAAACCCTACACTCTACAATGGAAGGCAATGAATATGTACAAAATACACAGTGTTTACAGTATTATATAGATATTTATAATTAGCAAGCAACACAAACCCCGCCCCCGTGTCAAAAAGACCAGGGAAGCTGTTCCACTGCCCGCCAGCCTCCCCCCCAACCCTAACCCTAACCCTACCCCCCCACCCCGCCCCATCCCCTGTCCCAAAAGAGAGAGGAATGGAGAGAGAAGCACTGGGTTAGACTTAGCTAAGGTCAGCCAAAGCAGGCTCTCTCTTTCCTGAGCAAAGCAGAACAGCCAGAGATCAAAAGAGAAGAGAAAGGAAGAAAAATTGTTACGGTGCAGCTCTTCTTATTCCAGATATTTTACCCAATGAATTTATTTAGAATAATCTTTTGTTTTCCTTTTTACACCCAATAGTAACTGATTTATATTTTTCTACTTTTCTGCTTGAGATCTGCAGCTAAATTTTAAAGGCTTAGCCTAAAAACATCACATGCAGTTTGAATGTTATTTGGAAAAGATGCAGATAATCTGGGCCAGGCAAAATTATTTGCCCAATTTAGATGATTCCTGGATTGTTTTGAGGAGCCTTTGTATTGAAAAGACCACACTTGTCACCATATTTTTGTTCTTGGTTTCAGTTTTCTTGGGAACAAGTTGTTCTCTGTCTTACAAGATGACAGAATGGGGAAGTCTTTCGTGTTGCAATCTCTACACACAGTACCAATTGTAGTTTTCTCTCAGGCATGTTTAAGAACAAAATAGCATCAAAGTAGTGCTATAATCATGGAATACACTAGGTTGGAAGGGACCACTAAGGGTCATCTTGGCCAACACCCCTGCAGTAAGCAGAGACATCCCAAACTAGATCAGGTTGCTCAGAGCCCGATCAAACCTGACATTGAATGTCACCGGGGGTGGGGACTCCACCACCTCCCTGGCCAGCCAGTTCCACTGTTCCTCTGCCCCCATAGTAAAGAATGTCTTCATTATGTCCAATCTTAACTTACCCTTCTCTAATTTAAAACCATTGCCTCTTATCTTAGGGCTACATACCCTTGTAAATAGTCCCTCCCCAGCTTTCTTGTAGGCCTCTTTCAAGTACTGGAAGACTGCTGTAAAGTCTCCCTGAAGCCTTCTATCTCCAGGCTGAACAACCCCTGACTCCTCTCAGACTGTGTTCCAGCTCTGATCACCATCATCATCATCATCATCATCATAATGATAATAATAATAATAAACCAGGTTGGAAGAGACCTTCAAGATCATCGTGTCCAACCCATCAACCAATCCAACCCACCTAAACAACTAAACCATGGCACAAAGCACCCCATCCAGTCTCTTCCTAAACACCTCCAGTGATGGTGACTCCACCACCCCTGGGCAGCCCATTCCAATGGGCAATTGCTCTCTCTGTATAGAACTTCTTCCTAACATCCAACCTAAACCTCCCCTGGTGCAGCCTGAGACTGTGTCCTCTTGTTCTGGTACTGGCTGCCTGGGAGAAGAGACCAACATCTGCCTGGCTACAACCTCCCTTCAGGTAGTTGCAGAGAGCAATAAGGTCACCCCTGAGTCTCCTCCTCTCCAGGCTAAGCAACCCCAGCTCCCTCAGTCTCTCCTCATAGGGCTTGTGTTCCAAACCCCTCACCAACTTTGTTACCCTTCTCTGGACTTGTTCCAGCAAGTCAACGTCCTTCCTAAACTGAGGGGCCCAGAACTGGACACAGGACTCGAGGTGTGGCCTAACCAGTGCAGTGTACAGGGGCAGAATGACCTCCCTGCTCCTGCTGGCCACACTGATCCTGATACAGGCCAGGATGCCATTGGCTCTCTTGGCCACCTGGGCACACTACTGGCTTATGTTCAGCCTACCATCGACCAGTACCCCCAGGTCCCTCTCTGTTTGGCAGCTCTCCAGCCACTCTGACCCCAGCCTGTAGCACTGCATGGGGTTGTTGTGGCCAATGTGCAGAACCCAGCACTTGGATGTGTTCAATCTCATGCCGTTGGACTCTGCCCATCTGTCCAGCCTGTCGAGGTCTCTCTGCAGAGCTCTCCTACCCTCCAGTAGATCAACTTCTGCCCCCAGCTCGGTGTCATCAGCAAATTTACTGATGATGGACTCAATGCCCTCATCCAGATCATCAATAAAGATGTTGAAGAGCACAGGGCCCAGCACTGATCCTTGGGGCATACCACTAGTGACTGGCTGCCAGCTGGATGTGGCACCATTCACCACCACTCTCTGGGCTTGGCCCTCCAGCCAGTTGCTAACCCAATGCAGTGTGCTCCCGTTCAAGCTATGGGCTGACAGCTTGGTCAGCAGTTTGCTATGGGGGACAGTGTCAAAGGCCTTACTGAGGTCCAGGTAGACTACATCCAGAGGCCTGCCCACATCCACCAGACGGGTCACCTGATCGTAGAAGGAGATCAGGTTGGTCAGGCAGGACCTGCCCTTCCTAAATCCATGCTGGCTGGGCCTGATCCCTTGGCCATCCTGTAAGTGCTGTGTGATTGCACTCAAGATGACCTGTTCCATAATCCTGCCTGGCACTGAGGTCAGGCTGACAGGCTTATAATTCCCTGGTTCATCCAACTGGCCCTTCTTGTGGTTGGGCACCACGGTGGCCAGCTTCCAGTCTTCTGGGCCCTCTCCAGTGAGCCAGAGCTGATGAAAAATGCTGGAGAGTGGCTTAGCCAACTCATCTGCCAGCTCTCTCAGCACCCTAGGATGGATCTGATCTGGTTCTATGGACTTGTGGGATCCAAGCGGCTGAGGAGAGCTCCAACTACCTGCTCCTGGAACACAGGGAAACTATGCTGCTCCCTGGCTCCTTCTGCCAGCTCTGCAGGCCAGCTGTCTGGAAGACATTCTGTCCTGCTAGTAAAAATTGAGGCAAAGAAGGTGTTAAGTATCTCTGACTTTTCCTCATCCTTTGATACAACGTTCCCCTCCGTGTCCACCAAGGAGTGGAGATTGTCTCTGCCCTTCCTCTTGCTATTAATGTATTTATAGAAGGACTTTGTGTTGTCCTTCACAGCAGAGGCCAGACTAAGCTCCAAATGCGCTTTTGCCTCCCTAATTTTCTTCCTACATGATCTAGCAACATCCTTAAATATTCCACGGGTTGCCTCACCTTTCTTCCAAAGATGGTACACCCTCTTTTTTTCCCTTAGTTCTATTAAAAGTTCATTGCCCATCCAGGCTGGCCGTCTGCCCTGGCAGCTCATCTTCTGGCACATTGGCACAGCCTGTCCCTGAGCCTTCAACAGTTCTTCCTTGAAGCAGGTCCAGCTCTCCTGGACCCCTTTATTTTTAAGGGCTTTATCCCAAGGAACCCTCTGAATTAGTTCCTTGAGTAGCCTGAAGTCCGCCCTCCGGAAATCCAGAGTGGAGGTCTTCTTGCTGCCCCTCTTAGCTTGACCAAATAATGAGAATTCAATTATCTCGTGGCCAGTGGCCCCTAAGCACCCTCCGACCACCACATCACCCACCAGCCCTTCCCTATTGGTGAAGAGGAGGTCAAGAATAGCCTTACCCCTGGTAGGTTCGCACAGCACCTGGGATAAGAAGCTGTCCTCCATGCATTCTAAGAACCTCCTAAACTGCCTCCTTTCTGCTGTGTTGAGATCCCAGCAGATATCAGGCAGGTTGAAGTCGCCCATGAGAACAAGGTCAGGCGATCCTGAGACAGCCTGAAGCTGCCTGTAGAATGAGTCATCAACATCTTCATCCTGGTTGGGTGGTCTATAACAGGCTCCAACCAGGATGTCTGCCCTGCCGGTCTTCCCTCTAATTCTTACCCACAGGCACTCAACCTGATGGTCCTTGATCTCTGGCTCAATGGCATCTAGTGCCTCCCTGATGTACAGGGCCACCCCTCCACCCCTTCTTCCTTGCCTGTCTCTCCTGAAGAGCCTGTAGCCATCAGTTGCAGTGCTCCAGTCATGTGAGTCGTCCCATCACGTCTCTGTGATGGCAACTACATCATAACATTCCTGCTGCAACAAGGCTTCCAGCTCCTCTTTGTTGCCCATGTTTCGTTACATTAGTGTACATGCACTTCATCTGGGCTGCTGGTTTCACCTCTGGCTCTGACTTATCACCCCCAGACTCCTGCCTGAGGGGCCTGGTTTCAGCCCCTTCCCCCTTTGAAACTAGTTTAAAGCCCTGTCGATAAGACCTGTCAGTTCCCTTCCCAGAATCTTTTTACCTTTGGGGGACAGGCCATTCTTGTATACTGTGACCTTTCCCCTCCTCTGGGACAGATGTACTCCATCTGTTGCCAGCTGACCTGGTGCAGTAGAAAGTTCTCCAAGATCAAAAAACCCAAAATTCTTTTGACTGCACCAGCCTCTAAGCCACTTGTTGACTGCAGCTGCTGACCTGTTCCTTACAGTATTCCCTCCTGCAACTAAGGGTATTGATGAAAAACTTACTTATGCACCTGACCCCTCAACCAGATCTCCCAGGGCCCTGAAGTAATTTTTGATAGCCCTTGGAGTTCTGGTTGCAACATCATCATTCCCTAACTTGTGGCCCTCCTCTGGACTCTCTCCATCAGGTCACAGAATCACAGAATTAGCCAGATTGCAAAAGACCTTTGAGATCATCGAGTCCAACCTATCACCCAAGACCATCCAACCAACTAAACCATTGCACTAAAGGCCTCATCCAGTCTCACTTTAAACACTTCCAGGCATGGTGACTCCACCACCTCACTGGGCAGCCCATTCCAATGGCAAATCACTCTGTGAAGAATTTCTTCCTAACATCCAGTCTAAACCTCCTCTAGCACAGCTTGAGACTGTGTCCTCTTATTCTGGTGCTGGTTGCCTGGGAGAAGAGACCAACCCCCACTTGGCTACAACTTCCCTTCAGATAGTTGTAGGCAGCAATAGGGTCTCCCCTGAGCCTCCTCTTCTCCAGATTAAGCAACCCCGGCTCCCTCAGCCTCTCCTCATAGGGCTTGTGCTCCAAATCCCTCACCAGCCTTGTTGCCCTTCTCTGGACATGTTCCAGCAACTCGACATCTTTCTTAAACTGAGGGGACCAGAACTGGACACATAACTCAAGGTGTGGCCTAACCAGTGCTGAGTACAGGGACAGAATGACTTCCCTGCTCCTGCTGGCCACACTGTTCCTGATGAAGGCCAGGATGCCATTGGCCTTCTTGGCCACCTGTGCACACTGCTGGCTCATGTTCAGGTCCGTGTGCTTCTCGTGTTGGGGGCCCTAGAGCTGGGCACAGTACTCCAGGTGAGGTCTTACCAGAGTAATGTAAAGTTGCAGAATCACCTCTATGGATTGTTGGCAATTGATCTTTGATGCAGCCCAGGATCTGCAAGTGTACACTGTTGGGCTGCACAAGTGGGCTGCAAGTGCACACTGTGGGTTCATGTCTAGATTTTGTAAAATGATCTGTTTTGGTGAAGTTTTGTGGTAACTTCAATCTGGCCAGTCGTTTTCCCCCTTGTTTTGATAGCTACTGGTTAGCATTTCATGTAATAGAGATATTTTGAGAAGGTCAGAGCAGGTGAGAAATGTGAATAATGAGGAGACGATTTTAAAAAAGAAAAGAAAGAAGGAAAAACTTGAGCTACAAGTTTCTTGTAACCTGGATTCATGTAGGTAGTGAGGAAATGAATGGGTTGCCACTGGTGGTTGAAATTAGATACTACAGTAGATAGTGACAGAATAGTTAAGAAATAGATAATGGCACATTGCTTGTCTAGTAAGCCAGGTGATACAAGCCTTTTTAAGCAGAAATAAATGGCATTGTGTTTCAAAATCCTAATAGATCACTGTTGAGTCTTGCAGTTCTCTTGAACAGTAACCTTTCGTATTTATGTTTGTGTCTGAACAGAATTGAAATTCTATTTATTTTCTACTGATCCCTAAAATTATGTGTGTGTTTATTGCAGGTAGCAGAGTCTAAAACCAAATAAGCAGAACAATGTACTATGTAATAGAGTTAACTTATTTTTCCCGAAGGTTATAAATACTGCAGACAGCATTTGATAGGTTCTTGTAGAATTAATGGAAATAAGTTTATTAAAATGGGAAACTTTTCCCCTCTAATTTTCTCTTGTTTTCTTAGCCTCCTCCAGGAAATGTGAAAATGCCAAACGTCACCAGTACTCAACCAGCAATAATGAAACCAACAGAAGAGCCACCTGCTTACACACAAATTGCAAAGGTTTGTCTGTAACTTTCAGGGAGTACATTTAATTTAATTATTTAAATACAGTTCAGCAATAACATCTTTTATAAAAAAGCATTTAAAAGAAAAAAGTTACTAAAATTAATGCTGCCTCTAAGTAATCAGTTAATGCATAAATTTGTGCAATTCCAGGTCAGTCTTCATCCATAGCTGGAGATGCTTAATTACAAAAGCAGACTTGCAATATTTGTTTTGGTTTTGTGCTTTTTATGAATATCTTGCAATGCTTTTTTTTTGTTCAGGAGCATGCCTTGGCCCAGGCAGAACTGCTAAAGCGTCAAGAAGAACTGGAAAGAAAAGCAGCTGAACTAGATCGCAGAGAAAGGGAAATGCAGAGTGTCAACCAGCAGGGGGGTATGCATAAAAACCCCACTTCTTTACATCACAGAAATTTCACTTTTTCTTAGGAACTGTTTTAGTTCTAAAGTGACATTGTGAAACAGATCAAAGAGGAGGATTTAGAATCTCTAGGAAAAGAAAGTTTCTCTCCCTTGGAACAAAGCATACAGTGAATAAAACCTGTCCTGTGCAGATTTTCATTGTAAAACTGTTAAAAATAGCCTCTATTACCTGTGACTTTGCGATCAGGTAATTTTATTCTAGGTTAATATCTAAGTAATACTACTGAGTGCAAGTGCAGCATTTGTGAAGAATAAATAAGTAACATCTCTTCTATTTCTGTTCTGTCAGCATTTATAGCTGTTTCAAAACATTTTCTTACCTTTTCCCATGTTAGAGAAATAATATAGAAAGAGCTGCTGCATTATTAATCTTTCCTTAAGTTTTCACACACCACTTTGGAACCAATAGTCAAGACCAGTGTCACGTTCTGTCACAAAATGTAAATGTGCTGTGAAAAACTGTTGGGTTTTGTATGGCAGTTTCACAAATGTGAAGTTTTGCATCCTCTTAACTGAAGAGATTTGCTAGAATGAGATCAGTGGGAATACTGTTTCGAAAGGAAAACCTTCAGACTGAAGTTAGGAAAAAAACCCAAAATGCAGTGTTTGAGGTTGACTTTGTGTGGTCTTTTGACTTGTATCTAGAATTCTGACTTTTATTTCAGCCTGTGCTGGTATTTTGAATATTGCACAATTGCTTAGTAATTCAAGTTCTCATGGAATTTCAGGGAATAGAATAGAATGTTTTCAATTGGAAGGGACCTGCAATAATCATCTAGTCCAACTGCCTGACCACTTCAATACTGACGGAAAACTAAGAAGCATGTTGTTAAGAGCATCATCCAAATGCCCACGGGCTTGGGGCACTGACCACTTCTCTAGAAAGCCTATTCCTAGAGAGGAACTGTTTTGTACATCTGTATTGTAGGGAACATGACTCTGATAACCCATGCATGGTTTGGATATTTCTAAAGTGGGAATTTTTTATTAGGTAGCAGTTGTTCACATCAAAATGCTTGAAGAATCTACAGGATTCTTTAGAAGGGCTGAAGAGAGACTTCTTAAAGCATTAAGAAGACACTTTTTTTTTTTTATCAACTGACTTTGTAAAAGATACTGCAAACCAGGAACTCTGTATCATGAGGAGAAAAATACTATTTTCTGCTTAATTTTTTTTCTTTGCACACTCATTTGAACTCCTTTAGAAACACTGTAGAGCTGTCATATTTGGAGGACAAGGTCTTTCACAATGCTCTAGCTATTTGCATTCAATTTAAGATGCTGGCTGCACACCTAGGACCCTGTCATCGTATGCAATTGACTACAGTGCAAAGATCTTCAAGCTTGTAGTTCAACTTAGCTCAATGTCTTTGGTCTTCTTTGCTTAGCTCCTACACCACATTGCATCTGAGCTAATTAAAATGTGCAGCTTCCCATTGAGCTGGTTCATTTGGATTTTCTGTCCTTGCATGAAGCTAATTTGGGGGTATCTGCATTCATATTGTAGGCAAGCCATTAAACTTGAGCAACGATACCTGAGCAAAGCCTTCGACACTGTCCCACACCACATCCTGGTCTCCAAACTGGTGACACATGGGCTTGATGGGTGCACCACTAGATGGATAAGGAACTGGCTTGATGGCCGCACCCAAAGAGTGGCTGTCAATGGCTCCATGTCCCAGTGGAGGCCAGTGACAAGCGGAGTCCCTCAGGGATCAGTCCTGGGACCTGTCTTGTTCAACATCTTTGTGGGTGACATGGACAGTGGCATTGAGTGCACCCTCAGCAAGTTTGCTGATGACACCAAGCTGTGTGGTGCAGCAGACACGCTGGAGGGAAGGGAGGCCATCCAGAGGGACCTTGACAGGCTGGAGAGGTGGGCACAAGCCAACCTCATGAAGTTCAATAAGAGCAAGTGCAGGGTCCTGCATCTGGGTCGAGGCAATCCCAGGCACAAATACAGGCTGGGCAGTGACTGGCTGGAAAGTAGCCCTGAGGAGAGAGACTTGGGGGTGCTGGTGGACAAAAAGCTCAACATGAGCTCTCAGTGTGCACTTGCAGCCCGCAAAGCCAATCAGATCCTGGGCTGCATCAAGAGAAGTGTGGCCAGAAGGTCAAGGGAAGTGATCCTTCCCCTCTATTCAGCCCTGGTGAGACCCCACCTGGAGTACTGCGTCCAGTTCTGGAGCCCCTATTACAAGAGGGATGTGGAGGTGCTGGAACATGTCCAGAGAAGGGCCACAAGGATGAGCAGAGGGCTGGAGCACCTCTCCTATGAGGACAGACTGAAGGAGTTGGGGCTGTTCAGTCAGCAGAAGAGAAGGCTCCCAGGTGACCTAATTGTGGCCTTCCAGTATCTGAAGGGGGCCTACAGGAAGGCTGGGGAAGGACTTGTCAGGATCTCAGGTAGTGATAGGACTAGGGGGAATGGAATGAAGCTGGAGGTGGGGAGATTCAGATTGAATGTGAGGAGGAAGTTCTTCACCATGAGAGTGGTAAAGCCCTGGAATGGGCTGTCCAGGGAGGTGTTTGAGGCCCTGTCCCTGGAGGTGTTTAAGCCCAGGCTGGATGAGGCTCTGGGCAGCCTGATCTAGTGTGGGGTGTCCCTGCCCATGGCAGGGGGTTTGGAACTAGATGATCCCTGTGGTCCCTTCCAACCCTGACTGATTCTATGATTAATTTACATGTAATAGACCTTTAAGTTGGTGACTTGTGTGCAATGAAACAACTCTGTCCTGGCTCTTTACTTAAGTAGAATCACAGAAACATAAAATTGTTAAAAGTTTGAAAAGACCTCTAAGGTCATCAAGTCCAACCATCAACATAACACTACCTTGGCCTCTAAATCACATTCCAGAGCACCATGTCTACATGATTTTGAACACCTTCAGGGATAGTGATTTCACCAAATCTCTGGGCAGCATGTTCCAATTATTGATCACTCAATAAATAAATTTGTTCTGATATCCAGCCTAAACCTCCCCTGGCTTAATGTGAGGCCATTTCTTGTTCTGTTACTTGATATCTCACTACAGCCTCCTTTCAGGCATTTTGCTGCTTCATGTTCAGCCAGCTGTCAAGCAGCACCTCCAGGCCCTTTTCTGCTGGGCAGCTTTCCAACCACTCTTCACCAGGTTTGTAGCATTTCATGGGGTTCTTGCGTTGTGTGGGGCTCTTGTGACCCAAATGCAGGACCTGGCACTTGGCCTTGTTAAATCTCATACCATTGGCCTTGGCACATGGATCCAGCCTGTCCAGATCCTGCTGCACACCCTTCCCACTTTCAAGCAGATCAACACTTCCACCCAATTTGATGTTGTCCGCAAACTTAATGAGGGTGCACTCAATCCCCTCATACAGATAATTGATAAAGATATTAAAGAAAACTGCCCCAAAACTGAGCCCTGGGGAGCACTACTAGGTACCAGCTACCAACTGGATTTAACTTCCATTCTCCACCACTCTTTGGGCCCAACCATCCAGCCAGTTGTTTTTACCCTACAAAGCATCCATGCATTTACTCAACCAAGCCATGAGTACTTGGTTTCTCCAGAAGGATGCTGTGGGTCAAATGTCTTACTAATGTCCATGTAAACATCCACAGCCTTTCCCTCATAGAATCGTAGAATGGTCTGGGTTGGAAGGGACCTTCAAAGGTCATCTAGTCAAACCCTCTCTCCAGGGGCATCCTCAACATGATCAGGCTTCCCAGAGCCCTTTCAAGCCTTATCTTGTATATCTCCAGTGGTGAGACCTTACACGCCTCCCTGGGCAACCTGTTCCAGTGTTCCACTACCCTCATAGTAAAGAACTTGTTCCTAACATCCAATCTAAATCTGCTCTTCTCTAATTTGAAGCCATTGCCCCTCATCCTATCACTACAGGTAAACAGTCTCTCCATCCTTCTTGTAGGCCCACTTCAGCTACTGGAAGGTTCTTACTAGGTCTCCTCAAAGCCTTTGCTTCTCCAGGCTGAACAACCCCAGTTCCCTCAGCCTGTCTTTGTAGCAGAGGTTCCAATCCCCTGATCATTTTCATGGCCCCCCTTTGGACCTGCTCCATCAAGTTCATGCCCTTCCCATTTAGACAGCTCCAGAGCTGGATGCAGTACTCCAGGTGAGGTCTCACCAGAGCAGAGTAATCCAGTATACCTGTCATCTTGTATGCACATGCTGCATAATGGCACTTAATTTGCCCCATGACCTTCCTTGGTATCATAGTCAGGTCAACAGGTCTGTAGTTCCCCAGGTTTTCCTGGCCCTTCGTATAGATACCCTCAGTAACCATGGGTGTATGCTGTCCAGCCCCATAGACTTGTGTATGTCTAAGTGGTGCAGCAGGTTACTAACCATCTCCTCTTGCATTATGAGGGCTGTGTTCTGATCCACATCCCCACCTTTTAGCTTAGTGGGCTGGGTATTCATCAGAAAGCTGGTGCTACTGCTAAAGGCTGAGGCAAAGAAGATATTGAGCACCTCAGCCTTTTCCTCATCTTTGGCCACTGTGTTCCCCCCTGCATCCAAAAAAGGGCAGAGATTCTCCTTAGTCCTCCTTTTTGTTACTAATACATATGTAGAAGGATTTCCTGTTTAACAGGTGAAGCCAAATTACCACCGGCGCTTTTGTCTTTCTCATTTTCTCCCTGCATAGCCTCATGGCAACCTTGTAGTCATCCTGAGTGGCCTGGCCCCTTCTTCCAACAACCACAGACTCTCCTTTTCTCCCTAAGCTGGAACTAAATGTGTATTCAGCCAGGCAGGTCTTCTTCCCTGCCAGCTCATCTTTTGACACATGGGGATGGCCTGTTCCTGCACCTTTAAGACTTCCCTCTTGAGGAGTGTCCAGCCTTCCTGGACTCCTTGACTCTTCAGGCTGCCTTCCAAGGGTCTCTCTTGCACAGTCTCTGAATCAGTCCAAAGTCAGTCCATTGGAAGTCTGTGGTGGCAGTTCTGCTGACCCCACTCTTTACTTCTTCAACAACTGAGAACTCTATCATTTCATGATCACTGTGCCCAAAGTGACCTCTAGTCACTGCATTACCCACAGGTGATTCTCTGTTTGCAAATAGCAGGTCCAGGACTGTGCCTTCCCTAGTTGGCTTCCTCTCCAGCTGTGTCAGGAACTTCTGTCAAAACGTGATGCTGTAGGGCATCATCTTACAAGAAAAAAAAAAAAAGAAGTAGTTTAGAACATTTTAGTATCTGCCTTTGTGGGCTTTTAGGTAAAGCTTTGACTGTAAACTCACACTTGGAACTAGCTCAATGTTAGAGCCAGCCTGGTGTGAAGAGTGTCAAGATTCTGAGAATATAGTTTGCTTATGAGCCTGCAGTTTGTATGTAATAAAGTTTGCAGGTATGGTGGGACTTCAGGGAAATGTTCATTTAAAAGTCAGGGAACTTTGGAGAAATTATTTCTGCGCATACTTGCTCGGTTTGGTGAAGAATTCTTTTCTCATTACATTATAGGAACTGTCATATGCCCACTTGGTCTTTTACATAGCTAAAATATTGCACTTTCCTTAATCTTTCTGCACTTCATTGTATTCTGTTCTGAAGCTTTTTTCAGTATTCTGTAAGGATTTTTTTGGTAAAACTCTTGGATTTGCTAGCCTAAGTTATCCATATGCTTGTGAATCTCATGCATAAAACAGTCTGAATAAGTGCAAATGCCTGTCTCTTCCTAGTATTCAGAA
The DNA here is from genome assembly GCA_011125475.1 of Melanerpes aurifrons. NCBI lineage: Eukaryota > Metazoa > Chordata > Aves > Piciformes > Picidae > Melanerpes > Melanerpes aurifrons. Next base: position 7,365,590 of record WWNC01000003.1, read on the forward strand.
ATTACAACTGCACTATAAAGCACATTTTTTTTCTCCCTTTTCTGTTTTGCAGGTAGAAAAAATAACTGGCCACCTCTTCCTGAGAATTTTCCAGTAGGTCCTTGTTTCTACCAGGACTTTTCTGTAGACATTCCTGTAGAATTCCAGAAGACAGTAAAAATCATGTACTATTTGTGGATGTGTAAGTATTTTCTTTTTTTTTAGAGAAAAAACAAAGTGCCTATTTAAACTTGACAGTATATACCTGCTGCTGTGGTGTTTGCACCATCTGTAGTGAGAAATAATTTAAATCCATAAGCCAAATGTTAAAGTAAAATCTTTTTGCTAGCATCAGTTTTAAAAGTATTGAATTGTTTCACAGAAACTTCCATAAAAAAAAAAAAGGGGTGGGGGGAATTATCATAAGGCAGTTTGGTTTCAGCATATTGCAGTTTTCCAGATTAAGTATCTCTGTTGTAAAATGAGCTTTGACCATTTATTAACCTAGAAATAATTTTAACCTAGAAATAATTTCACTCTTTTTTGCAACCAACTTCTATATTAAAAATATCATTAACAAATAGTTTTAATAGATTTGTGATATTAAGAACTACAATGCCTATTTGTTTTAATATACATAGTTTTGTATAGTTCAATATAATTTTGAGTCTATAGTAGAGATTTAGCAACATTTTAGTCTGTTTAGGAAAAAAGTGTGCAGTAAATTCGCTCAAGAATGAGTCCATGTTAAAACTCTTTCATACACCAAGAATGCTGTACATTGTCTTTGTGGGGTTAATTTTGCCTTCATTCAGGTGCTGTGTTTTGACTGGAGAAATGCTGGATGAACCAAATGTGCCAGTACCACAACATTTGTTTTGTTCTGCCTTGTCCAGTGTGATGAGAGCCTAATAATTTCTCTGAAGAAATTCCAGAGATTTAGATGCTTTGTTGCCTTTAATATTTTTTTAGCATACAAAAGGAATGTGAATTTCAGAACTTCTCTGTATCTTATTTAAGGCTTCAGATTTAGTTAGCAAATCTCTATTAACCTTTACCTGTTCATCTTGTTAGTGGGATTGAACCACATAATGGAAACACATACAAAGAGCAGTCAGCATTCAATTAAGTGAATTCTACTTTGCATAATCCACAGCTTTCTGCAGTCATTGCTAGGCCATGAATCTTCAAACAAGCAACTAAACCCACTGTAGAATGTGTGACTAAATCACTGTCATAAATATGACAGACATTCAAGATTTAATTACTCAAAAATTTTATCATAGTTATATTTGCAGAACCAAGTTCTAGAAGTGCAGTATATTTAAAACAAAGTGAGGATGAAAGTTGGGCAGTGACAATACTATGCTTCTTTCTTATGCCAATAAATAAAGATATTTCAAAACCTATAGGAATTGTGCTTATGACAAATTTTCATCTAGGTAGGCTAAGTCCTCTTTGCTCTTTTCCTCCTTCAGCTCTATTATTATGGCTTAGGGATTACTTGAGAAAGAAGGAAGAGGGCATAGTAAAATAAAAGAAAAACACAATCTGTTTCACAGGAAAAAAAAAAAAAAGATTGAGTAGAAAACTCCATGCCTTAGGGCTGACTGTTGAATCAATTCTTGTGACTTCTCTTTCCCAGGATCATATCTGCATGGCTCATTAGAGTGGCTACGCCTCCTGAGTGGAGGAATGTATTCCCACAGCAAGCCAGCCTGCTTCTGCTTACTGCTCATTTTATTTCCTCTTCCAGAACTCCCTAGGTCTTGTAAAACCTAGGGGTTGTATGAACACGATCACATTTGGATAAATCTAGTACTGCGTGCTCAGAACTCTGTATACTTAGGTTAGTTTTTCTCTTCTTTATTAGCAGTCCTAGGAAAAAAACTTTCCAATTTTTTTTTATGTTTCGAGGTTAGTATCCATTTTTATGTCCTTATTCTTGATCGTTATGTATCTGTGGAAAATGTTTTACACTTTTCAGATCTACATGCTCTTTATCACAGGAGAAAGTCTGTCTGTGTCTGTATTCCATTAATTCATCCATCCTTTCTCTATTTGCATTAGAAGTCAGAGTTTTCTGCTTTTTTTACATGATTTTTATATTTGCACATATTTTTCAATTCTTTTCCCCGGGGAAGGCCTCTTTGTTTTTTTCCTCTTACTGACTGAGTGCTCCCATGTTTTTTGAACTACAGCAATCATTTAGAGATGGCTTCAATCAGCGGCCAGTGCTTTTCTATTCTGTAGTTCAAGACCTTTGGTGGTGGTTTAGTGGATTGCTGATAGAATGACAGTTTTCCTGGCTTGTTACTTAGTATAGGGTGTGAGTGTTCTCCTCCATGAACAAGAATTTTAAAGATATTCAGAGTGGTGACTGAAACTGTGGATTGCAGTAGGAAAATAAAACCCTAAAGTGTCAATTCTAATGGTGTATTTTATGTTTGGGAGAGTTTAATCTCATCCATCCTTCTGTCTAAGAGTACAATCAATAGTACATGTATCTATCTATTGATTGACAGCTAGATGAATATGAGGTATCAGTGTGGTCCAGTGACCAAGAAGGCCAACAGCATCCTGGCCTGTATTAAGAATAGTGTGGTCAGCTGGTCTAGGGATGTGATTTTCCCACTGTACTCAGCACTGATGAGACCCCATGTTGAGTATTGTGTTTAGTTTTGGGCTCCTCACTACAAGAGAGCACTGAGGTGCTACACCATGTCAAAAGAAGAGCAATGGAGGTGGTGAAGGGCTTTGAAGTCAAGCTTTATGAGGAACAGCTGGGGGAACTAGGGTTGTTTAGTCCTCAGAAGAGGAGTCTGAGGAGAGACCTCATCACTCTCTACAACTACCTCTGAGGAGGCTGGAGCACGGTGTGGGTTGGTCTCTTCTCACATGTAACAAGCGACAAGACAGTGGCCTCAAGTTGTGTCAAGGGAGGTTCAGGTTGGATATTAGGAAAAAATTCTTCACAGAAGGGGCTATAAGGCATTGGAACAGGCTGCCTAGTGAAGTGGTGGAGTCACTATCCCTGGGAGTATTTAAAAGACATGTGGATGTGGTGCTTAGGGACATGGTTTAGTGGTAGAGGCCTAGCAGTAGCGGTGGGATTGCGAGGTCTAGGCAAGTGGATGACTTGATGAACTCAAAGGTATCATCCAGCCTCAACAGTTCTATGGTTCTGTCTGTGTTGATGTTTGTTCTGCCTGCAAAGATGGACACTTCATATACTCCCTACAAGCCTGTTCTCTAGAGTTTTTTATCATTAGAAAATGTTTCCCAGTATGTAATTTCATTTTGTCTTTCTGTGTTTGACCTTCCCTGTTGTGTTCACTGTTGTTATGGAGAACACCCTTTATGCGCCTAAGTCATACGCTTTTGGCTAAGTTAACATTGTTTACTCACCCATTCTTTTGTAGGTTGTGTTTTCTAGAGGTCTGATTGGTTGCTGTCTTACACATTTGCTGCTTGGTCCACTCCGTATTATGGGCTTTTTTGGTGCGTAGCCTCAGGAATTTTACAATGTGGACTGTGTCAAATATTTCAGCTGGAGTCTTCATATACTTTGTAGAGGAAAAAAAACCACCACATATTTGATACTATGTGTTTATTTGCTGTGCTGCTATAAGCTTGTTTTAGGATGTATTTTTTCTTAGGGGAAATACTTCTGTTATTTGTATAGCACCTGCTCCCTCTCCTGAAAGAGCAGAAGGGACGAGGACAGAAGCCAAAATTACATTTGAACCTCTTCTGTGTTTAAAGGTTAGGTGTGATCAAACATCACCAGCCTTCTTCTCACTGGTTAGCTGCCTGTGGCTTCCAAACTCTACATTTTGTATGCATCCGGTTCCACTCAAGGCAGGCCCTTGTAAGGCAACAGTCCAGCTTACTCCTGGGAAGAAGAGACTTCTTTACCATGTGTTCTACTCAGGACTCTGATTTCCCAAAAATAGCATCTACTAAAATATTACTGAAATGAAATGTATTACAACAATTTCTTTTCACACAGTCCCATATGGAACTTCAAAATAATAGTCTCAATAATGTAGATATGAGATAGCACTGGTGCAGTTTGTCTTTATCTACAATTCACTTGCAGGCATTAATGGGTGATGAAATGTAGTTAAGACAAGGAATATGTATCTGAGTAGAACTCTTTCTTTACAGGGCAGATTGCAGGAATAAAAATGAGTAAACTGATGTCAGTGTCCATTGTTCACTCTTATTCTGTCATGCATGCTCCTTTTTTTTTTCTTTTATTTTATTTTAACATCATCTGCTTCCACAGCTAAACTAGGAGAAAACTTTCTTAGATCAGTTGCACTGAGTACTGTCTTGTAGCTCTGAAATCATTGACATAGACATGTTGCAGACTCCTGCTAAAGACATAAGTCATTTCAGGCCCCATATGGTCATTATCTTCTAATAACTCATAACATGGTTTAATTTGATGGAGCAAGTAGGAGGAAGGTACTTAAAATTGTTACCCTGAGTATAAAAAGACCTGTCTGTTCATACAACAGCAACACAGGTCTAGGTCACATAGTGAAGGTGCTGGCTCAGAGAACAGATGCCTCTCTGTACCTTGCAGCAGGCAGAGAGAAGGGGGAATTGTCACTGAAGTCCTTTGTCTTTGTCCATTGCTTGCCAATACTTTTAACAGCTGAGATTCTGTGACAGTAGTGAAGCTGACCTCTCTGTTGCTGGTTTTATTGTGCTGGTAATTATTAGTGGTGGGTGTGATGTTTCAACTCTGTTCTGCAGTGATGGCATTCTTTAAAAACTGTTACTGTGATTGTAATTATGAAAAAAAATAGTAATTTCAGAAAGTTCAAATTCCAGCAGGATGTGGGTGTTCAGAGTATCTCCCTGTTTCCATTATTGATTAGAAAGAGAAAGAATCCCCCTTGGTAAGCTATCTGGTATTTATCAAAGGAAGGCAGGAATTTGGATTTGTGTCCTCTGTTGTGCATTGTGAGACGTACACACAGAAGTTCTCAAATGTTGCTTTGCTGACCCCTTTGAATAATCCTAAGATGAGCAGATACATTAAATGCTTTTTACTTTAGAAATTCTTGGAGGAAAATTTGCCTGAGGGAAATGTTTTGCTCTTCATAAGCCCTTCTTTCATGCAATGGTATAGGCATTCTGCTTTTAAGATCTTTTTCCCACTAAGTTGATTTAGGACTCAAGTACTAGTTAAGAGGGCATCAAAGAGTTTGGAGAGTCATTTTGTTTTGCTTTGTAATAGTAGTAGTAGTAGTAGTAGTAGTAGTAGTAATAATAATAATAATAATAATAATAATAATAATAATAATAATAATAATAATAATAGACCAGGTTGGAAGAGACCTTCAAGATCATCGTGTCCAACCCATCAACCAATCCAACCCACCTAAACAACTAAACCATGGCACCAAGCACCCTGTCAAGTCTCCTGAACACTTCCAGTGATGGTGACTCCACCACCTCCTCGGGCAGCCCATTCCAATGGGCAATCACTCTCTCTGTATAGAACTTCTTCCTAACATCCAACCTAAACCTCCCCTGGCACAGCCTGAGACTGTGTCCTCTTGTTCTGGTACTGGTTCTGTTCACCTCACCCTACAGTAGAATGACTAAATGTTTATCCGCTACAAGGAGCAGGTTCTGCAATTATAAATACTTTATCCTGGTCCATAAGGACAGAAACTGCCCTCCAAGATAGTGAAATCTTTCCTGAATGACTGTTTATTGCTGAATAAAAATAGGAAGTAATTTTTGTCTTTAAAGTTATAACTTGTTGTTTTAACTTGTAAAAATGTCTGCCAGTGGGAACATTCTAGTCCTGAGCTAAGGATGGAGCACCAAAAAAGGCAGAGATTTAAAATTAATGTGACAAGACATATTCAAATATGCAGTATGTATTAAATGCATCCAGAACAGGTTCTTATAGATTTATTTTACTGGAAAACATATTTTCTACCTGGGGTTCTTGTGCTTTATCCATGGAAACCAGCTTTTCATTGAAAGATTTTTTTGGGAAATGTTTGTTTTCAAACTAGGGTGTGAACAGTGCTAAATTTATGTTGTATTTTGTATCATTTATAAGCTTTCTCTCAAACAACATTCAGTAGTCTGATAAATACCTGTATCCAGTTATCACTGTAGTAAAAATATCAATTATTGCAGCTGTGTAAAATAATGTTAAGTTTGAAAATGTTGTGGTTTTATGACACTATATACTTTTATGATGCCATATACTTTATAGTACTTGAATTTTTCATGTTTGATACTTTCCCTTCCAAAAACAGCATTAATCTGGAAGTTAGAAAACTGAATGAAAATCAACTTTTTGCTGATGGTATTGAGAAAGTATTGATTTATTGTCAGCATGCTGATGTTTTCTTTAAAAATGCTCAGTTTGGGTATTAGCAGTTGAAATAATTTATTGTATAAACATAACTTAATTAAGCTTGTTTTTGCTTCTGCAGTCCATACAGTGACCCTCTTCCTTAATATCTTTGGATGTTTGGCCTGGTTTTATGTTGACGCCACACGAGGGGTTGATTTTGGATTGAGTATTCTCTGGTTCTTGCTTTTTACCCCTTGTTCCTTTGTCTGCTGGTACAGACCACTTTATGGAGCTTTCAGGTAAAAACTTCAGCTTGACTTCAGAGATTTGAAAACTTGTTGAAATGCATTAACATTCTGGAATTTGCTTAATTATCATTGTGGCAATTCTTTAACATGCTTTCATTAGAAACAAATAGTGTGTTTGCCATTACTTAAGTTACTGAATTTGAAAGATATATAGCAATAGTTTGGAATATTGTGGAGTACTTTAAAGAGTATAGTTTCTAACATGGACTGAATGGTTGTAGGAAATATTTAACTTTGTATTGGGTGGATAGCAATTTTAGGGAGGGTTCTCCTTAAATCTCTGTCCCTTCACACCAAGAATTTATGTAGCTTAATAGTTAAGAGTGTCTTGCAATTTTTGTCTTCATGAATGAAGTTCCTAAACCTCTACACTTAAAAATCTGACCTCTAGTGCCTGCAATTGAATTAGACTAAGACTATTTGAGTAAAGCAGGTGTGCAATAATCAAACTCCAGTGTTTTCCCTACTTTTTGGCAGTCTTTACAAACTTCACACAGGTGTGGTAGCTTTGTGTTTAAGAATAGAATTGCATGCAAAATTGAACTTTTTTCTCTTTTTTTGGTGAAAATTGTAATGTAGGGAAAATCAGCCAGTAATCTTACTGGGAGTCAGCCTGTGTTTATTTGGAATATTCTTTTGCATTGAAGTGTTTCAGGATATTCTCATTTAAGATGCACTGATCCATGTAGAGAGAGGTTGATGTCCAGAAATTGCAGTTAAGCATGACCTTTAGATTAAATGAGATGCCTCTTTTTGCTAACTAAGGAGGTATTGCTGTACCCACACATTTTTGAGGGATCATAGAGTTTAACTTGCATTTCTCTCTAGTAAATACGTAGCTTTTGTTAGTGAGTATTGATTGTTTGGAAAAGAAACCCTGCTACTTGCATATTCATCTTTTGGTCAGTTGCTCAGCTGTAAATGAGGTAGCTATTGAACTGAACTAAATGAATAGAAAAGGGGAAACTGTCCTCTGCATTGTGAGCTGTTAATGGCAAAATCTGATTCCATGACTTAACTAAATGATTTCTACTGTCTTAAGAAGTCTGGTAACAAGCATATCATACCACCATTACTTTTGACTGTAAGAAGTTGAGGGCATTGTTGGGATTTTGCCGGTACATTTGTATTTTGTAAATGTTGTTTGTTTGGGGGGGGTTAGTGTTTTTTGGTGGTTTTTCTTCTTTTGGGGTTTTTTTGTTTGTATTTCAGCCTTTGTCAGGGTGGTATTTTAGTAATTTAAACAGCAAACTTCTTTTGTATATTTTACTTTCAAGCAGTAGCTACTTCAGGAATATGGTCTGCGCTGTTTTTCAGTGAAGCAGAATTCTGTTCTTTGGGCATTGTAAAAAATCTCCTGTGTTTAGCCTAAGAGCCCCTGCTGTGTGCTGAACAGTGCTTTTATTTGCTATTCTTATCTCTGTTAGAGGTGCAGGTGGCAAATGTGTCAGCTTAAGAGAGGGCAGCTCTTGTAAATAAATGTGCTACAAACCCACAGAATTGCTGATATTTCAAGTCAGTGTCAATAAATGAAAACATTTTTCTGCTAGTTAACCTACAGAAGTTTTTTAGATTGATACTAGAGTATTTGCAAAAGGTAATCAGTTTCTTAACCTGATTTAATCTTTTCCCTCCAACTCTTTCAGGAGTGACAGTTCATTCAGGTTCTTTGTGTTCTTCTTTGTATATATCTGTCAATTTGCTGTACATGTCCTTCAAGCTGCAGGATTTCAAAGATGGGGAAACTGGTGAGTATTCTGTTTTGTATAGTGTTGCACTCTCTGTAAGACCAATACATATTTGATAGAGCAAATAAGACATATATGAAAAAGTGGATACATATTTGAGGGAGCAACTGTGATACAATCTGAGAGGTTGTTTTTTTTTTTTTTCCTGTGGAAGAACCTTTCCTGTCTTTATTTTCTTAAAGCAACTTGGGTTTTGTGGTTCCAAATTTGGTACTGTATTTTTCTGTTGGTGATTCAGTTTTGAAGAATGGGGAAATGTTTGAAGTAGATACTGATACAGCAGTCTTTTGGGTAATCTGATGCTATCTACTTCAAAGATGATCATACTGACTTCAATTGAGAAGTCATGTATACGATGGTACAAGTTTGCACATAGAAAGTTCATGTGGGACGTGTTTTTGTTTACTATTTCAAGAAATTAGAAGCTATCTTTTTAGGGACATTCTCATGAAATCATGTAGTCTTAAGATAGTCTGAAATGACAGCATGAAAAAACCAGAAACAAAACCCAAACCAAAACCCAAAAAAGTCGATGAGCAGCTCTCTAATTTCCTCACAATTCTGCTCCAGGATAATCATCTCTGCTCCAGTTTTTCATGCAGTTCTACCATGTGCACTGGGAAAAATGGAAACTAAGCTCTGAAAACTAATTGTAGAGGTGAAATATACTTCTGTATAATTCCCATGACTTTTTCTTCAAATATATTCAAAGTCAGTCAGAAAATGCAGGTTGTAATGCTTCCCTTGATATGGATACCTGTGGCTGGATGGTTCATGTGCCCTACTAATAAAGTTTTTCCTTTCTTTTTCCTTCAGTGGGTGGATTTCATCCCTTACTGGTCTTAATAAGAGTATTCCTGTAGGCATTATGATGATAATCATAGCTGCACTTTTCACAGCATCTGCTGTTATCTCATTAGTTATGTTTAAAAAGGTAAGTTACATGTTATTCCCCCTCTTTTGTCTTCTGTGTTTGCTCTGGCATTTGCTTTCCTGCTTGAGAGAGGTACTCTTCTGCAAAGTAATGGGTATTAAATGATGTTCTTGAGCATGTGCCTTACCTATTAACCACTATACTTTTTGCTTGTACTGCTGTGGATTTCTAACTACTGTTTGTAGAACACAGTCCCTGCAATTTCTCCCAAAGAAATAGGGAGGTAAATCCACAAGGGAAGAGTCAGTGAATGTACTGGGCACTACGATGGTACTTGTAAAGGAGAGGTTCGGAGAGGTTCGGAGAGGAGAGGTTCGGAGAGGTTTGGAGAGGTTCGGAGAGGTTCGGAGAGGAGAGGTTTGGAGAGGTTTGGAGAGGTTCGGAGAGGAGAGTAGAGGTTCAGAGAGGTTCAGAGAGGTTCGGAGAGGAGAGGTTCGGAGAGGTTCGGAGAGGTTCTGGAGAGGAGAGGTTCGAGAGGAGAGGAGAGGTTCGGGAGAGGAGAGGTTCGAGAGGAGAGGTTCGGAGAGGAGAGGTTCGAGAGGAGAGGAGAGAGTGAGGAGAGGAGAGGAGAGGTGAGGAGAGGAGAGGAGAGGTTCGAGAGGAGAGGAGAGGAGAGGAGAGGAGAGGAGAGGAGAGGAGAGGTTGGAGAGAAGAGGAGAGGAGAGGTTCGGAGAGGAGAGGTTCGAGAGAAGAGGAGAGGAGAGGTTCGGAGAGGAGAGGAGAGGTTCGAGAGGTTTGGAGAGGAGAGGTTCGAGAGGAGAGGTTCGGAGAGGTTCGGAGAGGAGAGGTTCTGCCGGAGAGGTCGGTGCCCGGAGAGGTTCGGTTCGGAGAGGTTCGGGAGAGGAGAGAGAGGTTCGAGAGGAGAGGTTCGGAGAGGTTCGGAGAGGAGAGGTTCGGAGAGGAGAGGTTCGGGAGAGGAGAGGAGAGGTTCGGAGAGGAGAGGTTCGGAGAGGAGAGGTTCGGAGAGGAGAGGAGAGGTTCGAGAGGAGAGGTTCGAGAGAGGAGAGGTTGGAGAGGAGAGGAGAGGTTCGAGAGGAGAGGTTCGGAGAGGAGAGGAGAGGTTCGGAGAGGAGAGGAGAGGTTCGGGAGAGGAGAGGTTCGAGAGGAGAGGAGAGGTTCGGAGAGGAGAGGAGAGGTTCGGAGAGGAGAGAGGAGAGGAGAGGAGAGGAGAGGAGAGGAGAGGAGAGGAGAGGAGAGGAGAGGAGAGGTGAGGAGAGGAGAGGAGAGGTTCGGAGAGGTTCGAGAGGTTCGAGAGGAGAGGAGAGGAGAGGAGAGGAGAGGAGAGGAGAGGGAGAGGAGAGGAGAGAGGAAGGGGAGGGGGAGAGGGGGAGGGGAGAGGAAGGGGAGGGGGAGAGGGGAGGGGAGAGGAAGGGGGAGGGGGAGAGGGGAGGGGAGGGGTGGGGAGGAGAGCATTAACCCTTTGGAAACGACCTTGAGATCATGGAGTCCAACCTATCACCCAACAGATATAATCAACTAATCCATGGCACTAAGTGCCCCATCCAGTCTCTTAAACACTTCCAGTGATGATGACTCTACCACCTCCCTGGGCAGCCCATTCCAATGGCAAATCACTTTCAGTGAAGAATTTCTTCCTAACATCCAACCTAAACCTCCCTGGTGCAGCTTGAGACTGTGTCCTCTTGTGTTATAGTTGTGTTATGGTCGTAAGGAGGCTATTAATATTCAATAGACAGAACAATAATAAAAATACTAACAACTCTAATAATATACTACTACTACTACTACTACTACTACTACTACTACCAACTCTATTAATTGTAAAAAATCCTGCAGAAAATATTAATAAAGCCTATTTGCTGGTTTGAAATACTCAGTTGTGGAACAGATAACTCACCAGCAGGAACAAGTAACAATTTAAGCAATATGAGCCAAAACCCAGAAACAACAAACAGCAACTTAAACTGTAAAGAAAAAAGGGAACATCAGCAATGGAGATGGAGACTGCCCACAAGGTGGGGGGAACTCCAGAATTCCCTAGGGCAACAGATCTTCAACAGATGCTTATAAAAATCAGATATCAGAATTACTCACTGATCCTGGCACCCCGCAGCACGTGTGGGGATTTAAACAAAACCGAAGTGACGTCGACCACGTGGGAGCTGCAGGAGCAGAGTTTCACTTTCTGTTGGTGTCTGCAGCTTGTCACTGAGGCACAGTCAGGATGTATCTCTGAAGGCTTTGTATCTGGAAGCTTTGTAGCAAAGAGGTTGCTGCCGAGGCTTACAGGGTTTGCAATCTTCGCAGCAGTGCTTGTTCCTTCTTCCAATAAAAGGAAACTGTCCTGGGGCCTCAACTCCTCCTGGGGTTTGTCTCTCGGCCCAGCAAGACGCGTCTGTCTGCTCCTGGGCTTTACAACTCTATACAGCGAGGAATCCATGCGGTCCTGCCTGGGTAAACTGAAACACAGCTTGGATTCCAAGCGAGGCTTGTGGTTTCTCCCAGAGCACGGACAATTGCAAGGCAAGGCTCTGGCTCTCTGGGATGGTACTTAGAGTTTTCCCGAGACAATAATGGCCAGTGACAACAAAGATCACGAGATAAAAACTTGACACTGTAACCTATAGAATGAGTTTCATCCAACTGTGGCCAAAGGCACACACACCTGGCCCACTTGGGCTCCAGGGCATGTTCAGACAAGCCTGGGCATTTTCCTGAAAAACCAGACCGACTGGCTTCTGCCCCACTGTCTGATTCAGAACATTTTTGAGGCTTTTTGTCCCTTCAGGACAGCTTGCCTGGTAGAAGAGACCAACCCCCACCTGGCTACAACTTCCCTTCAGATAGTTGTAGACTGCAATAAGGTCTCCCCTGAGCCTCCTCTTCTCCAGGCTAATCAACCCCAGCTCCCTCAGCTTCTCCTCACAGGGCTTGTGCTCCAAACCCCTCACCAGCTGTGTTGCCCTCCTCTGGACACATTCCAGCAACTCAACATCTTTCCTAAACTGAGGGGCCCAGAACTGGACACAGGACTCAAGGTGTGGCCTAACCAGTGCAGTGTACAGGGACAGAATGACTTCCCTGCTCCTGCTGGCCACACTGTTCCTGATACAGGCCAGGATGCCATTGGCCTTCTTGGCCACCTGTGCACACTGCTGGCTCATGTTCAGCCTACTATCAACCAGTACCCCAGACACCTATGAGCTTGCAAAACATTACAGGTATTGCTGTAGTCACTGTACACACAGCAGGGCAATCAAAAGTTGTAGGATTTGTGGAAAAATATCTGTTTGATCCTTTCTGGATCCTATCAAACACATGAGCAAACCGTATTTTCCCACTGCACAGCTCTGCTATAGTCTACCAAGAAACATTGGGCTCCTCATCACTCCTTCTCTGCTTTTCCACTGCCTTAGGTGCATGGGCTGTACCGCACGACTGGCGCTAGCTTTGAGAAGGCACAGCAGGAGTTCGCAACGGGAGTGATGTCCAACAAGACTGTGCAGACAGCTGCCGCCAACGCCGCCTCCACGGCGGCAACCAGTGCCGCTCAGAACGCCTTCAAGGGCAACCGCATGTAGGGCACCGTAAAACATCACCCTCATTCTCTTTATTTTTCCAGTCACTGATTATATTCCCTAGACGCCTAGATCAAAAGTCACACAGCATGTTTGTCTCCTCTGCAGCTGTGCATGGGTACAATGGGAAATGTCTGGTTTATTTTATTGTCAGTTTATTTATTTCCAAAAGATAACTCTTCTTTTTTTCCCCCATCTTTTCAGATGTTGCGTTCTAGAACTTAAAGCCTTCCGTATTTTATGGGGATAAATCATTTCAATAATTGGCCTAGGCATAAATGTATAAAGCATTTGGAAGGTTTTTAAGTGTCTCACCCTGGTATTTTTTTTAACTTCAGAAAAGCACTTTGGATCAATTATTTTTCCTTGTAAGAACTGTTTTCCCTATTTCAAACAAGAAGTGGGGTAGACTGAGAGATGTAGAAAGTTAGGTTTCCTGCTGCTTTTGCAGTTTCAGCAGCTGCTGGCGAATAAATACAAGTAGAGTAGATATTATTAATTCTATACTTGGGTTCTTTTTAGGCTAAGTCTTTTGATATAAACCTGTAAGTTTGCATGAACACTCCTGAGTTACCTGATCTTGTTCAAATAGGTAGTGTTTAGTCCAGAGGTTACCCACTCCACTTTATAATAATGTTTGTTTGTTTGATTTTGTGGAGTATTCTCTACCCATGAGAAAAGGCTGTGGTGTGTAAACATTTATGTACTGGAATGTGAAATGCAGTGTACAGTTGAAGGGAGGTAAAACTGATGGGTTTGAGTAAAATTGATGTTTTCAATCGCAGAGCTAAATGATTATATATTTGGTTTTTGGTTCTTTGGGTTTTACTTCCAAATTTCAGTATTTGTCTCTTGGGATAATAACTTTGCTGGAAAAGAAACCAATAGTAACTCTTACAACACTAGTTTCTTGCTCCCCTTCCCTCTTCTACATGCAGTGCTATTTTTGTTGTGTTTGGTATTTTGGGGGGGGCTTATGGGTTCTTTTTAAGTGTAGATTTGTGTTTGAAATGGTACTAAATCTCTAGCCTAGTCAGTTAGTCTGTTTACTACTTGTCTGAAAACTTAAATACAGTGTTTCATTTTCTAACAGGAATATTGTCTAAACCCTGGCTTTTTAAGCTATTACATTCAACCAATACTTGAATTAATTTTAACTTTAGCTCAGCCACCTCTGTGATGTGATTTAAACTGGGGAATACAAGCTTTTGAACTATTTTGAGTTAGGAAGGTGAGAAATCCTCATCTTTAACAAAGTTAAATTTTAACTTCTGGAGGCCCAAGAGGTTGAACTGGTGCTGTGGAACTGAACAATCCATAATCATACCATCATCATGTTCTAGAACATGGTCCGGTAACCTTTAGTAAGACAACATAAAATAGTGAGGTTCCTTCATGTTTTGAATGTACACCAACTCACATAGAGGCTTTTTCACTACACTGTATTCATGATAACAGAAGAGCATTAGGAAAATAACCCCCCGGCTTATTCCCTGGATCAGTATTGTACTGTTGGCATGAAGTCCCTATTAGTTCCCTTTCTCTTACTTACTTACTTGAATCTAAGTTTAATTTGGAGAAATTTCAGTTTCATCTATGCTGAAGTTCATATTAATGAAAATAACTGCTCCTAAATGTCCTCTGCATCATGAAGCTAAAAGCAATTTAAATATTCAGTGTATTAGGGGCTCTAAAATTCCATACCAGTGGACATGCTGGCATTGACCTTCAATTAGTGTGGAATGTTATTAAAAGCTTTCCAGATAAAAGCCACGGTTTTCTATTGAGATCAGGCATCATCCTTCTAGCAGCTGCATATCCAGACTGTTCTTTTTTATAATCTTTTAAACTTGAGAATTGTAGCTAGGAACTCTGCTGTGGATGACTTCTAAATGTAAATTTAAAACATTCATTTGGTATCTCTTTGATAGGAATTCCAGGGGCACTTCCCTTGCAATTTAACTTAGGTTGAAGATTGCATACTAATACACATCACTGGAATATATTATGGAAAAAAAAATTAGGCATGAAACCTGAATTTGGCAGGTAGATTTTTTTCCCCCAGATGCTCAAATTGTCTTTGAAAAACACACGTACTAAATGTTCTTTGTATAGGGGGCATTGCTTTGTAACGTCATGGGTTGAATGTACCAACTTAAACCTCCTAAGTGAAATTCAGCGTTCAGTCACATGTGAATTGCAAATTGTTTAAGCCAGAAATCTCTGACTAAAAGGGGAGGAAGAAGTTCAGAGTTTAACGTTGACAACAGAAGGCTGATACTTGTTAAGATATTTTGTACCTAATGAAAGGTAGATTTTACAGTCTCTTACTAATTTAGCAGAGTATGGCGCCCACTGGAGTTGTCATTTTGTAGTATTGTGGCAAACTGAGTACAAAGTATGAAGTTTAAACACTGGAATGTCAGTAGTCATTGATCTGTAATTTAGGAGTTGGTTTTATTTATCTGAGGGATGTTTGTATATTTTGTAAATTACCAACAATGCTCTGCCATCCTGGTGAATGTCACGGTTCTGTACAAATGCACTTCCTCTGTCCCTCTGTTGCATGTCTCAGTAATTCAGAAGTTTTGTATATTTATTGTATTAATACAGTGTCATAGAATAAAAAAGGACTTTTTTCCTGGGTGTTTACTATGTATAGTTTTGACCAACAAAAGGGTAATGAGCAGGGCAGATGATCTGTGCAAAAGTCTGTTGTAATTCTGCTGAAACAGAGAAACTGAATGTCTGCTATCAAAATGTCATGATACTAGGAATTCGTTTGTTCAGCTGTCAGAAAGGAAATTCTTAAGACACTGCTGCCCACTTTCTTGTGCTGTAAAATCAGGAGGATTAAAATCCCTTATCTATAAACAGGTTCTGTCATTATCAAATGAAATTATACAGGTATTAAGTGAATCCTAAAACACTACTGGAAGTAAAATTAAATTGCTGAAAACAGCATTGCTTTGATAGCATTTATTTTCCTAATTGACATTTCTGTATCACTGCTGGGGTTTCTTTGAAGGGCAAAATTATTTCAGCTAGGCCACTGCGGCACAGTTAAGTTTGTAAATGTACAACGCAGAGAGCAGTGCTCTGAGGTGCAGTCAGGGTTATTTGGGGAGCTGGCAGACCTGAATTTTTGAAGACAGTTGTGCATGCATGCATCATTTTGAAGTTAAATTCTTCACCAGCTTGTTGCAGTTCTTTTCTGATTTACAGATCTAGAATGGCAATGGCAGCAGATTAAAGGAACAGGTTTTGCACTTTGTAAATGGTTAGCACAGTTGTGCAGCATGATCCAGTCATGGTTTATGGTTAAAATTATTGCACAATTTGAGTGGTCTTGTGGGGAGACAGTTCTTCTGGATTGCTGAGGCTAGTTTTCCTCAGGAAGCTGTAAGCACAAAGTTGGGAGGGTATGCACACAGAGAAAACAGTACGCAGAAGATAACCGTGATTAAAAGCACTCAGTGGTACTTCTGGATATGCAAAGGGTGAGAGGTAAGAGGATGGAGTCAGGCTCTTCTTGGCGATGCCCAGTGACAGGACATGGAGGCAATAGGTGGAAGTTAAGGCATAGGAAGTTCCATGGAAACAGGAGGAAGAATTACTTCACTGTGAGTGTGACAGAACACTTGAACAGGCTGCTAAGGTGGGTTGTGGAGTCTCACTCTCTGGAGATATTCAAGACCTGCCTGGATGAGCTCCCATGTGACCTGGTGTAGGTGATCCTGCTCTGACAGGGGGGGAGTTGGACTAGATGATCTCTCAAGGTCCCTTCCAGCTGCTAACATTCTGTGATTCTGTATTTCTGTCAAGGAAAAGGTGTGCGCCAAGAGCATTCTGGTCATGACTCAGTAGCAAGGCACAGTGCATCAGATAATTAAAACAAAAATTAAATTAAAAACAAATGTGTGCTAGGATTCACTCAGTTAATTAAAATGTGCACAAATTAGTTTGTCCTTTTCTTTCCAGAAATTAATGTTACGTCTGCAAGTCACTTTTATGCTCTCCAGTAGAAAAATCAGGAAGACCTAGAAAAGAAATGGTGCAGATTTCTTACCTCAGCAGCAGAACATTGGTTTGACTTTATGCTAGAGCTGAAGTAGATACCGCATCACACACTACTGAAGAACAACCCAAGTATTGGTGGGAAGTGTGGATCAGTATGCAGTATGTTCTGTTCTGGGAGAAATTAATTGTCCAGCTGTTTAATTAAAGCATACATGGAATATATGATGCATATATAATGCAATATAGAAAGCATATGTAATGGAAGGTTGTCTAAAATGTGCTTTTTGTTGGGTAAGTGGATAGTGATCACATAGACGAAACAATAGTCTTTTAAGTCAGTGGGTTTACTCTCAATGCATTCGATGCTGCAATGCGACTAATACATACGTACACAACGTTCTGCACAGCTTCAGTGCGTGTTCCTGCACATTGCTGTTACGTCACTCAGGACTGAAGGAGAACACTGCACCACAGAGGAGTTGTTGCACAAATTGCTGAGAACAGGCTTTACTTCGTTGTACCCACTATTCATGAAAGGAAGCTTCAACTGCTGATATGGGAAATTTCAGAGGCTGGGTTTTGGTGCTAAAGATAGCGGTTGTGTTAGTAATCTGTGCTGTGCTTGGACCAGGGCTGCTTGTGGGCCTGGATGATGCAGACAGCTTTGGAGTCCAGTTACCTCTGACTATTTTCTCATCTTTGCAGATGTGTACAACTAATTTAGGTGGGATATGCTGCCCTGAGCCCCCATGCTTATGATCACTGGTGCCTCTGCAGGATCAGCCATCCACTGCTGTTCCAGTTGACGGAGCTGCAAGTAGGTCTTCAGGAGGACTGTAGTCTAATTGAAACAGTCTTACATCAGCTGAGCTGCAGACATGGCACACAGCCAAAGCATGCATGGCTGTTTAACGCTGCAGGGCTGTGTGTCTTTGGTGTTCTAAGAGGGAAAAAGTGGATGTACTGGATTGGGCAGTGGGATGATACTACTTGTCCAGTAGGAGCCACTGGAAGCAGTCAGAATGATGTGATTCAATTTGGAATTAATTTTTCTTCATGTTTCTCAGCTAGACCAAATTACAGATCACACTGCATCTGAATGACACCTAAAGCTTCTTAGGGACACTGATTCCTATGCTTCCAGATATGAAGATGCCTTTTCAGGCACAGTTTCAGTGAATGACTGCAGCAAGACAGCACCTTCATACTTATGTCTGGCTGACACCGGTAACAGACATTCTTATGGTGGCACCACACTAAACCTAGCTGGAGCTCTGGGCAGAAGTTACTAAATCACAGAACTCTGTAACAGATCACGCAATTGGAGACTAGCCCTCTGCACTTCCTATTGCAAACTCCATTAACTTTACTGAAAAAGGAATTAATATTTATAGCTAATTGTGTAATTTGTTTCAACAAATTGTGTAATCTGTTTCAAGGGCATGTTTATAGTTGTAGGATAACTGCTGTAATCTACATAGACTTTGAAACCCATGATCAGTGTGGTGGTGCAATGAATGGCACCTGTCCTCTAACTCCTAGAGCATTGTTTCTAAACAGTCCAAGATCTAACCAACAGCTACTTCTTAGAAGCTTGGAAACTGTCAGAAGTGTAACTACATGGCAGCCAATTAATTATATGTAAATTTAATAGAAATGGGCCATAGCAACTAGGATAGGCTAGAATAGAATAGAATAAGAATAAAGAATAAGAATAAGAATAAGAATAAGAATAAGAATAAGAATTAGACCAGGTTGGAAGAGACCTTCAAGATCATTGTGTCCAACCTATCAACTAATCCAACCCACCTAAACAACTAAACCATGGCATCAAGCAACCCATCGTCTCCTCCTGAACACCACCAATGATGGTGACTCCACCACCTCCCTGGGCAGCACATTCCAATGGGCAATCACTCTCTCTGTGTAGAACTTCTTCCTAACATCCAGCCTAAACCTCCCCTGGCACAGCCTGAGGCTGTGTCCTCTTGTTCTGGTGCTGGCTGCCTGGGAGAAGAGACCAACATCTGCCTGGCTACAACCTCCCTTCAGGTAGTTGCAGAGAGCAATAAGGTCACCCCTGAGTCTCCTCCTCTCCAGGCTAAGCAACTCCAGCTCCCTCAGCCTCTCCTCAAAGAGCTTGTGTTCCAAACCCCTCACCAACTTTATTGCCCTTCTCTGGACACGTTCCATCAAGTCAACATCCTTCACGTGCCAACTTGCCTTTCAGCCACTGAGGGCTTTGGCCATAAATTTGCTTAGAGAACAGTATATAACCCCTCTACAGTGGTCTGTGAAATCTCAGGTGGTGAAAGGTAAAATGGTGGCAAACACCACTTTAAGAGTCTGTGTGGTTAAGCAATATTAACCCTTTTCATGAGGAAGGAATGCAGTGCTTTAGTTGCAAAAAGAACATTTGTCAGACGAGCAAGAAATTCAGTTTAAAAAGTCTCTTTAATGCAACTGTATTGTATAACACATAGCTACAATTTCAGATCACATACTTTTTGATCAGTAAGTGGTAATAATTAAAACAAGATGGAAAGCTGAAACATGAACAACCTCAGTGAGCCACTGGAGCCGCAATTGCTACTTTGCAATAGCCCAATGTGACCAATAGATCTGAATTAAAGTAGACAGAGTCCAGTTTCGAAAACTCGTATTTTAATTGAAATCTAGATTAAAAATAACACATTAGGTACATCAATCATGCTAAGAAATCTACATAGTGGTGACTCAAGAACAGAAAAACGGTACCACAAATAAACCATGGCTCAAAATCTACTCTAGTTAGATGGCCACAGCCACTCTCCTTGTACAAAGTGGCTGTGGTGTTACAGGTTGCTGGCATGTTCTGCTTTTTTTGGATTCTGTCCATCCCTTGAGGTAGGCACCAGCGCCTACTGCTTTCAAGGAAGACATGAGCTCCTCCATTTACCACTTTGGGCATGAGCTGTGAGATAACAATGCAAAATGGAAATGATTTGACTGAAAAAAACCACATTTCAGAATCCAGAGAACTTTATTGAGTAAAACAGATACAAAGGTGATACAGACAACCCAGAAGTAGCTCAGTAGCAATGTTTTTTGCAGTGCCACATTATAAACAAAGCACATGGAGAAACCTTGCTGAGCCTTTTCAGCTTTTAAATTGTATATTGCCAGAGATGGACACAGCTTCACATTTGTGTATTAGTGGGTGTTTCAAGTCCATCTAGAAGAGATTTCTGTTAAATCTTTTAAACTGTTGTTAGTACTGTTGTATTAATCTTTAAAATCAGTGGTTCTGTTGCTTTTTAGTTTGTCCACACCACCAAAACTCCAGCCACTTCTTCCCTGGGAAGTCCCTTTTGAAATATTTTTGTTTAAAAGCAAAACCTAAAGAAAAAAAACAACCCACAACAAACCCCCGTTCCTGGTATTGCACATCTCACACAAGTTTGTGTATATTTTTATATATATATATATATATATATATAAAATTTTAAAATATGCTACAATTAAAAAAAAAAGTCTATGGCACTTTACAGAATACAAATTTCTGAAGTTCATCAAACCACAGATGTTTGAAGAATTCCTCAATACCACAAAAAGTTAAACTGAAGTAATTGGCACACAGGTTTTATAGAATCCACAGCAAATTCTTCTAGATCCTATGCAGTGCATGTACATTAAGATGCAGTTACACTCCACAGCCCCCTCAGGAAATTCATAAAATTAGCTTTAAGCTGTAGTTTCATAGTTTATTGTTGTTTTGTTGCGTTGTTTTTCTTCCCCCCTGCAAAAAGCTACTGTTGAGGAACAACTTTAAACAGCTGTACGACTGGATGAGTGCCACCCTACACCTGAAATCTCATCTAGAAAAAGCAGTCTGCAACATACACCATCTTATCACTTGCTAGAAAAACAGAACCCTGAGAAAAGAAATTCTGAATACTTCTTTTTTCTGCATTTCTTCCCAGCCTGTCTTCTATTTGTGCTCTGTGATGAACATGGCTATTCTTGCAAGTTAGTAGAGTGTGTTGTTGCAGAGCAACTTGATAGTACACCAGTGACAAGCAGAAAAGATGGTTCTTGGTTACAAATGCAAATGAAAGCAAAACATGCCACGGAAAATACCCCTGTGGTACTTAAAAACTGCGCTACTAATAAACGTTAAGCCTTCTGTAGTTCACAGCAGAGGCCTGCAGATTGTGTGAGCGAAGCTTGGTCATTGTTTACTTGTAAGCCAAAGCAGTATATGCCCTCTATGCGTTTTGGAAGACCTGACCTTAGCCTGACTAACCAAGTGCTTAAGCCACAGCAGTTATTTGTCATTCTAACAGTGTCAGCATTTGCTGGCAGTGGCAGCATGGACACTGGATTGCAACCCACCTAAGAAAAGCTGGAGACGTCAATCTATTGCATAATAAATTTTTAGATGATTTATAGGCTACTCTTATTTTTCCTAGCCCTTTTCCAAATGCAGAGCCTATAAAGGCACAGCTGATGTGGCTGGCCTCTGAGATGCATGTCCCAGCAGGGGGCTCAAGAGGAACTGGCTTGGGCTGCCTGGCAGAGCCGAGGTACAAAGCCACCTGCTTGCCCCTTCAGATGGTATCTTTGTGTGTACAGGGGGAAATTAGGATGAAAACTCAGGCATGAACAGGAAGAGCTGGCTGTTATTTTCATCCTCAGACACCATTTTGTGTTAGTAATTTTGATTTGTTAAAAACCTTCCTTTGTGCTGGCAGTTGGTAGAAATGGTTCCAGACCATAACCTTTGGGTTTTTTAAATTAACTATTTCAAAGAAAAGCGAATTACCCGTTTTAAACTGTAACATGGTGGCTGTTGAGTTGCAGGAGCAAGTAAATGCCAGAAGAGAGAGGCTAGATCAAAGAGTCCCTTTTTAAAATACCAGCAGAAGTTGACCTCATCTGTTGCACAGCAGCTCAGAGATCATCTCTGTATCCATCCGGCATGTGGCTTGAAGGTGCCTTGGGCAAGGACACGTGCAGGCTGGGAGCTGGGCATGGCTTGCTCCATAGATTGGCCAGGCCAAGGCAGTGTCTGTGCTGCGCTTGCGGGGTGCTCGGACACCACGGCTGCTGGTGATCACCCATGCTTGTGGCTGGCCCCGGGCTGGTGGTCGTGACTGATGAACTCTTGTATTGCAAATTACTTGAGCAGTGTACTGAAATTAGCTATCTACCTCTACAGTAACAATAATTTTTTCATTCCTATAAATAACTAATGGCACATCTTAAGGGACTGATCAGGCATAAACAAGAGTCTCTGCTCCATATTATACAATGAAGTGACAGAGATCAACACTGTCACTGGATGGTGTTAAACAACCAAGAAGTAAGGAGTCTAAAATTCACTTAGTATTTCCTTAGAACTACTTCTTAGAGAAATTATCCCCAATGCTTCTATGCCACAGCTGCATCATTCCTTTGTTTTTGTAAAATAACTTCAAAATTTGTGTTCAAAAGTAGTTCTAGTAAGTGATGCAACACCACAAGGAAGTAATAGAACCAACTACCTTCAAGAAAGGAATGTCATTTGTGGCAAGATCTGGTTTATTTCAGCTGATTTAATTGGAATAGAGTCCATACTACATACAGTTTAAAAAAAAAAAGACAAAGAAAAAAAAAGGTAAGGTTTTTTCCCAGCCATGAAGAATTTGGCATGACTTCCTGAAAAACCTAAGTTTCTTAAGGACTCACACAGCTATGAGTCGTGAGACAGACTGATCTGTAGACTGGGAACGAGGTGTCACTGGCAAGATAAAGAATAATACTGTGGAAGTCCAACACGCAGTCTACATTTGCAGGAGAGGCTGCAGGGCCAGGCCTGGCGGTTGGCATTCACAGCTGTGCTGTGAGGAATTGCCATCTGCTCGGGATTTCAGGAGTTTTAACAAAGGCTGTAGAAATATTTCTAACCAAGACTATTTCAAACAGTTAGGTGAAAGCCACTGTGACAGCTTCTCTGGCTAGTCAATGGAAACAAAATAATTTACCTGCTTAAGTAACAAGTGGCACACCTCGCACTGCAAATTAAAGACAAGCAAACCAAAACAAAACTGGCAGAGACTTAACTTTTTAAATGCTTAAGGACTGGTGTAAACTGCATCATGTTAGCGCTTTGCTCTCTCCAGCATATACTTACTATCCAAGAAGGCACTGTACTTTTAAGTTCAGTATCAAAAAGCACCTCAATGAAAAACATGGTACCAAACCAAGTAGTGGTGAAGTATTCACAGGTGAGAGGAGCCCTTGGAAACAAAGCCTAGTTAAAATAGGCCTTGTCTTTTGTGTAAGAAAAACAAAAAATGTGCTGACTTCTAATCAAACTTCTTCCAAGTGACCAAGGTGGGTGAGGCAATCCAATCAATCAGAATTTGTCATCAAAGCACATTCCTGCAATATACATGGTTCCTCACCTCCCTGGTCTGATTAGCATGTTCCACTATGTCATGATCACACAGTAAAACAAAAAAAATCCCCAAATATTTACATTCTGCTTTCTTGAGATCCTCTCTTGGATCCTCATTGCTCAGCAAGGAAGAAATACTATTTCAGTAGTTCAGGGCTGGGGTGCATGGGGCTCAATCACACAAATGGTAAAAACAGGGAAGCAGATCTGCTTGTCCAGTCAACAGAAAGCAGACTGATATCCAGGTGCTGGTAGTTTTCCCCACCGGAGTTAAAGGAGGCAGATAAGGTTTTTTCCTTCTTCTATTTCTTCTTGAACTTTGTCACTGGATGTAGCTATTTCAGCTTGTGCTGAGAAGACCGCACAGATGAATGTCAGAATAGTGCCACCGATAGCTGTGTAGAAAGCCCAGCCCAAGGAGCAGTCTCCTAGTTTGTAAGCAGAAGCATAAGGTCCACAATAGCTTACCGCTTTCTGGCATCCCCAACCTGCAGGGTAAATTATCAAGCCTAAAATAAGGAAAAGGCCTAGAAATAAAAACAGAAAGACAGAACTTTAGCAAATGGTCAGTTTAACATTATACACAACACAGAGCAACGGTTATCATAGTCACTGCTCACTACTAAGTATCAGGAGATGATTCTTCTTCATCCATCCAACCTTCCTTCAGTGATTGCTTCCTAGTATGTGTGCAGTGTTTCATCTAAGCTTGGAGCTATCCTGTGTCTTCTCTTGTGTAGGACTTCATATGACAATGGCCTAACTATCCACATTTAAATCTCGGTATTACTTCTATGTTCTTTGTTTTCACATATTATTGCTATGTCCTGCATATGTGACCATCTCTGCCTACTGCTTATACCTGCACTTTTCAAATACTTAGGAAGGTTTACATCCACTTTTGAGTTTGTGCTTACCTAGCCCCCATTCATCTTTAGTTACTAATTATAAACATTTTTGCCTTTTTTTTCATCTGGATTTTTTTTAAGATAAATTTTCTTTTCTGGCAAAAAAACAACAAAACCACACCAAAACGAACAAACCACTGCGTCTGCTTATTTGCCACACAGTAGAAAAAACATAACTGCCAGTCCAGTAACCTGCTTTCATAATGGAGGAATTCTGGAGTCAGCTCCAAAGAAATGGATCCAAGAACCCACAGGGCACAGGATCCTCCAAACATGCAGCTGACTACTACAAAAGGAAAGCACACTTCTAGTGATGCAGAAGCAAAAGCTTCAACTCCCCATCTTGCTCACCTGCCTGAACACCCTGCTGTGCCTCAGGCTGGACGTAAAATGCTTAGACTACATGTTTAACCCATCTGATCATCTCTCACATTCAGTCATCTGTCCTGTGAGAATGAGTCTTTACCCAAGCAGTGAAGGGCTTCATTAAGGAAATTAAACACACTAGAGTCCCTGCACACATGATGTGCCTTTGCACGGACACGAGCTTTCACCAAAACGCCCAATATGCTACTGACTACAGTGCTTCCTGTGGGCCCTGACAAAAAAACACACTGACATCTCCCTTTTACAAGGGGCCAGTTTGCATCTTCTCCAATTCCCGACTTGCCTACTCTGCAGTACACTAGGTATCCTTAGTTGTTTGTTTAAAGAAATTCCACTAAATGCAAGAAAACTTCCTCCTGGAGAAAGAAAAGGTCAGTGCTAGCTAATCAGCGGTTGATTTAAACAAAGTGCAAAACTTGTCATCCAACTGTCTAAAATCAATGCCTGCCAATGCCAGACATTTCACAAAAGCCCTTCCTCCAGTGTCTTTCTATCCATGATACACCACCACAGGCATGAATAACTAAAGGTCATTATTTCTCTGGGGCAGCAAAATCCATTAGCGCGTAATCTCCATTCCCTGTGCAGGGATTTCATCACTGCTTACATTTAAGAACGAATGACAATTTTTTTGCAGTGTTTCCTGGCTGATTGACCAAATGCTTTATCTTGGACAGACCTGGATGAGCTGTCCTTTCATCCTGCTGAGCCCTAGTGCTGTTTCAGACTAAACACCAGTGGTTCCTTCTCCTCTGTTCATCACTAATTTCCTGTTCTGCATAACTGGTATGTCTGCACTGTGTATTTTTCTGACTGCATGTTGATATGGGCCAGTTGCCATTTTCTCTAATGATCACAAGCCCTTTGGTAGTCAAAAATCACCATCACTGCATCAAGAAGCCAGATCTGAAATGAGGATGTTGCTGCTGCCAACAAGGAAGTTTATACAGTTTACCACTCCATCACTCACAAACCTAGAGTCTATGTATCATAGCAAACTTGTCTTATGACTGACTCACAAGCAGAATTAAGAAGCTACCCCCATGTCTTTTTACCAAAACTGAAAGTTAATGGCTCATGATATGTGTAGCCCAGCGAAAAACCATTACCCAAAAGGTAACTCAGCCCCCCAAAGGGCTGTAAGTACTGCTGCCAAGAGTAGTCATCTGGACTTCACTGAATTAACCCCAGACACACACACACACATACACTTTTTTTTTTTGAGTACAGAAAATTCCTGGAGAAATATTTGCTACCTATAAGTCCATAATTTGATAAACTACGTAAGTTTTCTCACAGATGAAAATAGAATTTGGAGAAAAGTCTGAAATATGGACTGGAATTCAGTGATTCTCACCTGACTTTTTCCTTCAAGCAGCTAACTTTGTGATTCCTGCAATGGACTAGCATAATAAAAATAAAAACTACTGTCTTCAGTAGCAGTCCTACTTTCTCTGCAAACAAAAAGCTTCTCAGGACATGCATTTTTCTCCTACCACCAATATTTTTCCTCATTTCTCACTTCTGTAATGCCTGGTTTCTCCTTGCTATGAAAAGTGAATAAAGATGATTTAATTAGACCAATTGAACATCCCCACAACAGAAACTGCACTTTCTGCGTTTCAGCCCGTGGAGAGGCACGGTTCCCCAGGTTATCGGTCTCAAAGCTCCGACACCCGGAGCAACGGCCGAGCTGCGCCGGGTGCAGCGGCCCCTTCCTGAATCTCACCAACTGCCCGAAAAGGGGCGCTCACGTAAAAACATCAAGAGGAGCTTTGTCGTCTGCTTTCCAGTAACTACAAAAGTCACAGGCTACAGAGCATGTCTCAAAGACCCTTGCAGCTTAAACAGAACAGAGAGGATGCTTTTCCACGTACCAACAAAGTGAACCATGGGCTAAATCAGAAGCCAGCAATCCAAAGCACCTGACTATCCAACTAACAGTACCCAAAAAAGAACTGCCTCTTTGCTCCTGCAAAGATATGCAAAGGCAAAGGGAAAATACCCAAGTAGAAAGAAAAAGGTAATATATAGCAGGGATAGTGAAAGCAGGAGAGTGTCATGCTGCTTGGAAAGTCACGGTCTGCTTTTAAACAAATGAAATGGTTAAATGCAATACAAATGGCTCAACAATACAAATAGCTCAACAGTCCCTGTACTCTATCACCCTGGAGCTAAGGAACAGTGTACAAGTCTTTTACGCAACACGACAAAGCCAGGGGGCTGTTCCTACAGCTTTCATCACATCCAACACATCTGCCATTGAGCAAAAAGACACCGACAGGACATTCCGGGGTGAAATGGTCCACAGTGTAGAAATGCATGGTAAAATCTCAGCACTGATTTCTCATACCAGTGTGCCCAAGGCAGAGCCAGGCCAGGTCCCTTACATCTCTTTGCTCGTTTGATAGAAATTAAAGGTTACCTACGTATATCCCTGTCTTTCTGTAGCTGAGGCTCAGTCCCTGCTGCTCTCAAGCCTGCAGCTCTCTTGTTTTGCATTACCACAGAGCCTAGCACCTCTGCATACAGTTTCTGCCTCAAATAGCTGACAATTTGCTTTTCAGACAAGGCACACAAAGATGGAGTATAAGGCACCAGTGACATAACCCATAACAGCAATAGCTTCATCAAATTCATAGCCTGCTGGTTATTGAGTTCTGCAACAAGACAGTCTCAAGAGAAATGTTAGGGAAATGCAGTTTTGGCTGCTTATGGACAGCACAGAGCAGTATGGGGATGTCTGGTTTTGTTTTCTGAAGAGTCCCTGGGGGGAAGGCAGAGGAAGGGCACTTGGATGGGGCTGCACAGAGCCAGGAGCCAAGTTATCTTGCCAGTGAATGAAACAGAGTGGAAAACATGGCCTAGAGCTTACAAGGATCTGGAAAGAAGAGCCAAGTACCTGGGATCCATTTATACTAACTGCATAAGAGCACAAGACCAGCTTCTAGTACAATCTATGGATTGGTGAACAAAAGCTGGTCTCTGGATTGAATAACTGTTATCATTTTCAGGCTTCTTGACCTTGATTCAGTTATTCCTGCACTTGACTCTTTCAAATATTACTTCCTGTATTTAATTGGTATTGTGAAACTTTCTAACCCATTCAATACTGTAATTTAGGATTAAAGCACTTAAGCTTTTGTTAGCCATAGAAATACAAAGTTCAGTTTTGTGCTGTGTAATTTAATGTCAGCATAAACTGATAAAGCAACAATTATCCCCTGTCAATCTGCCTTGAGGTGTACCTGTGTGGTGGTAGGGCCAAACTGGCCCAGCACAACCCCAGACAGGTCCTGGTATGTCTAGACATGGTCCCCCTCTCCCCCCTCCCTCCTGCAGGAGTCCAGGGAAACACGGGGAAAAAAGGACAAAAGAACAGGCACCAAAAAGTCTGGTAAATAAAGTCTCCCTTTAGGGTAAGAGCATGTACGCTGGCCATGCTTCTCCCAGACCAGGCCTAGGTTTCTGCCTTCTGTGGTCATGGCCTGGCAGAATCCCATTTTCATTGGCTGTTTGCTGGCTTCAGCTGCCCTGTTGGCCCATACTGAATCTCAGGCAAGTGATAAATATAGGCCAAATTGTATTCGCCTTGTCTTGCCTTGAGTTGCCTTGCCTTGTCCAACATCTGGGAGAGAAGCCACGAGCCCTACTTACTGCAAGCTGGTGAGCCAAGCCTCGCATGCCTTGGAATCCATGCCGTACCTCAGTTTAGCCAGAAAGACACAGGAGTCCTTCGTGGAAACACACCATAAAGCTTCATGAGCCGCCCACTGTCGTGCTGAAGCCAGACTAGCCATCGACCAAAAGCCTTACTGGCTAGCATACAGCAGCAACTTGGGTGGAACTCATTAGTGAGTAGTTGACTCCTTTGTTTAACAGTTTGCCAGGGATTCTCTTTCCCAGTTATTTTCCCAGTTTGCTTAAAATTGTTATATTGCCTAAATACTGCACATTCCTGCTGTAAATATATATTCCAGCCGTATGCTGAACCTATTGATAAGTTCTGGGCAGTTTTTAATATTAATAAACCATTATTAATACTAATGTTCATAAATCCATAAACTGTAACAATCTGGCGGGAGGACAGTAAATATTAACGATAGAGGTTTCTTTTTGTTAATAAAGCAGAATTTTGCTTATGTCACAGTGTTTTTGGAGAGATGCCGATCTTCAAGAGAAAGAACAGAGGACAACAATGCAGTGCTCTGTCTGAAGAAAAAATTTCTGCAGTGAACACATGCAGTTCTTCATGCTGATGTACAGTGGATAAGAGTTTTGATTCACAGCCAAGCTACCTGTGGAATTACTTCTGTTTGTTGCCCAGCTGGGAGGAACAAATTCATTCTGAAAACATTAAAAGCTGTTTTCCACTGCAAGCCTGTGGTCTCCTACAGGCTTGCAGAAGCTCTCAGACTCGCATTGTTCTAGATTTAACCTCCCTCTCTGAGCACAGCTGCACTGCAAGACTTCACAAGAAGTTTTGTTCCCACTTCTCAATTAGCTCTATCCTACCATAATTTTTCCTAATTACATTTTCCTTTTAGTTAGTTCTTGCCAGCTCTCAGTTACCTCTTATGATTCCTTAAAACGAGGTCTGAAAAAATGCTACACAACGCTGCCAGATACCTAAGAGTGAGAAACAGAAAATAATTCACATGACTTTTCAAATCCAGAGACCTCATCTAAAATTCTTTGGTAAAGTCTGTCAGCATAGAACATTTCCCCATATTTCACTGAGGCAATTTGCCCATACAGCGTTTTATATTACCATTTCGTAATGACAACACAGACAACCTATTACACATAGGGTAAAAAACCCCACCAAAGCAAAATGCTGCAGCACACCATACCAATATGTAACAAACCGCACTGCTGTGCAACAACATTGCTGAAGACAGTTCAAGAACACCTTTTCTAGAAGAGAAGCCTTTTGTATTTGTGCACCAAGAACTTTTCTACTTTTAAGGGCCTGGAACTGCAGCAAGCAACTGCTCCTCCTGGTTTTATATACTGCATGGCACTGCCAGGCTAACATCATGAAAAAACATCAGAGCTGTCTACTGCTAGGGGTGTTTGTATGTCACATTATGTGCTGGGGGTCAGATCTGAGTAAAAGCTTTTTCATTTCATCCTTAGAAGCAGCCCTTGAGACAGGGGTTAGGCAGATGCTTGTTTAGCTAAGTGAAGGCATGCTATTTAGTTTTGACAGTCTCCTGTGCAGCTGCTGTTGTGCCATATTAAACAACAGTGTATACTAATAAAGCCAATTTCCATTGCAAAGCCTGAAACTATCTTCTCATTTCCTAGCAAAACAGGAAAAAAACCCTTTTAAATGCTGCTGAAGAAACAGGAAATTAAGCAGCTGTGATCAATGAGGTAGCATTGCAATACGGTCCCATGGAGCAAACACAACTGAGCAACAGCGTTTTAAAACAGGAAGAGCAAAAGGGTAAAGGCAGGGATTAGCCTTGCACAACACCATGCAAGCAATGCAGGAGGGTCACTTCTTCAGCAGAAGTGATCCTGATCATTCTCATCTCCTGCACAACTATAGAAAATTAATATTCAGCACAGCACCAGACAGGCAAAACAACTCTTGCCTTTATTGCTTGTATCTCCAAATGTGTCAGTAAGCTACCCAAACACCTGACCAATTTAATGTGTACAATATGTGCACAAATGCTCTATAGAATAGAATAGAATAAACCAGGTTGGAAGAGACCTTCAAGATCATCACGTCCAATCTATCACCCAACACCACCCAATCAACTAACCCATGTAACCAAGCACCCTGTCAAGTCTTCTCCTGAACACCTCCAGTGACGGCGACTCCACCACCTCCCCAGGCAGCCCATTCCAATGGGCAATCACTCTCTCCGTGTAAAACTTCCTCCTGACCTCCAGCCTGAACTTCCCCTGGCGCAGCCTGAGACTGTGCCAGACTATGCTAGCATGTGCAGTTACCGTGGAAAACCCCTGCACACCAGATCTCCATCTGAGTGCTTTTGACCACTTCATCCACCAACAGACAACCAAGGGACAACCTCCCACTGAACAGCTATTTAACAGACACCTTCAGTCCTGTGAATTGATTTGGTAATCTCATATTAATGAGTATAAGAGCTAATGAGGCAGGCTCAGGTCAGCTGATATGCTGGTCTCAGCACTCCACACTGATGATAGGAAAAGGCTGAGGGTAGTGCCAAGATGTGGAAGGGAGTGGCAGTTCTTGAAGCCACAGCACAGGGCCCCAGACTTGCCTCTACAGATGCTCTCCACCCCCCTGGATGACTACCAGACCCACCAAATGCAAGCAGCTGACAGGAAAGTTATTACACAAAAACAAAAGGAAGACTTTACATGTCCTGGTGGCTTGGAGACAGCCTCTGGCATACTTGGAAATCAAGCACAACACACAAAAGAAAAATGCATAATATTAAGAGGTTCAGAGCTTAAAAAAGCCTACCTGGACACCACAGTCAATGCAGGTTTGCACAAGCAGAGCAAATTTGGGATAAATTAGAAGCAAGGCTGCAGAGGGGGAGAAGGGTACTGGTGGGTAAGGTCTATACCTCCATACCTGCAGTCACTGCAGAGGACTGCAGCTGTGTAGAGAGCTGAGTGTTCCTGGGATACCCTAAGATGAGGCAGGAGAATGAATTGTTTACAATTGTAATGAGGTGGTGGCTTACAACCTGCAGATTCTATTTTTTTCCTTTTCAGATTGTCTCAGGGTCAAATACAGGAATGGAGTTACCAGAAAAAAACACAGTTCCCTAAACATTGCCTTCCCCACACTGAGGAAGAGGACAAGATCCCTACTGTTTTCTGCAGTAAACTAACCATACCATTTGCTCATGCATTTTTCCCCTTTTATTAAGCAAATAAAAGATGCTCATTCATAACTAAGTCTATGCAAACTTAAGTAAACTTCTGATGGCATTACTGATGTTGGGATGTGGAAATAGGGACAGGAATACACTAAATCACACCACTAAATCACACCGGTGTGACTTAACTGTTGGACCTCTCTATAACAGGTACCTTCCTGTTTTCAGGAGAGGAGAGGGAAAATTTGCCATTGGCTTTTAATAGTGTTTATCTCTGTAGTGAGACTTCCCATTAGTTAGGAAATGCAGATACTCCATCTAAGTAAGATTTGTCCCAAGCCCTGAAAGGACACCATTGAACTTTTGCTGGCTATGAGGCATGTAGAGTCATGCAAACACACTATGCAGGCTCCTGTACAGCAGATACTAATTGCAATTTAGTCAAGATAAAGTACCTAATAGAGGGAAAGCCAAATATATTCAGCAATGCAGAGGTAACAAAAGACCTCTCAACCCACAGGGCCACTGCTTAGTCACAGCCATGAAGGGCTGGTCCCCTCTCACATTTTACCTTTGCAATCTAGAATGGCCCAATAAAAAGGTTGAAGATGCTAAAAGAGAATTGTGGATGGTAAATTTGACAAGTTACAGTATCACAGTATCACTAAGGTTGGAAGAGACCTCAAAGATCATCGAGTCCATCCTGTCGCCACAGACCCCATGACTAGACCATGGCACCAAGTGCCACGTCCAATCCCCTCTTGAACACCTCCAGGGACGGTGACTCCACCACCACCCTGGGCAGCACATTCCAATGACGAATGACTCACTCGGTGAAGAACTTTCTCCTCACCTTGAGCCTAAACTTCCCCTGGTGCAGCTTGAGTCTGTGTCCTCTTGTTCTGGTGCTGGTTGCCTGGGAGAAGAGACCAACCCCTTCCTGGCTACAACCACCTTTCAGGTAGTTGTAGAGGGCAATGAAGTCACCCCTGAGCCTCCTCTTCTCCAGGCTAAACAATCCCAGCTCCCTCAGCCTCTCCTCATAGGGCTTTTGCTCAAGGCCTCTCCCCAGCCTTGTTGCCCTTCTCTGGACACGTTCAAGTGTTTCGATGTCCTTCTTAAACTGAGGGGCCCAGAACTGGACACAGTACTCAAGGTGCAGCCTAACCAATGCAGAGTACAGGGGCAGAATGACCTCCCTGCTCCTGCTGGCCACACTATTCCTAATGCAGGCCAGGATGCCATTGGCCTTCTTGGTCACCTGGGCACACTGCTGGCTCGATTTAGGCGGCTGTCAATCAGTACCCCCAGGTCCCTCTCAGTTTGGCAGCTTTCTTTCCCTACATCAGGGAAAGAAATGTCAGGCTGTGTCAATTATTACATCCATGAAAGCAGCAGAGAAGAAAACACAGTACATTTCACACCTTCCACCATAACCTTTTCCACTGCTGTTTGACCAGTGAGCACCACAACCTCCACACCATCAGTCACTTAAGCTGAACCATCAGAAAGCAAATGAAAACCACCACCTACCAACAAAAGCTCCCTGTGGGAGGCTGAAGTAACACCTTGCCTCAGCTTAAAACAGGTAAAATGGCTGCATGGCTTCATGGGTCATATATCAGCAGAGTACAGGTCATCTGCATTGGGGATGGAAGCAAAACTCAAATCCACTCATTTCGTTTACTACCACACCCAGCACACCAAAGACAGGAGCTAAGCATAAGTTAGCTCCCCATCCTACAAGTGCTACTTCCCTATTTTTTTTCTTACATTTGTGTAAAAACACACCATTTGTTGAGCTTAAGTATTTTCCTATACACAAAGAGTAGCACAATTCTTGGCTGAGTCCTGGAAACAGAAATCTGACAGAAAGGGAGCCTTATTACTCTTCCTCTAGCCCCTGACAGAAAGGGAACCTCGCTATCCTTGCACTGTCCCCTGACAGAAAGGGAGCCTTGCTATCCTTCTGCTATCCCCTGGCCTCTCAAGGAGCAGAAAGCACTCTCTTACCACACATCAACAGGGCAGAGGTGTAAAAAACTTCTTGGTATCCCTCCTAGCTAAGGGACCTCAGCACACACATAAAACTATGTAAAACACCTCTCAGTGGGTAGCATGAGAGTCCCATATTGAGCACTGCTTGGTGGAAGAGATCTGTGTTTACTGAGACAATAAGCTGCTGAACTTGATCACTGTGTGCTGGTTTGAGTTAGAACAGAGCTAATCCTGTTCAGTGATTTTATTTTTCAGCACAGCCTCTTCTAAGTGACTGCACTTTCTGAAATTAACAACATGTTTTTTGCAGTGCCTTTTTCTAGCTGTAATAATGCTTAATGTTTATAGTTAGTGCTAAGGATTGGTATGCAGAAAGGCTCTTACTTGTACTTGCTCCCATAGAAAACAAGAATGTGACTAAATTTTGTCTACCATGTTGGGGGTGCAGTACCTAAGAGGTTGCACCTGTAGGGAGGAATGGACAGGAGACTCAAAACTGACCAGCTAGGTATTCCATCTGATATAGGTCATATGCAGTATAAAGCTGAGGGATCACAAAGTTTAACCCCTATTTTACAAGGCTGGCGTCCCAGTAGGTCTCTGTATGTTTTGCCTTCAAACCTGATCCATGTGTTCATGAATCCAGTTCCAGAATCCACCTCCATAATCCAGGTCCTGTCTAGTGCTGAGTTCCATTTGGGACTTACCCAGTGCCTGCACACAGCATCAGTGGTGGCACTGATATAACTGCCATCAGGGGTGTTGGGTTTGATGTTGGGTTTGTATCTATTTGTATATTTTTCATTTTATTGTTATTATTTTAATTAGATCTGTTTTAGTTTTCTTTTCCAATCTGTTAAGTCTTTCTCCCTTATTCC
This sequence comes from Melanerpes aurifrons, assembly GCA_011125475.1. Lineage (NCBI taxonomy): Eukaryota > Metazoa > Chordata > Aves > Piciformes > Picidae > Melanerpes > Melanerpes aurifrons. The sequence continues at coordinate 7,399,880 of WWNC01000003.1, forward strand.
ATTTCTCCTCCCCTTTGGAAAGGGAGAGGAGTTATTAGAGAGCAACTGTCACTCATCTAGTGGCCAGCCCAGCCCTAACCCTTAAGACATCAAAACCCTGACTTTTTTGGGGTACTGTTCTATTTTATTTACAATATGCTGAGTGTCTAGTGGTTTCCGTGTGCCTGCCTTCGTAGCATAGGAGATGAGCTGACCACCAAATCTAACATATCACTGAAGTCTTCCTTTTATTTCTTTGAAGTTACTAAAACTCTCCCTCAGGATCAACAGCAACTGAGCACTTGAACTCAGGAAACTTGAGTTTTCCTTCCCTAGCATATTCCAGCACAGCAGTCCCCTTCACTTGAACTTTCGGCAGCCAAGCATGTATCAGATACTGTGCTGGCATTTGGCCGTATAGGTTACAGGAAGCACTATGCTGCAGACAGCAAAAGCAGTTTAGACTGTCAGGATTTCCATTAGAAACCCCCTCCCCCTTTTTTTCTTTCTTCCTACCCCAAGAATTCAGAATTCTGGCATCAGAAAAGAAAAATCCTGAATCCAAGAGGAAATATGCTTTCTGAAAAATGCGTGCTCTGCATTTTAGAAAGACAAACAAGAAGCTTCCTTGCCTTCAAGGGCAAAACCACTCTCACTCTACTCTCCTGCTGCCTGGGCTCCTCTGCCAAGCAACAGCTTCCTTTACCTGCAGGCAGCAACGTGAGCTCACAAGGTGCTTTCCTCCTTGCTTGCCAGCTTCATCCCTTCTCAGACAAAGTAATGCCTTTGTACAGTGTGCTGCTGCCTACAGCTGAATATCCTGAACTATTCTGTGACTATCCTAACACTACGTATCATGATCTGAGCATCAAACGGCTCTAGTAGCCTCATGCTCCCTCCACAGCAGGTTGCTGCTCCTCCTGTATTTTCTCCCCTTTCTGAGGAAAATCCTGGCCAACCTCCTGCCACGTCATCTTCCTCTTCCTCAATCCACAATGATTGCATTACCTTCCAGAGGCCAGAAGTATGCAGCCACGTGGCTCAAAGAACCATGAGCCCTCCTTGCATAGCCAGATTCTACTTCATACACACCCAAATCCTCTTCCCCTTCAGATGGTCTCCATCACACTCTACAAAAGCCATGTTCCTAACCACCCATCCACTCAAACAGAAATGATGACCAATAACTACAATGTGCTGGACTATTTCTTAGGTGCAAGAAATGTAGAACAAACTCTTTCAGCAGTGAAGACACACTGTTGCAGGCACAGACTGGGTTTCACTTCATATTATAAAATTGGGGTGAAGTTTCCTTGCATTTGAGGGCAATGCTGCACTCCTGGAACTGAAATATTGCTCAGGTACTGTGATAGTTTCTAATGGAGGAACTCCCCAAGTTACCACAGCAGGGAACAGGAGAGGACACAAAGAGTAATAGAAAGGAGAAACCAAGAAATTGTGGAAAAGACAGAAGAATGTATGCAGGACAGCTTGTAACATACATGAAAAGAGAAAGTACCACGGAAGAGATTTCACTGGTTGGGACTGTGCGGAGGGGGGAAGAAAAAAACCAACAAACAACAAAGTCTCCCAGAATGAAGCAGCAGTATTGGGGCTCAAGCAGATCTGACAAAAAAATCTCCAGGGAAACCTAATGTTCCTGGTCTGCCTGCAGTGGCCTTTGCAGACACAAACCTCTGCTTGGTCTGACTGGACGTAACTATGTTAAAGGTGTAACTGCCAGCAGCCCAGCATGCTAAGCCTCATGACAGTAAAATGCAGCCATGCATTCACATTACCAAACTAGAGACACCCCCTCAGAGCATGGCTGGGACACAGCTGGTCTCCTGACTGACACAACCCAACTTTTCCACACCTTTTTTTTTTTTTAAATGCTTCTGTCAGCAACCCATTTAGTCAAGCACTGTCTGAACTATGAAACAGTGGACCATGAAGAGACAAAGAGGTAATAAGAGCACATGACCTGTGAGAAGGCTCACCAATGCAGCCATAAGCACTCTGGTAAGACTTCAGAGAAGAGGAAATATTTTATTCCATTTATATAAACCTGTGCAATACAGCCCCACTCCAACAGTGCAATGCAGGAGCAACAAAAACTGATCTCCCAAAACAAGCCACCATCCTGACACACCAGCACCCTTTCCTCTCTGCTCTCCTCAAAGACTTTCCAAGCACACAATGGTGTATCTCACCTCAAGGACACACAGGGGCCTGCTCAAGTTTTGTGGTTAAGATAATACATGTCTTCCTAATTTAGCTGCCACCTCCTGGCTCACTGTCAAGGTGTTGCTGGCAGGTTGTGGCTCACCTGCAAGTCAGGCAGCCACCAGATGTGGGGAAGGAGCCACGTCCAACCAGCCACAAAGCCAGGTGCCAGCTCTGCCCTTAGAGGCTAAACCAAAAGCCCAGAAAAGCTGTTGACGATGAACTTCATAAAGAAAACTGTTCAGAGAAGGAAGCCTGTTACAGGCTCTGTCCTAAGCTCCCCCCTACCTTCCTTTGAGGCTAGGCAATATTTACATTATATTACTTAGCACCAAGTTAAGAACTCAAGCCCACGTAAGGCGTGTAAGCACAGATGCAACTATCCTATATGCACACCAGGATTTGACAGAAACACAAATTATTTACGTCCTCTAACTAAATGATTACTGTGAAAATTTACTTTTAACTGCTTCTTAGAAGCTACCGTATAGTAACATGCTGCCTTTTCTAGCCTCTGCATTTCAAGTGATTCACAGACTGTAAAAATAGAATACCTTCCCCAAAAAGACATTCAAATGAATGTCTGCCTGATCTTCTTGCTGATGGGTACTAATTATCTGTTTAAGTGCATGGCTCCACTCTTTACAGCCTCCATGGAAGAGAAAAGATGCTTTTCTGGATGAAACAATCCTCAGACATCTCCAAAGCTGATTACTGTTTCTGTATCTCCAGAATGAAAGTCATTGCAGGCTGAAAATAAGTGGTAGAAAATCTTGCTCTACAACAAAGCAATTACAGGGGTTTAAACAAGGTCCATACTTTTTTCCTGTATGGCTCTGTATTTCTAGCTTTTCTGCCACAAGGAGCAGATACGTGTATGGTGCCTTCACACTGACCTAAATGGGTGTTTGCAGATTTGCCCAAGCATCACAACAGAAGAGATACTGCTTTCTATTCTGTTATTTCATTGTAAGCATTGTCTGCTGTTGCTAGATTTAAAAGATATATCTGGTGCCTGTTACTGTTTTGGTTTTGTGGTTTGGTGGGTTTTTTTCATAAAGAGTTCCAGGAATAAATTAACTTTTATGGTTTTAATTCTACTAAATCTCCACTGCAAAGATAGATAGATTTTAAAATCTGCAAGAGCCTGTGTTCCCGTAGAGTACTCTACTATGTGTGCAACTAATCTTTGCAAATGAGACATTGAAATACTTGCAAATATCGGAATGATTATAGTCTGAGAAAAGTACTTTGTGAATTCTTCTCCTAGGCTCACTAAAAACATAATTGTTCATATTTGGAAGAATTATTTTATGCTTAAAATGATAAAGGCGGGGTTGCATCTTGTTCTCTGGTCAGGGCATTAACCTAGCTATCACAATCCCTGTATGGATTAACCACACCAACAGTGCTTCTTCTTGAACAACTTGCTTAAGCAATTTCTGACACTCAGGAACTGAGGAAGTTGGAATTAACAGGCGTGGTAAGTCATAAGGAAAATAATTTCAACTAAGTAAATAGATGCTGTAATGCTACTGGCATGGAAGTAGTACTGGACCAAATAAAACTAATGTTGAGAAAATGAGTTGCTAGCCACAAGACAGCTAGCAGCAAATACCGTCAGATGTACTTCTCATAGCAACGGTTTCAGTAACATGACTTCTCCTATTACTCGGTTTCATGCTGTGTCATTTATCTGAATTACAAAAAAAGGAAGTGCTTCTATCCTCAGTAAAGTTCCTGAGTGATCTATCCTGCAACACACACAAAATGCTTTGTTGGTTGTATTGTTCAATTCACGAGGTTGTATTGTTCAAGCCCTGTGACAGGCACAGCTGGCTAGATGATAGAACATAAAACCACTTTCACATGTATCTTCACACAAATTTGTGGTCTTAGAACATTATTCTATCACACAGTATCACTTAGGTTGGAAAGGACCTCGAGGATCATCGAGTCCAACCTATCAACGCAGACCCCATGACTAGACCATGGCACCAAGTGCCACGTCCAATCTCTCCTTGAACGCCTCCAGGGTCGATGACTCAACCACCTCCCTGGGCAACCCGTTCCAATGACGAATTACTCGCTTGGTGAAGAACTTCCTCCTCACCTCGAGTCTAAACCTCCCCTGGCGCAGCTTGAGACTGTGTCCTCTTGTTCTGGTGCTGGTTGCCTGGGAGAAGAGGCCAACCCCTTCCTGGCTACAACCACCCTTCAGGTAGTTGTAGAGGGCAATGAGGTCGCCCCTGAGCCTCCTCTTCTCCAGGCTAAACAATCCCAGCTCCCTCAGCCTCTCCTCATAGGGCTTGTGTTCAAGGCCTCTCACCACACAACACCTTCCTGCTAACCCTGATGTTAGACTAGGCATGTGAGATGGTATGAGAGTTGCAAGTAAAGTTCTCTGAAGTTAACTATTTAACAGACCCAAGTCTTATATGCCAAGTGTCTACTTAGGCTGCCAACCAATCTCTCCCATATAAATGTCTCTCCAACAGAAAAGAAGTAATGTCATCCCCTGAAAAGCGAGTCTTACGGATTATTTCTGAAGTACAAGGCAAGAAAGCAAGGAGCTTAAACCTTCCCCTGGCTTCATCTGCACTGCAGAGCTGCTTTCTTGTTGCATTTTTTCTGGCAAATTCTGAAAACCAGGAGTAACTTACAGCAAAATTTGTAATTTTTACCTGAAGATCATTGATTTGTTAATTGTATGCCACCACGTGAGCAGTGGCACCTTGAGCAACCTAAGTCTGTCCCAGAGCACGAGCCTTGTGGGTGACAAGATGTAAGCAGTACACTTTTATATTGAAGATGCATGAAGCAGAGGACAGAGAGCGCCACCATGCCCGTGCCAGCTGGTCCCCAGCCTATGCCACTGGCTCTGCAGCAGGAAGCAGATTCAGTTTTTGGCTTAATTTATGTTTCAACTGAGCAAATGAAACCAACTGGCTTCATAAAGGTATGAACACTTTTGATTATTCTGCCTGTCTAGGTACAGCCACCATGGACATGTTTGGCCACCTCAGTGGAGGTGAGGAGGGGAAAATTCAGATTCACGTTTCAAGCAAACAAGTTTTGTTGTATCAAAACCCATTTAATGAAAACATCTGCTTAAAAGCAACTCCAAGACAGAAAGTAGGGCTGGCCTGCTCATTCGTTCCCTCCCCACAGATCTCTGAGGGCTGCCAGAGGCAGGGCAGAAGACACACACATAGCACAAAAGGTGAAAACCTGCAGATGGGACAGGTACAGAACGCCAAACATTTCTCTAACTAGAGCTGTCCAGTGTTGGTTTACTAACAGTCACTTAATCTCTGTAAAATCCATGGGTTTAAGCAGAAACATCAAATATCTAGAATCAATCCATCTTTTCAGGCAAAGGACAGCTGATCCTTGGACAGTGAAAAGATAAGCTCACTAGGCTGTGTAACTGCAGCTGAACAATAAGCTGGGTAAAGGCGAGGTTTATCATAAAGCTCAAAGCCTTGAAGGAGGCTGCTTAGCATGAAATGGTGGAGAACTGAGTGTGCAACTGCAAGCTCTTCTTGTTTTTGGAGTGGTATTAGTATTTAGTCTCACCACAGTCATGAAGCCTCTGAGACACCGAGAGAACAGCCATGGAGAAGAGACACTGAGAGAACAGCCCATGGAAAAATTACAAAACTAGCAAGAGGGATATAGACTGACTTAATGTGAGTATTAACTTTCCTCTCTGCTGGTAACAAAGGAAAGAAGTTTTTGTTACTGAAAGAAATTCAAAGAGAAGGAAAAAACTGAACAGCAAACAAAAGCAACAATGGTCAGTTCATTTTGGCACACATCAGGCTGCAATTCTGCTGCCAATGTCAATGTATTACATGCTGTGTCGCTATAAATTTCAGTTGTGTTTGAACAAACACCAGCATATAGACCTGCTTTGGGTCTGCCTAATGCAGTCTGTCTGCAGACTGGACAGAACTGCTGTATTTCTTCAGCTGAACTGTCCAAAATTTAAAATCTTTAGTTGCTCTCAAAGGACACATACCTGCAATCCCTTGTAGTAGACCACAGACATTAAAAATGCTTTTCTTCATAATGCTCTGCACACACATAGTAAAGACAGACACAAATGCCACAGCACAGAGAATCATGATTCCCATGGCTAGGAAAATAGCGGTTGCTTGCCAGAACCCACTGGCGATCTCACTGAAGTTTTCAGCATAAGGACCACAAAGCGTGTCTCGTCTAGAAAACTGCATGTGGGAGATCCTGGTGCAGCGCCCGTAGATGCCCAGTGTTGGACGGTAAGGCTCCTGTGACCCCCCTGTTCTGTTGTCTCCATCCTCGGAGCTCGAAGGCTTTGCTTTGCCAATCAGCCAGTCTGCGCTCATGAAAGCAATGAGCTCTGCGAAAGCCACCACAATACTCAGGAGAGTCCACAGCATTGACCGACACGTTACAATGACATGACACATATTGATGTCCAGTGCTTGTGATCAGTGCAGCCAAGAGTATAAAATCCAGGTACAAAGGGGAAAAAACTTAAATTAAGAAAGGAAGAAACAAAGGATCTAAGAAAAATTACTGTGGCTGTTCTGCCTGCTCTTCCAGCTCTCTGACAAAGGCCAAGATGAAATTTCTCAGGAGAAAAAGTTCATGGCCCCAAGTTTTGCAAGCAGTGCAGTCATTTGTTCTCTCTGTTTAGTTCTTCCTTTTTTCTTTCTGGGATGCTGAGGTCTGAAGTGTGCTTTTCTTTCTTAATAGTCATACTGGCACATGTCGCTGCAGGCTGTTGGGAGAGGCCACAAGAACTGCCCACTGTTTGACATCACACACCTACAAGTAAAAGGAGACAAAGCATCAGCAGAGAGAAAATATCTTCATTTTTACACCCACAATGAGCCAAGATCAAGCTCTACTAAGTCCCATCAAAGAAAATCTGCTGGAAATCTCCTGGGTTTGTCCCAGGGAAGTGATTAATCTCCCACTGCCTGGCCATACTTACGGTATCTGTTCTGCCCCACCCCATTTCGGGTATTTGTCAAGCAATTTGCAAGCAAAGGTCTCAGTAACACCCAGTGGTCCCACCCACTTCTACTACCACACCCCCATCATCTATCTCTGGTCAAAATTACCAAGGCTGCTGGCAGTTACCCAGTAAAATATTGGCACGCACTCAAGCAGTTTTACACTCATAGGATTCCTGCCTTTGGCCTGAGAAGGCAGCACAACACACCTCAGGGAAGCGACGCAGACACAGCTCCATGTGCCATGGCCACCTGGGTGCAAGGGTCAGCAAAGGAACCTTGTTCTAACCTTCCTGGGCTTCTGCTGGTTGCAGCTAAGCCAACTGCAGCCTCCAGAGGAGGTGAAAAGGATTGCAGCTGAGGATGTCCTATCTTATAAAGTGGTGACACAGTCTACATTTTGAAACTTGAATTTCGCAGAAGGGGTGCTTCCCAGGGTTCTGTGCCTGTCTTTGCAACAGTGTTTTAGAAAAGCAATCTGCCGGCAGGTATGTGACACACTGTCTTAAACTGGTGCCAAAGCCAGCAGCCTCTGGTGACGTATGCCGCTGTGAACAGGAATCTAAGGAAAAATTACCCTGGTAAGAGGGGTGGCGAGTCAACCTTGAGCTTCCTGACTCCTCTCAATTCCTCTCCTTCCACCGGCTGGGACTGCAACAAAACATTCCCCAGGGCTTTCCCCAAGCGTTTATGCTGCTTTTCAGCAGTAGCTGATGACATTCCCAGAGTTACACTTAAATCAGAGATCACTATACTTCCAACTTGTATCCAAATATTCTCCTCACGAGTCATGGCACATGCTTCTGCACTTGAACTAAAACTGTGCTGCAAGGGCAGGAGCAGGAAATGCACTCATGTTACCCCCTCCATGATGAGAATCTAGCACTTCTGTGTTTTCTGCACAAAAATTAAAATACTGACATTGAACTGGGGTTAAGAGAATCAGAAAGCAGAACAGGACCTCACTGCTGCCAAAAACAAAAGGGTCAGCAGATCAGCAGATGATAGAAAAATAATCTTGTTCCTTTTTTTTTTTTTCTTTGTTATTTTCCTTTTTTGGTTTTGTTTTGTTTTTGTTTTTGTTTTAAGCTTTGTCATGGGGTTGGTATTTTATTTCTTGGGAGTTTTGAGCCCAGTTGTTGAATCCTAGTCCCACTTCAACACCAAACGAAACACACAACCACAACGTCTAACACATTCACAATGTCATTCAGCACTTTCCACTCCTTCCTATACTAGTTGTAGTGACTCCTCTGCAAGACCGTACTCACATTTCTCTTCCTCATCTACATCTGCAGATACACAGACTTAAGTTGTCTCCCTTAGCTTGATGTTAAGGCATTGCCTTAGGAAAAAGGCAAAACACACCCAGTGGTGCTTTTAGCCATGCCAGAGTAACAATTCATCTCATTTTCCACTTTTGGGGGAAAAGCATCAAGTTTTCAAGCAGCCTGACATAGTACCAGTGACTTGAATACACCCTTTGTAATAACAGAGAGCTGAAGTGTCAGCCTGCCAAAAAAAAGTTGATTCTCTCAGTATTTCCACTTTAAATAACAACTTGAATGTAGGCAATGTCCACTACAAACCTGCATTCTTCCAGTGTTGTCTGAATGGCTAAACAGAATGTAATAGAAAATGCCTTTATTTTTTTCTTAAGGGAAGTTCCCAAATGCTCTAGAATCTGTATTTCTGAGCAAGCACCGCACCCATGGGAACTCCAGGATTTTAATTGAGGTGCAAAGGACAGGAGCCTAGTACCTATCATGGCGGCTGCTATTGCTTATTCTGCACCTGCTGAACATAAAAAAGTGTCCATTGAACACCGATGAGAACAAGGTCATATTTACTTAAGTAGGTGGCGACTCCAGGTGAACAGTGGCAGCCACAAAAACATGGCATGGATAACAAATGTGGGATGTTATGTTAAAACCAGAAGGAAAGACCAAACATTGGATTCTTTTCCACTTAAAATCCAAGGGCATGGATCAATTGCAGTAACATTTAAAAACACATTACCTGTAGAAAAGTCCCTGCATGATCAAAAGAGCCTGTCTAAAGATGATATGGAGGCTGTGTCAAACCTCAGCACTGACTGGAACATATACTTCTTCATTTTGCAAAAAAGGGAAACTTCACAGCACCTGAAAGCTAGTGTCATTGGTAACTACAGTTCAACAGAATATACTTTGCTTTCCAATAGAACCTTTGCAATTCTGCTTTTCTATTTTGGGTTTGTGTCTGGTGGGGGTTTTGGTAGCAGCAGAGTGGACTACTGGCATGGGCTCCTGTAAGAAGCTTCAAGAAGCTCCCTCAGATCCAAAGTCAAACCCACCACCAGCCGCTGTTTAGGCAATCAGCACCTCTGTGATAACATATTTAAATGGAGAAAACCTGTTGGGTGATTTCTTTTGGTTTGGAAGCTCTTTTGTTTGGGAGAGGAGTGGGATGTGAGAGAGACACTACGCAGACACTGAAGTCAAGGAGGAAGGATAGGGAGAGGTGCACCGGAGATGCCCCATACTTGTTTTGCAAGGGCAGTTGGAATGGTGTGAGGAGCTGTGAGGGTTTTACTTTGCCTCTCCTAACAGGGACCTGCATCCATTTCCTGGTGCATCTTGGGTCACCTCCCCCTGCTAGGGTACTGTGTAGAGCCTGGATCTCAAATGCAACTCCCTTTCACATTCCCTTACAGTCCTAAGTCTAGCAACTTCTTCCTTCAGTTCAGCCACTTGATTAAGCAGATAACTGAGCTGCTCACACCTAATGCAGGTGTTATCTCCAATGCCCTCCATTTCAGGTGCCAGTCTCCAGCACTCTCTGCAGCCAGTTGCCTGACACCTGCCTGCTTAAGTTCGACCTCAGTCTGGGTCAACACAGATCTTCTGAAAACAGATTGGCGGTGAGTTACCACCATCCCTATCCCTGGCCGTGCAACATAACTGGAGAACAATTCAGGAATGAAACCATGTGGCTCAACACCTCCCTGCCTCTGGTGAAAGCGCTGCTGCTGCAGCAGTCTCCACCCATGCCACACTGGCCACTCGGGAGAGGAAAGCTGGCATGGGGGCACGTGCCGTTCCGCACAGTGTTTTAAAATGTTATTGCAATTGATCCAGGCACTTGGATTTTAAATGTAAAAGAATCCAATGGTTTGGTCTTTCCTTCTGGTTCTAACATAACATCCCACATTTGTTATCAGTGCCATGTTTTTGTGGCTGCCACTGTTCACCTGGAGTTTCCACCTACTTTAGTATATATGATCTTGCTCTTCCTCTCTGTTTCATATCCCTGACAAGCTTTTTCCATGACAGAACTGTATGTTCTTCACAGCACACCACTCAATATCCACTTCTGACTGACTGTCAAAATATTTGCTTTGACAGCCTAACTTAACCCCTTTCGTATTAACCCCTTCAGTAACTCTCACTGAGGAAGCAGTCTACAAAACCATAGGCTCACCCTTTAGTCATTTGGGCCTCCCTCTATTTTGCTATTGCACTTGATAGTTACAAGTGTAGAAGGAGGCCACCTGCACTAGGTAAACACTGGGGAAATGGGTGCCCTATGAGAAAACCAGTCCAGCACAGCTAACCCCCTCATAAGCTACATACCACAGCAGCTCCCTAGCATGAGGGTCTCAGCAGTTCCATACCACCACACAATCCATCATTCCTCAGCTGGATAACACAGCTCTCATTCAGGTCAAATCGACACCTCTAGCCTCATTTATTCTGCTCCCTGAACGTGGCCTTGGTCAGGGAAGTGACGTCTAGCACAGTGAAAAGACATCAGTAGGAACATCAGCAACCAGAGATAATGAAACTGAGTTCTTGAATGTATAACAATGAAACAACCTAATGAAACAAATTATCTTAAAATATCACTAAACCCTCCTTCTTCTTTAGAAGCAATTTTGACAGCTAAATACTGGGCCTCAGGTTATGCTTTTAACATCTCCAGCTAAGTGTTCAGCTGTTGCTTTTTACTGCAAAACATTGTAATATGCCAAGTAAATGAATAACTATTTTTCTGAACTAGATAAAGAAACACATTTGCCTCCATTTTACTTACACTGCCAAAACCATAAAGACAGAAGCTGATTCAAATTGTAAGATTTTAATTCAGGTTTTCATTTTTAGAGATGAACTGCAGAATTTTGCTTTGGCATACCAGGCAGATAGGAATAGCTGCAAAGTTCAAATCTGAGTCAATCACACACCACAGCTGTTTATTTTAAAAAGGTGTTCCACAAGCAATATACAAGAGGCCCACAAGTACCTTCCAGAAGAATGTTATACACAGTCCTTCTTGCTCCCTTTATGGCTTGACCAAAGACAGGGGCTCAGATGAAACCCTACAATTCAGCTCTTCCCTTTCCCAGCCTAGTTCTGTCAATTTAAGAGTGAGAATAAATCATCTTTAGATAAGTGGCTCTTGGCTTGGCTTAAACAAACAGCTGAATGGAAGGCCACACAGACTGCTGAAATAGTCCCAGTTTATAAAATAAATCCAGGCACAATTAGACATTTTCTTCTAAAGCTTGCTACAGTCCAAAGCACAACTACAAGGAGGACTTTATAAACTTTGTTTACGATATAAAAACTTGAGCTTCTCATAACCCAAAATGTGTAAATCTTGGAAGCCTGGGTTATGCTTTCTCTGCAACATTTTTACATCAGCAGTTATAAACACTGTGAAAATGCTTTGAATTGTGAGAATGTAAGAAGCTCCTATTTATGTTGGTATTTGTGGACTCAGTATTTAAAACAAACAGAAAGAGGCTCACACACTAAGACTCAATTACCTCAAGTTGACCCCCACACAGGTTGATAAGGCTGGTCCCTTACAAGAGGTGTATTCTCACAGTAGCTGCTGCTCAGGAGGAAGGAGAAGGCTCCTACCAACTGCCACTCAGTCTTCAAAGCAGTGGGCCAAACACCAAGCAGCATTTCTCAGGAGATACCACCATGAACAACAACCTACCCTACTGAAGCTGCACCTATGATTCTATGCCCACACACACATTTAGAGGTGACTTAGAATAGAATAGAATAAACCAGGTTGGAAGAGACCTTCAAGATCATCGTGTCCAGCCTATCATCCAACACCACCTAATCAACTAACCCATGTAACCAAGCACCCTGTCAAGTCTCCTCCTGAACACCTCCAGTGACGGCGACTCCACCACCTCCCCAGGCAGCCCATTCCAATGGGCAATCACTCTCTCCATGTAAAACTTCCTCCTGACCTCCAGCCTGAACTTCCCCTGGCGCAGCCTGACACTGTGTCCTCTTGTTCTGGTGCTGGCTGCCTGGGAGAAGAGACCAACCTCTGCCTGTTTACAACCCCCCTTCAGGTAGTTGTAGAGAGCAATAAGGTCACCCCTGAGTCTCCTCCCCTCCAGGCTAAGCAGCCCCAGCTCCCTCAGTCTCTCCTCACAGGGCTTATGTTCCAAACCCCTCACCAACTTTGTTGCCCTTCTCTGGACTCGTGCCAGCAAGTCAACATCCTTCCTAAACTGAGGGGCCCAGAACTGGACACAGTACTCGAGGTGTGGCCTAACCAGTGCAGTGTACAGGGGCAGAATGATCTCCCTGCTCCTGCTGGCCACACTGTTCTTAATGCAGGCCAGGATGCCATTGGCCCTCTTGGCTGCCTGGGCACACTGCAGGCTCATGTTCAGCCTACCATCAACCAGCACCCCCAGGTCCCTCTCTGCCTGGCTGCTCTCCAGCCACTCTGACCCCAGCCTGTAGCACTGCATGGGGTTGTTGTGGCCAATGTGCAGAATCCGGCACTTGGATGTGTTAAATTTCATGCCGTTGGACTCTGCCCATCTGTCCAGCCTGTCGAGGTCTCTCTGCAAAGCCTCTCAAACCTCTAGCAGATCAACTCCTGTCCCCAGCTTGGTGTCATCAGCAAATTTACTGATGGTAGACTCAATGCCCTCATCCAGATCATCAATAATGATGTTAAAGAGGATGGGGCCCAGCACTGATCCCTGGGGGACTCCACTACTGACTGGCTGCCAGCCGGATGTGACACCATTCACCACCACTCTCTGGGTTCGACCATCCAGTCAGTTCCTAACCCAGCTCAGAGTGCTGCTGTCCAAGCCATGGGCTGACAGCTTGGCCAGGAGTTTGCTATGGGGGACGGTGTCAAAGGCCTTGCTGAGGTCCAGGTAAACTACATCCAGAGGCCTCCCACATCCACCAGGCGGGTCACCTGATCATAGAAGGAGATCAGGTTGGTCAGGCAGGACCTGCCATTCCTAAATCCATGTTGGCTGAGCCTGATCCCTTGGCCATCCTCTAAGTGCTGTGTTAATGCACTCAGGATGACCTGTTTCATGATCTTGCCTGGCACTGAGGTCAGGCTGACAGGCCTGTAATTCCCTGGTTCATCCAACTGGCCCTTCTTGTGGTTGGGCACCACATTGGCCAGCTTCTAGTCCTCTGGGACCTCGCCAGTGAGCCAGGACTGCTGAAAAATGATGGAGAGTGGCTTGGCCAGCTCCTCTGACAGCTCCCTCAGCACCCTAGGATGGATCCCATCTGGTCCCATGGACTTGTGGGGATCAGGTGGCTGAGCAGATCACCAACTACCCCATATTGCAACAGTGGAAAACTATGCTGCTCCCTGGCTCCTTCTGCCAGCTCTGCAGGCCAGCTGTCTGGAAGACATTCTGTCCTGCTAGTAAAACTTGAGGCAAAGAAGGTGTTAAGTATCTCTGCCTTTTCCTCATCCCTTCTCACAACGTTCCCCTCTGTGTCCACCAAGGAGTGGAGGTTGTCTCTGCCCTTCCTCTTGCTATTAATGTATTTATAGAAGGATTTTTTTGTTGTCCTTCACAGCAGAGGCCAGATTAAGCTCCAAATGCGCTTTTGCCTCCCTAATTTTCTTCCTGCAAGACCTAGCAACATCCTTAAATTTTTCACGGGTTGCCTTCCCTCTCTTCCAAAGATGATACACCCTCTTTTTTTCCCTTAGTTCCATTAAAAGTTCTTTAACCATCCAGGCTGGCCGTCTGCCCCGGCGGCTCGTCTTCCGGCACATTGGCACAGCCTGTCCCTGAGCCTTCAACAGTTCTTCATTGAAGTAGGACCAGCTCTCCTGGACCCCTTTGTTTTTAAGGGCTTTATCCCAAGGAACCCTCTGAATTAGTTCCTTGAGTAGCCTGAAGTCCGCCCTCCGGAAATCCAGAGTGGAGGTCTTCTTGCTACCCCTCTTAGCTTGACCAAATAATGAGAATTCAGTTATCTCATGGTCACTGGCCCCTAAGCACCCTCCGACCACCACATCACCCACCAACCCTTCCCTATTGGTGAAGAGGAGGTCAAGCATAGCCTTGCCCCTGGTAGGCTCTCGCAGCACCTGGGATAAGAAGCTGTCCTCCATGCATTCTAAGAACCTCCTAGATTGCCACTTCTCTGCTATGTTAAGATCCCAGCAGATATCAGGCAAGTTGAAGTCACCCATGAGAACAAGGTCAGACGATCTTGAGACAGCCTTAAGCTGCCTATAGAACGACTCATCAACATCCTCCTCCTGGTTGGGTGGTCTATAACAGACTCCAATCAGGATGTCAGCCCTGTTGGCCTTCCCTCTAATTCTTACCCACAGGCACTCAACCCGATTGTCCCTAATCTCCGTCTCAATGGCATCTAATGCCTCCCTGACATACAGGGCCACCCCTCCACCCCTTCTTCCTTGCCTGTCTCTCCTGAAGAGCCTGTAGCCATCAATTGCAGCGCTCCAGTCATGTGAGTCATCCCACCACGTCTCTGTGATGGCAACTACATCATAACTTTCCTGCTGCAACAAAGCTTCCAGCTCCTCTTGTTTGTTGCCCATGCTTCGTGCATTAGTGTACATGCACTTCATCCGGGCTGCTGGTTTCACCTCTGGCTCTGGCTTATCACCCCAGACCCCAGCCTGGGGGGACTGGTTTCAACCCCTTCCCCTTCGAAACTAGTTTAAAGCCCTATCTATGAGACCTGCCAATTCCCTCCCCAGAATCTTTTTCCCTTTGAGGGATAGGCCATTCTCGTACACTCTGATCTTACCCCTCCTCTGGGACAGATGTGCTCCATCTGTTGCCAGCTGGGCTGGTGCAGCAGAAAGTTTTCAAGATCAAAAACCCAAAATTCTTTTCCCTGCACCAGCCTCTAAGCCACTTGTTGACTTCAGCTGCTGACCTGTTCCTTATGGTATTCCCACCTGCAACTAAGGGTATAGACGAAAAAAATTATTTGTGCCCTGATCCCTCAACCAGATCTCCCAGGGCTCTGAAGTTATCTTTGATAGCCCTGGGAGTTCTGGTTGCAACATCATCATTCCCTAACTGCATAACTATCAAGGGATAATAGTCAGAGGGCTGCACCATATCAGGTAGTCTTCTGGTAACATCTCCAACCATGGCTCCTGGAAGGGAACAAACCTCCCTGTGAGTAGGGTCTGGCCGACATATGGGGCCCTCTGTTCCCCTCAGGAGGGAATCGCCAATAACAATTACCCTCCTCTTTTTTTTAAGGGAGCAAGTCCTGATGCCGGCGGAAGGCTGTTTAAGCTTAAGTTGTTTCACCTTAGGTCGTTTCACCTTAGGCTGTTTTGCCACAGGGAAAACCCCAGATGGCGTGCCCTCCGATATCAGAATCACCTCACCCTCAACCTCCAATGCCCCATACTTGTTTTCCAAGGGCAGTGGGGGGGGTGGGGGGGGGCAAGGAGGTTTAACCTTGCATCTTTTGATAGGAACCTGCATCCATTGCCCTCTTCTTTTTGGATGACTGGCCTCTGCTGGGGGGGCCTGCAGAGCCTGGTTACTCAGGTTCATCACCCTTCTGCAATTGCATACATCTCTAAATCTAGCAACCTTATCCTTCAGTCCAGCCACCAGGCTAAGCAGACAGTCGATCTGCTCACACCTAAAGCAGGAGCCGTCCCCTCTACCCTGCATCTCAAGTGCCAGGTTCCAGCACTGTCTGCAGCTAGATGCCTGGACACCTACCTCTTGCTTATGACACCTACCTATCTGCTTATATTCCTCCTCAGTCTGGGTCGAGACTGACTTTTTAAAGGAGTTATTGCGGCGAGTTACCACCATGCTAGCCCTGCCCACGGAACCTACTGGAGAATGTTTTTTCTTAAAAAAGTGTGGCAGCGCGTGCGTCCGAGCGAGAAGACACAGGCTGAAGCGGAACCGCCCACGAGCTGCCGTGGGCTTCGAAACTGCCGCGGCACGCAGGGACCCGAACGATCCCGAACACGTGGAGATGTAAGAAAGGCTATGTACTTAAGAAAAAACACACCGGCCCAAAAAGTTTGGAGTAAGCTTTCTTTGCAGACCATGAGGAGCTCTGCTGGCACTAGTTTCTGGTAAGTAGTGCATACTCACCAAGGGAAGCACCTGGATTGACAAGAAGGAAGGACACGTCTTTGTTTGGCATTAAATGCAACACGTTTCAATGTCTTAAAAACTATTCAAGGTCAGATAACAGGAGACGGTGCTTTGAAGCTGAAACGGCTCAACAGCTTCAGAAACATGGTAGAGAATAAAGCAAAGGATTCCATCTCCCTCCCTCTGCCTTCATATTTTCATCAGATTATTGTCAACCAAAACAATATTCCAGAGCAGAGCTTTTTACTTGAAGAACAGAAAGCAAAGCTTTGATTAGTCATCATCTGTGAATTTAAAGACAGCAAATATTTGCATATTTCATAAATATTTAACTGTTATAAACTTGCACAGGCCTATTGAGCGTATTATTGTGACAGGCTGTTGAAAACATGCCAGTCTGTGCATAGATGCATTTCACAGATATTAGGAGGAATACAGACTTACAATGCATCCTGTTGGTACAATCTAAGATGTGAAATACAACTGAAATATTTAGCATAATAGTTAAAACTCACTAAAGTATCCTAATCAAATCCCTATTTCCTTGCCTTTCATTTGAATTATGCCCTGTTTATTTCAGCTTCCTCCTAACAAAGGCAGAGCTTGCAGATGCCAAATCTTAGATAAAACTATCCCTCAGGTGCTCAACCGAACAAATTGCCAACAAGGAATATATAAATAAGTAAATAAACAAACAAAAAACAACCCAATGGTGACTGTTCTCCTGAGGCTGCACGAAACAGTGATTTCACCCCACCTTGCAAATGGGCATTTTCATATCATGCTACAGAAAATACATTACTGTTAAACAAACAATTATAAAACTCATTTCCAACTTAAAAGAAGTTGGAATGTACTGTTCTCTTTCTGATCTTATTTAAAAGCTGTGGCAAAACTCCCACTGACTTTAATGGAACCAATATATCACTGAACAATCACTAGAAGTATGAGAGTTTCCAAATTTTCAGACCAACTGCAGAGGAGGTTTAGACACAGGATTCATTTCCTTCTTCCCTCATCCAGAGAAAACTTTGTCTATTGCTCCCCCACTAAGGGAAGATCAAACTAACTTGGATTTCCAGCATCTCCTCTGAACCGCAATTCCCAAGCAGGAGATTTGTTCCATCGCTCTCTATTTATTGACTTACAAAATTCCTTAAACCTACAGCCATTATGTTGTGTTTTGAAAACTTACTCAAGATCTTTTTCAATTCCAAAATTTATTAAAACCTATGAGGCTAAGAAAAGCTCATGTGTAGTATTTCTATTGTTGCTATCTCAAGAGAAAATTACACATCACACAAAAAATCACCACTAAGGGAGTAATCTTGGCTACAATTAGTGATAGCCTAACTCCTCAGGAATTTACCAGCTGGGAGTGGAATCAGGAATTTCTTTTTCTACATTAATTTCTCACTAGCGCACTGAAGTCTGAGCCTCCAAGAGTCCCATCTGAAGACCCCTGTCTTGGTTACCTACAATATCCCATCTGTCAAGTAGACTCAAATATTGTGTTGCAGTTACTTCTTACAACAGCTCTTGATTAGAGCTTCTAAGTTACTTCTGTAGAGGACAAAAAGTGGTTATGAGGAAAATGTGAAGTCAGAAGGAAATTACTACTAATATTTAGTAGCAAACAAATCTTTATTATCTTTGTACTAAGGATTTTTACCTTAAAAGGAAACTAGGCTTTGGCATTTAAATAGTTAATAGTGTGTGCATGGGTTAGAGCATCAGACTATAAATACTTGCAGTCTCTGCTTCTTGTAAAAAGCAATTCACACCCATGAGTTCATCATGACAGATTTGGAACAGATTTTAATAATTTATTAATATTGTATTAATACATTTTTTATACTAGGAAATTGCTTATTGTTTAATGTAAGGCAGGTGAGCAAACATAACAGGAACTCAGTTGTGCCAATTTTCAGCACATTTTGGTGAACTGATCACTAAAAAGACAGTAAGACATGAAAACCCTCACAAACACAGCAGATCAAAGATGCAGGGCTGTTCAGGTAGGAACAGACTCTTAAACTGAAGAGAAGTGAAGCTATTTTGGACAAACAAGCTTTAAAAAACAAAAGGCATCTACTGGAGGTGCTTATTGAAATTAGACCAACATAAGACACCATACTGGCCTTTGGGCAAAGCAGACACCCCTGCAAATAGCCTTTGCTCCTCGCATGAAGGAAAAAATGCTTCAGTTAATTCTCAAAAGGAAACTGTTGCTTTATCTGCTTTCACAGTTGGCACTGTGTTAGCAGAAAGATAACAAAGGCTTTGGAACTCCAGCCTATATGAGCAGCCTGAGGTTGGTCATTCTTCTGCTGACACAAGATCTAAGGGTGTAGACTTGAGAACTGCCCTTTGTGAACAGGATGGACCCAGAGGTATTTGCACTGTAACTCACAGCATATGCCGGTAAACAACATGCTACGTCAGTCTCTCCAGAAAGCCACCAGTTACTGAGTCACATCACAGGTGTCCACTGTTCCCCAGCTTGACGATGTGCAATGGAAAGGACAGAGTTTTGGCAGAACAGGACGCACTTTGCATCTGGGCCATACAGCTCGAGCAAACTACTCAGCTATGACACTAGTGACAGATGAGATGGAGAACTAACCATGTTTCAAAATGCATGCATTCCTTTATGTTCCTCTTAATTCAAATGGAAACAGTCTTCAAAATTATCAATACCTAGGAGTAGCTCAAAACATTAATGCATATGAACTTGTGTGCATGGCAGGCACACCTTTATTAAACAAACACTGACTTACCATTGTACTAGAGATGAGGAGTATCAGTAGTGTAACTGGAAAGGCTTGTGAAGGATCTAAACTGTAAACATCTGAAGTATCTGGTCACCTCATATAACAGTAAATTTGAATAAAGGGCAGAAAAATCCTTTTATCAAGTCTGGAGAAAGACAACATACTCAGAGAAACAGACACACACGATCTCTGCAAACACCTACTGAATATGAGCTTTAATGATTAACAATGGCTAACCATTTAACCACAGCCAAGAGAGAAGAACTGAGAAGGTTTGATACGGCGTATTTTATGAATTAGTAATTACAGGAAGGCCATGTTCAGCTGGGATCTCTAAACTTTAGAAATGGAAGCTCACTGCAAAGATTTCAGATTCTGGAAACCCCATTTTAAAGCAAGAAACAAAATGAAACAGGTTATTTTTCTAGGAACTGTATTCAATTCTAACGCCAAGACTGGACATACTTCTACAAGCTGAACCATTCACAAAATTCTGGCTTATTTTATGCATATTTACTTGCTAGACTAGGTATTGATAACAGTCCTTTCTTTGTTCTTAAAATGTATATGACTGAAAATATTAACTAATAGAACTGAAAAGGGCTAAAGGGAAAAACCACCTGCACCTTTCTCACTTTCACTTTCTCTGAAAATGCTGCATCATTTAGAGACTGGATGGGGTGCTCGGTGCCCTGGTTTAGTTGATTAGATACTTTTGGATGATACGTTGGAATCAATGATCTCAAAGATCTTTTCCAACCTGGTAAATTCTATTCTATTCTATTCTATTCTATTCTATTCTATTCTATTCTATTCTATTCTATTCTATTCTATTCTATTCTATTCTATTCTATTCTATTCTATTCTATTCTTTCTGTCACTGACATCCCTGCAGTTTGTGTCACAGAAGCATGTAGGGCAGCAAACTAAAACTGGACCTGTGAGGGTGGGATAAGCATGTAGGTAAGTTAGTGATGCACCTTCCTGCCATCTAGATACATAGGAAGAAAGCATTATTAAACATCCCAGTTTTCCAGACAAGATGTTCTTCAGACATAGAGCCAAGTCTGTAGCAACACCTGGGGACTGAACCTGAATGCTGCCATTACAAACCCTAAAACTTTGGAAGCTTGACATATCCCTCAGTGTCATGCACTTTGCCAAGAACTTTTCTTGTCATCCTTTAAATAAAAAACCTCAGCTATTCCTCTGTCACTTTCAATCTCCAGCCCTGACACCTTGACTACAAGGGAAATTTCCTTCTCCACATAGTATGACCACGTACAAATGATATCAAATTAAATGATCACATCTCTAACAGTAACCTTGATTTTCCTGTCACTGAGAAACAGCTTTGATAGTAAACTGTAATGTTTTCCTACAGTGCTCACTGCTGAAATATATAAACTGCAAAGCACCATGCTGCAACAGCTTGACCATCATTATCAGGGAACATAAATTCACCTGCAAAGAAACAAACTTACTTCCACAACTAGCCTTCTCTACTTGTATTTTGGAGAATAACCTAATGTCAATCATAACATCTATAGTGAATAATTCTGCTCACATGCATATGTTATTGAAAAAAATGAAGCTATAGGACAATACCAGGTATTCAACAGGTTCCATGAGGTTGTAGGGAGCACACCTAATTCAGAACAGAAACACTTTTTATACATTGGGTGGGTTGGTGAGTTTTCTTTTCAAAGCTTTCACTGGCATTATTTCTATGGAAAGTGAATGTAGTATACAAACTACTGTGAATGTAACAACTGATGGTACTATTGCCAAAAGGTGGAAAGTTCTTGATTATGTCTTCCCCTTGGTAAATGTAAATAAACCAAAATCAGCCTCCATATCTGAAGATTTCCCAATGTCCAGATAGATATTATCATGAAGAAAAAGTCCTTGCACACAACACGCTTTAGAGAAAAACTGTCTGCTCTGTAAGCTTCAAACAATTCACTTGGATTCTGAAATGTTGCTTAAACACAGAGATATCTGTTAGATCTCCTTGTTGCAGTTCATTCTCTCTATAAATAAAGAACTTAAGTACAAAATTAAAAGTGCAGTGTATGCATACAGCAAAGAAACCAGTTTGTTAACTGTGTATCATACAGCTTGCTGTTTCAAAACAATTCTACACAGTACACTGCATTTTGTAAATTGATACTGTCAATTATTAGCATTAGTTGGCTATTTAAAATACATGGTTGCAAATAATACATTTTATCTTCTATTCCCTAATGACTGCCCTCTTAGAAAACAAGATCATTCCATCAGGGACAAAATTAAGCAGATCGGAATAAACAATTAACAGCACTTATAGAATGGAAAGAAAATATGGTCATGCAGACCACATATTTATTTAAACATGTACTGGAATTGTTTTCAGCATCTTATCTCACAAAGCCAGAAAGGTCTGGATATTCCTGTTCACAATGTTATCCTCAAACACCTAGTTTCAGTTACGTTCTGAAACAAACATACTAGGTCACATAAGGGCATTTTTATCTCTATCTCAAGAGGGAAGAACATGCTTTTCTGACAGACTTTGGCTACATGAAGATCATGGAATAAGTATCTCAGATAAAGCAATTAAACAATCAAAACCATCAAGGCAGTGAAAAGACAGAAAAGGTCAAACCAGAATGCCTAAGTAAGGGGAGATCAAAAAATGTGCAGGTAGAAAGCAAAAGGCCAATGTTACAATCTCTGCAGTCAGTGTCCTTTGCCAGCAGAAGCATTCCTTTGTGTACAGAAATGCTTTCCAATGACTACTACCTATTACTAAGCTTGAGATCTCTGATAATGTGCAGAATCTTCCTATTGACAGAGTTATATGTTTATCCTGTAATAAACACAGTACAAAAAGCTTGGGAACATTCTCTCCTTAAAAAATAACTTTCCATTCCACTCCGTATGAAAGTGGAATCAGGAGATTTATCTATTTTTGGTTACATCTGAGGAAAGATTAGGGGACCCTGGAGTGCTTGAAATACCTGTACAAAAATGTGAATTAAAAAAAAAAATATCATCCTTGCAAAATCTGTTAAAAATTCAACACTTCACTGAACACACCAAAAGGGAAGTAAAACACCTTGCAAGCATATCCAGTACCCCATCAGCCTCCAAGCAGTGTTGGATGAGCAGTATCTGCAACATACACGGGAGAATGTACACTTAGCATCTACTGCACCAAAATGGCACAGCAGGCTCCCCCTTCTTATTTATACAACAGAGAATATAGTTCAGCATGAAACTAGACATAAAAACATTTAATCTGTGTTCAGCTAATGCCATCCTTAAAAACCAGAGTTACTTCTTTTAGGGTCTTGTTTTTCTTTTAAACTTTTATTCTTTGTCTACAACAAGAGTAGACAGATGACTGCAGTGTTTTGTGTAGGATAAATTGCAAAAATCCCCCAGTTGGTGTACACTACACTGTCTGCAGCAGGGTAAAACAGAGCTTTCCAAGTTCAAAACCAAAACACAAACAGGATGAAATCAGCATTTGTATCCTGACTCCTAAAATCACTTTTCTCCATGTATTCTCTGAGCTGTCAAGAGGGCACAGGAATAACAAAGCAGAAGTTCTCAAAGCTTTTTGGTGCAGCCTGGCCCCTTTGCAGCACAGCCAGAACAGCCAAAAGATTTAACTGGACTGACTCATCATTTGGATAATGATCTCATCTGAATTGAAGCTGTGAAAATACCAATGACTTGAGATGACATAATTGCTGTTGCAAAATCTAGATTCTTCCTTAGTCCTCCTTGAAAACGGGTTTTATTGGAGTCAGAAATGGCTTCCCAGAGATGCTGCTTGGGATGTGACCACAGGCCAGCTGGTATGCGTACACAGCTAGGTCAAAGCTGTCATTAGTGCTGTGGCAGCCTCTTATAACCTCTGTCCTCTCCCAGCTTCACTTTGTGGACTGTGTCCCCACTGTTTCTTCTCTTGAAGGACTGAGATCCACATCAATTGCTCACCTTATTATTTGGGAAAACTTCCCACATAATAGGCTTTTATAGTGGAGCCACTGCCGCTGGCTTCACTGCTGGTGTCATCTGTGCTGCTGGTGACGCCTGCTTTGGTATTGAGTCTTTTTGCAGCTGTATTTTAAGATGTTGCCTGAGCAGCTCTGGATAGGGTGCTAGGAAAAAAAAGCTTATCTTCTACAAAACTTCACAGGCTTATCTTCTCTGGATTGGAAGAGACCTACATAGATTGTTTCAAGAAATGAACAGCAACTGTGCTTCTCAGTGTTTAAGGTGTATGTCAGTGACCATAGGAACACTCACATTTGTTTACTGCATATGTTTTCCAAAGAAATGAAAGAACTACCTTATTCCTTTTTCACTATAATAAAAATCTACTATCCTATTCAGGGAAGGGACTATGAGAGGCAGAAAATATTAAATGGACAAATCATCTCAGTATGGTGTCACTGAACAGTGAATGGCTTCTAAACCAACCTTAGTATAATTATGAGAGCGTAGCAGCTGTATTGAGCTTTAAAATGCTTTTTTCAAAATACACACTTACAAAAGAAGAATTCTTCAGGGGGGTTAACATAAAATTACCAGAAAAACACTAAAGCATTTTGGAAGAGTTTCAGGAGTCTGTTCACCTAGGAGATGTCAAATATCTTGTCTCTCAACTTCTGGTTTAAACAAGAAAGTGCAGGAACTATGCAAGCAATGTACCTGCAGAGCAACACTGTGCTCAGTTGCCATGAGCTGGAGCCAAATACTGCTGGCAGCATGTGTGCAGCCTGGACTCTCTTTGTTATTCCACAGACATTGTCTTGTACGAATGAGGGCTTAAAAGCAGCTGAAACAGCTATGAGATAGGCTGCAAGAGCAAGAATGCATACAGCTTCTATCCCCAAATGTGGAACGTCTGTGTACCAGATTTTCATTTCTTTATGAGCTGTTGCTATGAGACTGTATGAAAAGGTACTTTGCAAGTTGATTGATTTGTAGGAAAACCCTCTCAAACAAACATGACAAGATAGCTTATATGAGGTGTGTGTGTCTGAAACTCAAAACTAACATGCTGGTCACAGTTATGTCTAGTAAAACAATCCTCTCTTTTGTTTTCAAGCCCATATTTATGTTTAAGCATTTATTTTTTTTACAGGAAGTTATAAAAAGAAACAATAAGCTGAAAGTACTTAAACCACAAGCAAATGCAAGGAAGAGATAAGGTAAAATACTAAAAATAGATCTGGAGCAGTTGTAAGTTGGTGAGGAAGGAAAGTAACAGTAAAACATCTGTCGTTATGCAAATATGGCTAAAAACCAAATAAATAAATAGGAATCAGCTGGTGACAGGAAGAGCATAGTGGAATGAGGCACACTAAGGGAATACAAATACGTGCTGTTAAAATAACCTGTGCAGGAAAGCTGTACACATAAGAGACAGTCAATGCATTACTACTACACTCAAAGACAATGACAGTGTGCTAAAATATGAAAAGTAACAACAGAAAAAATTGAGACAGAGCTCCTGTGGGGAGAATCATTCACACTCCAGGAGCTTGGCTGATACAGGCCAACTGAGAAAGCCTGTGCTATTCTCCAAGGAAACTCAGCAGGGCAGCTTAGCAGCAGCACCACTTAAAAGACACTCCAGGTGTCTGTGAGTGGCAGATGCTTTATATCACCAGTACAAAATCTGATATAATCAGAAGTCTTACAGTGCAAACATTAAATGATGACCTAGAAAAAATAATACTGAACTCTGGAAGAAGTTGTAGAATGGCAGATAATTGAAATGTATACAGAAGAATGGTCAGTGATGGCTTAACCTTTGAAAAATCTTGAGAAATTTGTAAAAATAAGTTTAATAATAGGAGAATGAAATTTATCAAACATACCAGTAACTTTTCAACACTGAAGAATGTAATGATAGATATAAACAAACAAAAAAAAAAAAGCAACCCAGCCTCAACAAAGACCAAGAAATAGCACACCTTACCAGATATTTCCTTAAACTCATGAAGAATGTGAGATTATGAAAATAACCCTAACTTTTCAATGGTGTGTTCTTTTAGAATGAGGGGCTAAAATCCAAAGCTTACAAGTATTATTTCTTTGGGATGAAAAGATCAAGAAAGTTCTTGGGATAAGCAGGAATTTATCTGTCCATATAATTTAAAAAATATTTTGCCTCCTGAAAGTTCTTGGAAGACCTGCACAGAAGAATGCTGAAGACACCCTGAGTTAGGCTACAACTGGATACATCCCTTTATCAGGCCCTAAGTAACCCAGTTTCCTAAGGGTTCACTACCACTGAAACTCTTAAAACTGAGTGAGCCAAGCATTCAAGAGATAATGGAATGAAGCTGGAGGTGGGGAGATTCAGACTGGACATGTGGAGGAAGTTCTTCACCATGAGAGTGGTGAAGCCCTGGAATGGGTTGTCCAGGGAGGTGGTTGGGGTGCCATCCCTGGAGGTGTTTAAGACCAGCCTGGATGAGGCTCTGGCCAGCCTGATTTAGTGTGGGGTGTCCCTGCCCATGGCAGAGGGGGTTGGAACTAGATGATCCTTGTGGTCCCTTCCAACCCTGACTGATACTATGACACTATGATACTATGAAGAGTTCAATACAGCTGTTAGGATTCTTCACAGCGGTTTTGAATCACATTACAGACTCATGCCTTTATGACCATGATGAGCAAACATGAATACTGCTTAGAAGTCAGGAATCATCCTAAGCTTGGTTTTGAAATAACTGCTTAGCATCACCATCTTGAGAAGGAGAAGAAAAAGAATGATGTGTCCATTTTCTCTTCTGCTTTCTTGAAACAGCAGAGAAAAAAAGTGTGTTTGATTCTGTTGTTATTGTACTTGTGTTATATGTGTTATACTTAGTTAAAAACTAAAGAACAAGCAATGCCTTTCTCAGACAAATGAGGCATGGGAAAAAATACCACAGAAAGCCTGTATTTGCCTTTTTCTCCCCCTCTGTGCTTTGGTAGACATAAGCCATATTTGCACTGATAGTGAAAGCAGGGGATACTGCCAACGCTTCCATCGCTGCACCTTTCTTGAAAGCACTTATGTTTACTTAAAAAGCCCTCTATAAACCCAGCTGATTAAGTTGCACATAATGAACATACCTTTAAAAAAAAAAAAAGAGGCAGAGTTAAGCATTAGTATAGAACACCTTTTAAAGTCTGACAATACTAATGCTACATGTACATCTAAATTAATTCAGTCATGCTCCAACACAGACCTCAGGGAGGTAAATTACTCCAGTACTCATATACTGTTACACATGCTGACAAAAACTGATACACTGTGAGAACCAGAGATGAAATAGAGGATACGTCTTATCCACTTTTTTCCCCCTCATACAGGAAAACATGAAACTAAAGCACATTTGATTCCAACAACAAAATCCAGGCAATGCTCACTGGGAAAGAATGATGTGTGTTATATTTTGAAAAGATTTGCTAGACATTCTGTAGTAACTTGTAATGCGTAGCATTATTTAGCTCCTGGTCAAAACTGTGGCTTAAAGCACAAAACAAATACAGATTACAACATTGATCTTTCAGTTGGTAAAATGCTTTCATGTTCCTATCAGAATATTAGGACACAAATCCCTTTAGTTAGTGACAATTGTCTGAATTCAATTCCCAGAAGAAACTATCGCAAGGCTGCAGATAATACAGCAAAACTTTTGAAGCAATAAATCAGTCTGGGTTTGCTTGTTGTTGTGTTTTTATTCCTGAGAAGAAAGACTTCACAGGATATACTTAGAAATGCTGAGGATCATTTACAAATTCTAACTATTGCCAACATTTTATGAACTCTTCGTTTCTGTAAGTCTTGCCTTGCTATTTGATCACAGGAAGACAAGCTTCTTTTGTGCATTAACATGCATTTACAACTGTAATCTTGGAAACAAAGCAAGAAACTGACTCAGTTACTATGTTTCCATTTAAACAGGCTGGTATTCCGGAAGGGACACCAATCATCTGAGAGAGTCCCTGAAATTCATGAGTGACCTTTTAAAAGTCCAGCATAATAAACAGCTTCTTAGAGAAAACAGGTGATGGAGAAATTTAGTTGAGTGTGAGCACATCACTGAGTCTGTGTCACATCCTGACTTCAATGTTTCGAACACAACAAGGCTTCACACCAGCCCTCTCCAAGAAAAAACAGGGGGGCTTGGTTTTCCTCTTTATATTATAGGCTTGAACACTAGAAGACTACCTATGTCAAAATATTATAGAATCATAGAACTGTCAGGGTTGGAAAGGACCTCAAGGATCATCTAGTTCCAAACCCCCTGCCATGGGCAGGGACTCCTCACACTAGACCAGGCTGCCAAGAGCCACATCCAGCCCGGCCTTTAAAACCTCCAGGGATGGGGCCTCCACCACCTCTTTGGGCAACCTGTTCCAGTGTCTCACCACCCTCATGGTGAAGAACTTCTTCCTAAGATCCAGTCTGAATCTACCCATTTCTATTTTTGTTTTGCATTCCCCCTAGCCCTATCATTACCTGACACACTAAAGAGTGCAATGCTGCAGTACTGTGAGCTGAGACAGAGGTTTACACCAAGTCCACCAAGCAGCTACCAGAATTTACAATTAAAGACTTTTCAAGACTGCATTTAAAATAAATAGATAGATCGGAAAAGACAATGAAAAAACAGAGTAAACTTAAACTGATTAAATCAAAGGTAAGCTTTATGGCCTGTCCCTGAGAAGCAGATATGATCTCAAGTAAAGGAACTGAAGAAGTGTCTCACTGAAATAGAAGTCAGTAATTGGACCTACCTATAGCAGTTAGGTATCATAAACACAATGAACTTGAGACTTGGTACATATCAAAGACTATGAATTAACTAACATGAACTAGATTGAATTAGGAAAAGTGCAATAAAAGAATACTGAAACAGAATACTGGCCAGAGATCTTAAAAATGTGACATATGAGGAAGCTTTAATTCATATGGAAGATTAGACCTATAATATAGCATTAGCTGAGGTAAGTATCGCAACTAGGATCCTAGATACAGTATTCACAAGCAGTGCACACTGCTGGTGGGTGTTTTATCAAACAAACAATTTCATCCTTATAAATGAGACACAAGCTAATCTGAGCACTTGTGAAAGTAACTGCACTGCTGAACAAACCCTTAAGGAAACATAATGGAACAACAACAAGAAGTTCCTATGTGAGGTTAACATTCCAAAATCTGCATACAGAGTTTCTATACCTTTCTCCCAGTTTCAAGTTTCAGCAAGAGCTACAAAAGCAGCTTTGGCTGGGGTAAGCTTGCACGGCTGGTTAGAAGCGTGGTAAGAATTTCAGGGTGATCTGAAAAGAGCTTTCTTTTACAGTGCAATCAGTCAAACTTGAGACTCATGCCCTTCACATGGCCAGTCTATAACTGACAGGACAATAAATCAATCAAATCAAAACAGGATGAACAAGGCAGTCATTCTGTTTCTAGAATACCTCCTCTGGGATGCAGATTCAGACACCTAAGGGGTTTTGCAGTTACTTCCAGCCCAGGTGATGCACATGCTCAAAACAGTCCAGAATTAATTATAAAACTGAATGCCATAACACAATTTGCTGCTTGGCTTTCTGGGAGCTTTAGCAGTGTGCTGCAGAAACCTGCAAGAAAAGCTCCTTAAATTTTAGTTACGCTAGAATAGAGCTTCTCTACCTTTCACTGGGTAAGAGCTAAAGCTACTGAAAGTAATTACATAAGCGTTAGTAAAAAGTTCAGCTGGCATGATTGTTGTTGGAGAGTTTCAAGTGTGGTAAAGGCTTCCCCTCACAAGAATGCAGAAATAAAGTTAGAATCACAGAATCATAGAATTATTTAGAATAGAATAGAATAGAATAGAATAAACCAGGTTGGAAGAGACCTTCAAGATCATCGCGTCCAACCTATCACCCAACACCACCTAATCAACTAACCCATGTAACCAAGCACCCTGTCAAGTCTCCTCCTGAACACCTCCAGTGACGGCGACTGGAAAAGATCTCTAAGAACATGAAATCCAACTGTCAGCCTAAGACCCCCATGGCCATTAAACTATGTGCAGAAGTACCATGTCTACCTATTTTTTTTTTAACATTGCCAGGTATGGTGACTCCACAACCTCCCTGGGCAGCCTGTTCCAATGCTTGACCACTGTTTCAGTAAACCAATTTTTTTCTACTATCCAATCTAAACCTCCCCTGGCTGAATTTCAGGCCATTTCATCTCATCCTATCACCTGATACAAGGGAGAAGAGACCAACACCCACCTCACTACAATCTCTTGTTTGGGAGTTGCAGAGAGCAATGACATCTCCCCTCAGCCTCCTCTTAACCAGACTAAACAATCCCAGTTTCCTTAGCCCTTCCTCTTAAGACCTGTTCTCCAGACCCTTCACCAGCTTTACTGCCCTTCTCTGGACATGCTCCAGCCCCTCAATGCTCTTCTTGTGGCGAGAGGCCCAAAACTGAACACAGTATTGGAGGCGCATCCTCACCAATGCTGAGTGCAGAAGCACAGTAAGTTCCCTACTCTTACTGACCACACTATTCCTGATACAGGCTAGGATGCTGTTGGCCTTCTTGGCCACCTGAGCACACTGCTGGCTCCTGTTCAGCCAGCTGTCAACCAGCACCCTCAGGTCCCTTTCTACTGGGCAGCTTTCCAGTCACTCTGCCCCTGTCCTGTAGCACTGCAAGGGGTTGGTGTGACACAAGTGCAGGACCCAGCACTTGCTTTGTTAAATCTGGCCTTAGCCCATGGATTCAGCCTGTCCAGATGCCCCACAGAGTCTTCCTACCCTGCAGCAGACAATGCTCCTGCCCAATTTGGTGTCATCTGCAAATGTACTGAGGGTGCACCCAATCCCCTAGTGTACATCACTGATAAAGGTATTAAAGAGAACTGGCCCCAGCACCGTGCCCTGTGGAACACCACTAGTGACTAGCCACCAACAGGATTTAATTCCATTCACCATTACTCTTGAGCCCGATCAGCCAGCCAGTTTTTAACCTAGAGAAGCATCCACCCATTCAAGACATGAGCAGTTAGTTTCTCCAGGAGGATGCTGTGGAAGACCATGTAAGAGGCTTACTATCACACATGTCCATGTAAACAACATCCACAGTTTTTTCATCATTCACTAAGCAGGTCACCTTGTTGTAGAAGGAAATCAGTTTCATTAACCAGGATCTGCTCTTCATGAGCCCATGCTGGCTGGGTCTGATCATCTGGTTGCCCTGCACACACTGTGCAATGGCACTTAAGATGATCGGCTCCATGAGCCTCCCTGGCACTGCGGTCAGACTGAGAGTTCTGTAGTTCCCTGGGTCCTCCTTACAGCCCTTCTTGTAGATGGGTATCTATCTCCAGTCTCCTGTGACCTCCTCCCCAGTTACCCAGGAAGTTGTTGAATTTTAGCCTAAAACTCCAGAACAAGCTCCCTTCATTCACCAAAATCTATGCTTTGCCTTAACTGTACAGAGATTGTTCAATACTTTCCACTCTTAAAACATATTTTCATTGTTCACAGCTCTGCCAAAACAGCAGTTTGGGTTGAAACTTTCCATACTATATGTCTACCTTAAGGCTGAATTTACTTGGGCAAGTTTAAGCCAAAGTGTTAGGATGTCTTAGAAAATGAAGCCATCTTTTTTCATCACTAAAGCTGCTGGTGACCTTGTCCTTAAGGAGGAAGAACATTCCTGACAGATTTTAAATGCATGTTAGCTTGATAAGGAAGTAAGATTTGTAATAGGGGATAAAATCTTCTAGTCCATCAGCTGGCACGTGACACTGGGGGATGTATATGTATCCTTATTTGGCGGTTGTAAGCCTTTCCTAAGTTTGCCTTGTGACTCAAACCTCCACAGACTGCACCCTCAATTTGAACACCTTTCCTTCAAGCTGGAGTCCTGACCACAACAGCAAAGTCACCAACCCCAGAGGACAACATGTGATTTCAATCAGCTGTACACTATTACAGACCAGAACTAGAATCAGAGCGGAAGATAGGGCATGCTTTTCTCTCTCCTGCCAGCAACTTGGTTACGCAGAGAGCCAGGCTATGGGGATGCTTTGCAAGGAAACGAAGAGCGAGCTTTAAAAAATAAACCCCAAGAAAACAAACCAACAAACCACACACATGTAAACAATAACAACAACCACAACATAGAAACTGGGTGGGCTGAAGGAATTAAGTAAGCTGGAAGAGGATGGAAAGTCTGGATCAGGGAGACAGGACTCACTAATAAAGAAATAGATAGGGTCTGTCCAAGAGGTATACCAAGCAGGTTACTCAGGGAGAGTGACTGTTAACAATTGAAGTGATAAGCACCTAGAAGTGTACAGAATTCCTTTTGCAAGAGCAACCTCAAATGCAGCATTTACTGGCCTTTTAAAACTATGGACAAGACTGTTCTTACAGCTCCCTGTTCCGCATCTGAAATGCTGCTTTAAAATGTTCACCTGCACTATTAGAAAGAGGGAACTTAGATGCTATTGCTGAGTCAGCCTAGTGGGGACTCCTTGGAGGCTGAACCTCACCATTTTCTTCCCAAACCCAGAAACATTTTCCTTACACTGTCCTCAACCATTCTGATGGCCACTGGATCCCTCTAAGGGGTGACTGAACTCAGCAACCCAGCAAGAAACTAATCCAGAAGAGAAGGGGAGGAAACAAACCCAGGAAGCAACCACACATGCAAGTTGAAGTGGCTCCCCGTGGAGATGAGAAGCACTCCAGCAGCAGTAGGAAGGGGGCAGGAGCACACAACAGAGAGTGAGTAGGGAAAACAGCAAAACCTTCCCTGTTCTCTTCAGCTAATGGCCTTCAGCATCAAAAGTTGAAGGATAACTGTTACAAAAACTATAGCATGACATGTTAAAGCTTTAGAAACAAGAATACCTAAAGCTAAGCTATTATCTCTGTTTATAGACAACGTTTCACAACTGCTTAAACCTCCTCACTGACTATGGCCCCTAGAAAGAGGAGCTTCCTTCAGAAAACATGACAGAAATATCGATATTTCTTTGTTCACACTCACAACTCTGGAATTACATGCTGGAATTATTCCACTTCAGCAATGCTCCAGTGACTCACAGGCTGGTGTGTAGAGTATTCCCCACAAAGAACCCATCTTTAGTGTTTACCTCATATCAATGATACTTAAAAGCAATATAATTTTATTTAGTCTCTCCAATTTTTCTGTAGTTCACTTATAATGGTCCAGATGTACCTGGTGGGCACCCCAACCAATTAATCCTTATGTTTTTGCTAAATGTTTCTTCCTTCTTCACCCATGTTACAACCAAACTCACAGACACTACACACAGATAATCTTTCCACCATTTTCCCCCCAAAATAACAGCCTTCTGACCCAACCCCAATCCCTGACAATTCTTGCAAAAAAACACATTTAAAACCTTCACAAAACAGAGGTCACTGATCCAACTTCTAGTTTTAACATGAAAATAATAGCAGTAGAGAAACAGCTCCTCTGGCCCCAGATGAAACAGCCCAACCTTTATTTGTCTCCAACACTGAGCAGGAAGGCTGTTGTGATTGGAGCAAATTACCCTGGTGCTGGCACACCAGAAGCCTCATGGACTCACCAGCCACAAGACACCATCTGGAGAACCCAGATGCTGGATGAAACACACCCTCCACTCCCTCAACGTTTCAGAGAGAATTGGAGAGGGCAGTTTTCCCCATGTCATGGGATCTATGAAAGCATGCCAATGGTAAACATGAAGCTATTAAACATTCTGGTGCATGCAGATATGCCCAACCTAGGTTCCCAAATGTTTCCATACACTTTGGTTATTATTCCACAGACATACAGATGTGATGAGGGCTGGCCCTCCCAGACAGATCTGGGTCTGCATGACAGTGTCTTGGAGCAGGGAAGGGATTGCCACACCACTTTTCAGCTACAGACTAGCACTATTCATCACTCCAGCTGACAGCGTAGACTTGTGCACTGGGGGGGGGGAAAGAAAAGCAAAAAACAACCCACCACACACTGAGTGATCTGTAGCAAGAATTAAAGATTCTTGCATCACATTCTTCTTATGCTGTACTCAGGGCTTTTTTGGCCCGAACTCTCTTCCTGACCTCATCTACCATGACTATCCTCCAAGTCTAGTCACAAAACTCATTTCCTCAAGGGAGATCAACAGTAAAAACTGCAGTACATGTGCGCATTAGTTAAAAAAAAAAGAAAAAAAAAAAAAAAAAAAGCAGATAGCCCAAGCAAGCTTTCAAAGAATGAGCTTCCAGTTGGTTTAGTCACCTAGCCAGCAATCTATTTTATTTCAGTCTGTTGTTCTTATCTTCAAGACATTAATCTTATTGCAGGATACTTTTTGGGGGCAGAGTACTTCTGAAATTAGAATATCAGACAGTAAATCCTGACCTGGGATTAGTGCAGGAGACCTCTCTGCTGGACGCTTCTCTGGGCTCTTGGAAAGTAAAATATACTTGTTGAGAACCTCCATCTCTATCTAGACCATCAACTGCCAAGTGCTTTTGATGCTACACACATAACTGAAAATAGCTTTGCTCTCAGTCATGTGAGTTGGGCATCCTAATCCTAAATGCAAAATGAATCCCCTAAGAGTTTTAAAGAATAAGTGTGAATATCTTACATATGAAAGTTCCAACTGCAGTAATGTATTATTAAGAAATTAATATATGCTGCAAGAATATATCAGATAAAAAAATATTACATCCTTAAGTGCAAACGGTAAAAAAGGCAACAAGACTCAGGTTCCAGCAAATAATAAATATTAGGAAAGCTGTAATAAAAAAACTGTACTACCTTTTACTTTTTCCCTTCAGATAACAGGATAGATTTCTTTGTGAGGGATGAAAGGATTTAGGAAACACTGTACATACAACTGGAATTCTGAAATGTTTGCATCACTGGGAGTTCCTGAAGGTGCTTGGGAGGAAAGATTAAGCTTGATTAAATTGCAGATTTTGCAAGTTTATTTACAGATCTAGATGTGAAACAGAAAATAAAGATTTATTTGAAAGAAAGCTATTACCATTAATCTGTTGTTTAAATTCTGAATTCAGTTTCCCAGTTATTTCCTACCTAGAATATATTGTTTTAACATGAGTTGAAAAATAAATGAGGTGCAGTGGGAGCATTATAAAAAGGGAAGTAAAGGGACAAGCAAATTATTTCAGTCCAAGAGCCTGAAGTAGAGAATTCCCTGCCTATTTCGCCAAAATACACAGTTCAGATGTGTTTGTCTCATGGTTCTGATTTATGCAATGACCTCCTCAACTCCAGCACATTTATTTTCAACACTAATTACCCATTTCGTCATGACAAGATTTTGCGTGTATGAAAATACTTCCTGGACAGTTTGAAAGCCTTACCATGTTCTAAGCCAATGCCTAGAACGTTGAGTGAAAAATTTAAATCCTAAGAAACTACCTTCCCAACAATGTACTTCAATAAACATATTGGAAGACAGAGAGGAAAGAACCTGGAAATTCCTGCCTGGGACCATCACACAACAAGCTATGTTCTTCAGGATGGACCTTAATGTACTAACAAAATAGGTTTCAATTGTAATCTCACAATACAAAGTAAGACCTTTACAAACGATTAAGAGTTTACTTTCTATACCAGCAGAAGCAGGATTTAAATTGTTCAACCCATTTCCCAAAATACTTTATAGAGAGGACCACAGTCAGCCATTCCTTTTTATGTTCAAAGCTGTAAGAAAAAATATGAAATGGACTTGGGTTTGCCTCCTTTATTGCACCAAATCACTAAGATGAAAAAGTCATTTCTGTTCCTAGAAGAGTTGAGAAAGCGCAAAGGCAAGCATTTCTTTTCAGGAAGTTTGATTTAGAGGAAGTTCCAAAACTCAACTCAAAATGCAGCTAAAAGAAAGGGTGTAGGTTTTGCTGTTAACTTGGCAAGTGAGAAGAACAAAAGCCCAAAACAAAATTATGAGTTGGACCGCGAAGTATTCCAGCCATTGATTTTTTTTTTGTATTGTCTCAGTTTCTCTAGGCTTTTAAAATGTCATAAACGACCTCTGTGCCAGAGTAGCTGCCTGAGAACTCGCAACTCTAAGCATCTGTTTATGTGAAATACACTACTGAGTTAGCCTTCACCCCTCAGGTCTAATCATAAACTATACTGTGAAGCAGATTTCATAAAAACACACACAGATTTAGCCATGGAGATTGAAAAAAGAATGCCAAAATGGAAAAAAAAAAATCACACACACTGATTCTTTTACTTAAGCCACATGTTAACATGTCCTCTAAAAGAAATCCTCTTTCGGTCACCCAGGCAAAACACAGAACCAGTCCTTCAGGGTCTTTCACAAAATAATACAGGCTAAAGAGTCCAATTTGAAAAAAACAATAACAAAAAACCACCACCACCACCCCTGAAAGCAATAAAGGAGTTTGTGTAGGGTAGATTTAATTGGCAAGAAGTAATCTTTGTGCATAGTATGTGGCAACATGCAAAGTCCCCTGCCATTTGATGCTGCAAGCCCCAGGTTAATAGGTAAGCATGCCTAAAGAGAATAAGGTCCTATGTGAAAGTTTACTTGGGATATTTTCTCACCATTCATCTTGTTATCCTTAATAGAGGCCTCTGGCACTAACAGCTTTCCTTCTTTCTTTTCTTTGTAATGACAACATCGCTCATGTAACAGCCTATGTGAATATAATGTTTTTTATTTGCCTTACATAATAAGCACAAAAATGTGCCTGATTTTTTCTGTCTGTAACAATGACCAATTTGCAGAATTAAAGTGAGTTACATTTAAAAAAACACCAACAAATCCTACCTCCTGAAAGAACTCTTCTTACTACGAAGAGTCCTTTCAGATTGAATTTCAATGCTTCCAGCATCCACATTCCGAAAAACATCATTCACAAAGCTGAAAAATAATTCTCTGGCTGCAGCCATCAGCTAGTACTGACAAATATATTTTAAACAAATTTGAAAAGAATATTCAAAATGTGCCAAATTCAGACAAGAGGATGAGAGCTACTCCACTGCTTGCACACTTTCATTAGAATATACAGAGAATACAATTTCTTTAACACCCCAGAGTTAAAAGAAGAGTGAGATATGAAAAATACGCCGTCTGAATAAAATTTATTAGTGTAGTAAGTTGTTTTAGAGACACTTTTAACAACTAGTGAAAATAATATTTTAATGGTTTATGTAGCTCAACATTAATTCACTTCTTTGTTGGTAGATGTCCTTCTAAAACAAACAAACAAACAAAAACCCACAGCAAACCTAAAACAAAACTGGAACTCCTTAGTTTTGGGCTGAATTGATTTTTCTGTTCATTACCCTTTTAATCTTTACTCTTTGGTTTGTCTAAACAGTTTCTTTCTTTAGAATTAGAAAAAGAAAGAAAAAAAAGAGTATTATTTTTTTTAAAAAAAGAGACTTTTTATTTACCTCCCCTACCTTGTCACTCACCTTTCCCCCACAACTGCAATCTACATTTATGAATATTGTTGGCATTATCCTAAGAACGTACCTTTTAAGGCTATCTTCTATCAAGTCAAAAGAAATATATAAAAAGCTGATGCCTGAAGTCAGATTTCTCTTTTACATAGGAAGGATTGCAAGGTTTATTTCAGTCTTCCTTATGCTCTTTTGGGAGTTGTTGAAAGTTTCATTTAAAGTCAAGAACTGAGCTCTAAGAGTAGGAAGAATTTGGACATGTTCATCAAAACTTTAAATCACCTTCTTCAATAACCAGTATGATAGCATTTTAGCAGAAAATAAAGCAGAAGTATCCAGATCTGGTTCATGGGCACTTAAAAAACGGACTACACAAGTCATCATGAACTTCTGTAGGAGTGTTTTTCACCTTTGTGTACCACTATAATCATAACACAGGCCACTGAAAGACAACAGTAGCAAAACAATCATCATAGTAGTTAATGTTTTGCCACTGGATGCTCTCGACACTTTTTTTCCCCCACAGATACTCAATCTAACTGGCTGCCAACACATTTCTGTAATACACCCTTAGGAAGAAACATACTTGTACTGCAAGATCTAAGCTTTCAAAAAAAATTATTGATAAACTTTCAAAGCTCTAAGCAAAGGGGCCTCTCTGCTGTGCCTAGTTCATGGTCTGAAGTTTGCCCTTGGCTTAGAGAGAGCTAGGGGGCCCCTCTCTTGTGTGTTCTGTTGCTGGGCTGTGGCCTCTTCTGGGATTCAGTTCTCTTGGAGCTTTTCCCCTTTCTGCCTTGGTCCAGGTGCATCCAGGCCTGGGTGTAGTTGTTGCCTGGTAGTGCAGGCCCTTCCACTGCTAATGAGGCAGCATATGGCTCTTGTTGCTGTCTGGGTGAGAACAAGGCAAATTGCCTGATTTCTTGGCTGGTTTAAATACTGTCCCAAGACAATTAATGCCCTTGGTAACACCTATAGGATGGCCAGGGGCACACACAGTTCACAGGTGTGTTACAAAGTTAATTACATACGGCACATGTTTATCTGGACCCCAGAACTGTCCAGATTAGCACATTCACAGGTGCTTAGGCCATTGTCTGGGCTAGGGCATGCTTTGGGGTTTGACCCTTCAGGACAATTGGAAGAGCAAAAGAAAATGCCAAACTGGTCAGGAAAACAAAGATAGATTCAGAAAAAGTGCTACATAAAAAGTGCTTTAGTGAAAACTGGGAGAAAGCATGGTGCAAACAGAAAGCACACAAATGGATGAAATAATGAAACACAAAAATATTATTAGCCTGGAAGAGATCATTTAGAGATCTCATATATATGTGTAATGACCTAAATTTATGAGAACACATTTTCTATTTTTTTCCCCAAGACAATAATTATGATGCTATGTTTGAGAAATAGTCTCACAGAGGAATACTCTGCGTTACCATTTTTCCCTCTGCACAAATGTTTACATTATGTTAGTGAAAGAGTAACCCATACTCTCCTTGGATTAAAGCATCATCACCAACTTACACAAGAAGTCATGGCTAATTAGAAACAGTTGCTAAACCATCTGTATCTCTGTGCTTTGCAGCACTAGTAACTCAGAGGGATCCTATCTTACTTCTGCTTTTCTTGTCACAGTATCACAGTATAACTAAGGTTGGAAGAGACCTCGAGGATCATCAAGTCCAACCTATCAACACAGATCTCATGACTACACCATGGCACCAAGTGCCACGTCCAATTCCCTCTTGAACACCTCCAGGGACGGTGACTCAACCACCTCCCTTGGCAGCCCATTCCAATGACGAACGACTCTCTCTGTGAAGAACTTTCTCCTCATCTCAAGTCTAAACCTCCCCTGGCACAGCTTGAGACTGTGTCCCCTTGTTCTGGTACTGGTTGCCTGGGAGAAGAGACCAACCCCTTCCTGGCTACAACCACCTTTCAGGTAGTTGGAGAGGGCAATGAGGTCACCCCTGAGCCTCCTCTTCTCCAGGCTAAACAATCCCAGCTCCCTCAGCCTCTCCTCATAGGGCTTGTGCTTAAGGCCTCTCCCCAGCCTTGTTGCCCTTCTCTGGACACGTTCAAGTGTTTCGATGTCCTTCTTAAACTGAGGGGCCCAGAACTGGACACAGCACTCACGGTGCAGCCTAACCAATGCAGAGTACAGGGGCAGAATGACTTCCCTGCTCCTGCTGGCCACACTATTCCTAATGCAGTCCACTGTATCAAAGTTGTAGCTCCTGAGTGAAGCTGTCATTGGTGCTAGGTCTCTAGGAGATGTACAGAAAGCCATCCTGTGGTTGCTGCAGATGCTCCCTTCTGCACGTTTACTGCTGCCTCCTGATCTTTAACATTCTTGGAGCCAGGGATTCCAGATGTCTCCTCCAAAATTAATACAAACAACTGGGAAGTTTACAGAAGTCAAATGATCTAAAAATTTCTCTTTCAATTTTTTCCCTGCAGCTTCTGTTATCCACAGAGGAACTGCACACAACATAGATTTGCTGCCCTAACACAAACACCTACAACAACAGCATATGCAGTTGTGTCACGGAACACCACTTTCATATACCAAAGACAGCCCTTGATGCTCACGAGCGGTGGTCAAGACACTGGGCTGCACTGTCTCCTACTGCCCAAAATTCTTCTGTTCACACACTACCATCACACCAAAACATGGAGCTAAGGCTTGATCTGACATTAAAGCCTTAAAGATCATCAAGTCCAACCTATCAGCCAACACTATCTTATCAACGAAAACATGGCACCAAGCACCTCATCCAGTCTCCTCCTAAACACCTCCAGCAATGGTGACTCCACCATCTCTACAGGCAGCCCCTTCCAATGGTCATTCACCCTTTCTGTGAACAACTTCTTCCTAACGTCCAGCCTAAACTTCTCCTGGCACAGCTCAAGACTGTGACCTCTTGTTCTGGTGCTGGGTGCCTGGGAGAAGAGACCAACTCCCACCTGGCTACAACCACCTTTCAGGTAGTTGTAGAGAGCAATAAGGTCACCCCTGAGCCTCCTCTTCTCCAGGCTAAGCAACCCCAGCTCCCTCAGCCTCTCCTCATAGGGCTTGTGCTCCAAACCCCTCACCAACTTTGTTGCCCTTCTCTGGACACTTTCCAGCAACTCAACATCTTTCCTAAACTGAGGGACCCAGAACTGGACACAGGACTCAAGGTGTGACCTAACCAGTGCTGAGTACAGGGGCACAATGACTTCCCCGCTCCTGCTGCCCATGCTGTTCCTGATATAGGCCAATGTGATCTTGGCCTTCTTGGCCACCTGGGCACACTGCGGGCTCATGTTCAGCTTACTATCAACCAGTACCCCCAGCTACCTTTCTGCCTGGCCACTCTTCAGACACTCTCAC
Source organism: Melanerpes aurifrons (assembly GCA_011125475.1). Classification (NCBI taxonomy): domain Eukaryota; kingdom Metazoa; phylum Chordata; class Aves; order Piciformes; family Picidae; genus Melanerpes; species Melanerpes aurifrons. The sequence continues at coordinate 7,440,135 of WWNC01000003.1, forward strand.
CCCAGCCTGTAGCACTGCATGGGGCTGTTGTGGCCAGTGTGTAGAACCTGGCACTTAGATGTGTTGAATCTCATTCCCTTGGACTCTGCCCATCTGTCCAGCTTGTCAAGGTCCCTCCCAGAGCTCTCCTACCCTCTAACAGATCAACTCCTGACCACAGCTTGGTGTCATCTGCAAATTTATTGATGATGGACTCAATCCATCAACAAAGATATTGAACAGGATGGGGGCCACCACTGATCCCTGGGGGACACCACTAGTGACTGGCTGCCAGCTGGATGCGGCACCATTCACCACCACTTTCTGGGCTCATCCCTCCAGCCAGTTCTTAACCCAGTGCAGAGTGCTACTGACAAGGCCTGGCACAACAAAATGAGATACATAACTCAACGTACTAAAATTTGACAAAAACTCACCCTGGCCACCCAGTCCCACACTGCCTTGAGCAAAGGCATCTACTTCATTTTCCAAAGAAGTAATCTGAACACAAAGAGAACCTAAGATACCTGATGTACAGTTCCAAACTTCATAATCATATTTCAATGAAACCATTGTCAAGCCAAGTTTCTTTATCAAATTCTTCAAATATTTTCCTGATTCTGTTGAAGAATCAATGCAGATACCCTACTCTTATTTAAAAGAAATTTAAAAACAAAATCAAACAAAATAAAACAGATTGTGCTGAGAAACCCAGCTTCAGTGACTGCTGTGCTTTATTCAAGGCTTCAAATTGCTTGCAGCCAGCAACTCACAACATTTCAGTGACCATTTTATGAAGATATATATGCACAAAACAGGTCCTATGCAGGCATTATTTACAATCTTCCTCACCCCCACTAGGAATTTTTTCTTCATCTTTAAACAAAGGACTATGGCTTTTCCTAATGGAACATGCATTTCTAAAGCACCAGAAAACTAGCTGCAATTAGGCAATATAAATCAAACCACAGTAATGAAGCACAGAGATGACCCCTTTTCTAACCAACACAGCAGGAAGGTCTTTTTGGAAATAATTCTAGTGATGTTTAGCATTAGCATAAAATATACTTCTGTCTGTTAGACTACTGTTCTCTGTTCCTGCAGAAATTTTTTAATTCAGCTTTCTGAAAAAAAAAAGAAACCCAAAATAACAAAACCCCGGACACACAAAAATCCAAAAATACATAAACAAAGGCAAAACCAAATCCACCCTATGCACTGCAGCTAAAGGACATAGCCTATCTGCAAAGCAGAAGATATCCAATTTTTCCCAGGAGCTGACATGAGGAAGTTCAGAAAAATTACTTTGAACACAGACAAGACTTCCAAGACCTTGAACTAGTATTAGTGAACAAAGGCACAACTTGGGACTCCTGGCTGAAAACAGGCCTGGCTACTTCCCTGTTGCATTTCAGAACAACAGATATGACTTTTGTTTGCATCAGCAATTCTATGCTTGTCAGTCTACAGTACACAGTAATGAAAGATACTGATTTTATAAAGCTTCAAGTTTTAAGAAAATTTATGGGAAACTATCAGCTTGCTATCAAACAGTGTCAACTGGTAAACTGCAAAGTGAAACAACTGAAAAGTATTCTGCAGGATATTTCGCACGAGTGAGATTTGATGAAAGTACATTTTAAAACAGTCTTGGCACAATATCATTTTCCAAACAAGCACAATGTACTTGCTACTGACCAACATTCACACTGCTGCCATAGGAGCATTATCATCAGCCTCCCATCTGCTCAGCACCTCTCTATTTTCCTTCCTTTTTGATCTAAAATTAATCTTTAAAATGCAAAAGGAACAGTAAGACTTAAAGTCTGAGATAAGAGACTCTGCTAAGAACTACCATTTTCTTATTACTCCTAAGATGAGAAAAGAAAAAAAAAAAAAACATCAAACCTATCAGTCATTTTCAGGAAGAATCTCTTTTAACTTACAGATAAAGCTTCACTATCCCTTATCCAGCCCCACACCACCACAGAATACAAGTTGTTGCTTTCACTAAAGTCGTAAGAGCACCCTCTTTATAGAGAAAGAATTATATATTGTAACTCAGATTTAATATAATGTTTAATTACTAATCATTTTTTGTGACATGCAAATATCAGCTTATAGCAGAACAACAAAGAACTGCATGAAGCAGCTCTGCATTTCAAAGGTGGCATCTACAGGTAAACAAATCACTGTGTTAGAATGCTGCACTGACAGAGGCTACATTTTTTATAGTTTCTACAAGACTGTACATGCCAGAGGGCATTTCTAATACAGTTGAAAACAAGCAGAAGCAACACTGAATGCTTTTTTCTGAATACCACTGCAGGAAAGCTTTCTGCTCAGCAAAGAAAAGACTGAAATCTGCTCTTGATCAGTAGCATTCAATATGTTGCCCAAAAGCTCCAAAATATCTGTGTGATTTAGAGTCCCAAGATTTCCTTTTATCCTTCTGCAAAACCCGTAGTTCCTCTTAGCCTTTTGTACTTTAGAAAGGACAAATCACCTACTGAGGGTTGCTCTGCACAAAAGGCTGAGCACCTCCCCTACAACGATGTAGAACAATGCAATTTACCTTCTAAAAGCAGCAAGCAGGCAATTCTGTCCAACTACCACTAACAGTACTAGATAATGTTAAAGCTACCATTTGAGAATTAAAGATGATTTTGTTAGAATTATAAAGGTGGTATATTAATCAGCACAGCTGCCTTCAACCCTTACTGTGCAACTCTAAATGGTCAAGCACAAGTCAGCAAAATGCTATAGCAACTCAAAAACTCAGTCTAGACCTTTATCAAAAAGACGATCAGAAGATCACAAAGATTTGTGTATCTGTTTAATTAAAATCATATGTTCTTTACTACAGTATGTAGTTCATCACACTTTAGCAAACACTAAACCAGCTCTATTCCATCACTGTTCAAATAACTTTTCCATGGCAAAAACTTCTATCCTGTTATCATAAATTTAGATCAAATGATAAACATTTTACTCAACAGACTTTTTTTCTAGACCATGCCACAGAATCATCAAACTGTTAAGGCATTTAAAGATAGATATGAGTCTGATTAGCCTTTTTACTTCTTCCTCAAATCACAGAAGTTACAAGTTGTAAACTACCCTAAACTACTTAGAAATTAAAAAGCAGAACTGGGGCATTTCACAATTCAAAAGTTTCTTCCATCTAAATACTACTATGTCCCAAATAAGAACCCTGTGGGGTTTTTTTCCTGAAAGCAATTAGGACAATGACAAAAGGTCAAATGTTTTATCTACTGTGTTCTATCCCTGCTCTCTTCTACAAGACTTTTAAAACATCTGAAGCCAATATTTGTTACATTTCTCTCTCGGCCTCTTTTAACCTCCTTTTTTTTTTAAAAAAAAAAAAACACTTCAGATGTGAAAAAAATGCCTCAAATATAATGAGGTGAAAGAAACAGAACTACTTAATAGTGCTATAGTAACAAACCTTTTTCAGGCTTTTTTAAACAACAAACAAAATTCAATAAAGTTCTAGAAAAGTCATGTAGGATGGGGTACCAACATACTCCCATTTTTAAGGGTGTATTCTCTGCTCTCTGAAGATGATCGGAATTTTTCACCTACTTCAGTGGACTCTGGACAGAGGTGTAACAGCATTACTACAGATATAGAGATAACCTTTCTTCTTTCAGGCTTTGTTGCACATGCACACAAATGTTATAGGAACAGCTCTTGAAAAAGCCACATCTGTTTCTCACATTACATCCAGGTGGATCATGTAATGACTCTTAGAGTTGTGCTGATTATTCCAAGTTTGAACACAGCCAACATTTTAAAAATGTCTAAAAACCTTGGGTGGATCAGGCCACCCTGGTTGGAAAATCTAACCAAAGACATGACTTTATATAATTCTCATGGACTTAGGCATGCTGCACATTGGTGGACCCTTATAATAGATACTGCATCACTGAGTTCTGTGCCAGTTAGGAAACAGGACTAGCACATAGAGAAACAGCTAAGAAATACACTGTTGATACATATAGATCAAATTCAAGTGGAAAATAGAGTCATCTTCTCTTCATCTTAAGAGTCTGCTATTCTGACTCTAATTTCTCATGGACAAGAATGGAAATAATCATATGAACATCAAAGGCCCATCTTTTTTTTACCTATTTTGAAAAGTGATCCTTTATTAAACACATGATGCTTTACTACGCACTAGTTTCCATTGAATCAAATTGTAAAGACCTATTGCAACTTATTTAATATCTTATGTTATATAAACCAGTATGAAGTCAAATTTATATTGTCCCTTACCGAAGAATGGGTACAATTACTTTGAAATTAATACTTGAAATTTCATCACCTGGCATAGAAACCAAAGTTCCATCGTCAAAATACCACTGCACCATTGTCAGGGATATTAACTTTTTGTGGATAACACCACAAAAATATGTTTCTAGGTAAATCTACAAGCATGATCCTGTAAATAAATGTGCAGCTCTTTGTCAACACCAATCAAAACTAAGGAAGCTCATATGATTTTCAGTTGTTGTGATTTTTATCACAAGTCACATCTGGTGTTTTCCTTGAGTTATATTTTTAGAACCCCAGCAGTGGTGCCCACAATTAGAATTTTTGTTATGATGGTGAAGAGGAAAGGAATCTCTCTTAACACATACGTGGATCCAGATATGAAGCATTCAGGTGACACCTTTGGTCCCATGTCAGACACTGGGTATCAGCACAAAACCCAAGAGATTGTTACCGAACTGCTTTTCATCTGGTAATGATGATTTCTTAAGTGACTTATATCCTAAGTCACTAAAACTCACATACATGAATTCCAACATGCCTTCTTTGCTGTATCTCTAATGAGAACTCCCATAATTTTCATGTCAGAGAAAAAATAAGTATTTATTTATTTGACAGCTTATGACAGAAATGGTATGATATTCCAGCCATGCATAAGATGGAACAACTCAAACAACTGCAAAAAACATAGATGAAGCTGTATTTTACACAAGGGTTCCATAGAGTTGGAAGCATTAAGGGAAACATAAAACCAAGGATAAACTTATAGAATATTCTGTTATTTGCTAAAAAAAAAAAAAGTAATATTGTGCTCTGGCTGCTTTTCTTAAAATTGTCCCCATCTGGCCTCATCAAACAAGGCAGAAAAGTTATACAATTTTCATGGCACTCCCATCCTTAAAGCAAGACACTCCAACTAGGTCTCAGCATGCCCCTACACACTCTTCTCAAATAACCACTTCCCACCAAGACCTGAAACTGGCTCTCTTTCACATCTGTTAATCTAATTGTTTCCTATGAGCCTGACACAATTAAACCTGTTATTGCAAGGAGCAACAGGGAAAGGGGATATTACATATCCACAGCTGGGCTGTTAGCAGAACAAACAAGCTACACTGGATTCAATGTCTCTCACCAAAATCTGGTTACTGAGCTGTGAGAACAATAAGGCAACTGGGCTGATCTCAGAGCACTTACCAGCTGCTCTGTCACAACAGTGATCATAGGGAGAGGGCAAAGGCTTCAGAGTTTCTCTCTAGCCACTGGCTTTTATTTTTTAAAACTTTGCTTGTTATTCATCCCTTGCTTAATCTGGTCCTCTAATGTTAACCAACTTCTATGAAATTCCTCAAAGACAACTTTTAAAACAGACATGTTCATAACAGGAAGTTGAGACTTGATTCCTTTTAAGTGATTGCAGAAAATGTTTCACTTTTCCAGAGTATGTCTGAAGAAGGAATATGTACCTGAAATTACAGCCCTCTCTCCTCTTTTTGTATTCCTTTCTGGATTTTTTATTAGATTTTGTGATTAGAGAACCAAAATTATGGACACTTATTACTACATTCCACAATGTCAGCCAAGAATTCATCAGTTAAATAATTCCTTTTCTCTGATGAATGCAAAACACTTCAAACATATATTAATTATACTTCATAACAATTCCAAATAAAACTCAGTAATCACTAATGTAATGCTGTTTGATCTTCCAAGAGGTAAAAGTATTAAAAGTGTGCCAATGTAATTTGGTTTCTTTTAAGAGTACTCAAACACCCAAGACTCCTGACAGGGTCTCCAGGCAGGGTCTCCTCCAGGCACATCTGCAAATAGCACTAGGGATCTATTTGCATCTTTGGGCTCAAAACCAGCTATTAAGTTATAATAGCTTTGCTAGACCATCAGTTCATGAAACGTCATTTTACGTCATTTCAGATTAACATGACTGATGATCTCTAGTATCTTCAGTGCTTTAATAAGCAAACTATTTTCTCTGAGCTTTTATCTACTTATTTATATCACTTTTATTTCTGCTGTGCCTAGAATGTAGACTAAGTGGCATCTCTCTATATTTCACAAGTATTAGTATGCCACAAGTACCTCTGAGGTGGAGACTCACCACAGATGCCAGGAAAACAGTCATGCAGAATAAAATAAATTCCACAATGAAGAAGACCAGCTTGATAACTAGTCATCAGAGGATGGACTGGTGAGAATGCCAGGAAGGCAGAGCAAGAAATGCTTTAATTGTACTAAATATAATGTTGTCTTGACATATGTTCATGCAAGAGTACTTTATTATCATACTCCTAATGGATTTGACAGTTTCAGGAAGGGATATGAAAGCTATCCAGTTTCCAGAGAGAAATATGCTCAATGCTGTCTGGAAAACTAGCAGGATTTCAAGAGATGTTTTCAGCCACTCTAGTATAGAATTTCTCTTTGTTCTTCTCAGTCTCAACTTTTCCAATGAATTTTAAAACTAATCTGCAGGGAAGGATTTTTTTCCTCATTTAATACAGTCTACAAATCTTTGGAGACTGTAATTTTTTTTCATTTTCTACTGCATTGAATATTACCCCCAAAAGATTCCTTATGGACATATTTGTCTTTCTGTATTATTTGTCTAAGAGGTGGATTTAAAAGCAATCCAATAGAGGCCAACTGCAACATTCTACCTATTAGACAAAACTATTTTGCTACAGGAGGAAAAAAACCCAACTATAAAAAACAATACAAAAAGTGCAAAATGAAAGAAAATTAGCAGCCCACATTTCATACAGTGCATTTTTCAATTAAAGTAACCCTCTTTTATCAGGAATATTAACTGTATTTCAGCACAGTATCATTCTAGTATTTTACAACAATAAGATACTAATTTAAAAGACATTTTTTCCTGGGTAGCTTAAAGCACTTCAGCATACATTCAGCAGATGTATAGAATACATCTCATCCACTCATCCCATTTATTCCATTGCAGTGAAAGTCAGCAATATTCTCTCACTGGTATATACTCCCAAGTACTTCTGCATTACTGTAGCAGTTTCAGGCTGTCTTTAAAAATTTTTCACAGATCTTGAACAGAAAGTGGTAAAATGTAAATAAATCACTATTGACTGTAAAAAGGAAAACAATGATAGTTCTAAACAATCCAATTGGAAAAATAAGGGACTTAAACTAGCTGTACCAACAATCTCTCTCCTCTCACTTCTTTGCCCTGGGAAAGATACTAACTTGCTTCTGCTTGACCTTGGCTGCATTGTTTTGGCTAAGTCTAACAACTCACTGCTCCTTTCTCTTGTCCCTTCTGTGTACAGAGGGAGCTGGGGGGTGCAGGGGGGGAGAAGCTATTAGCTTCCCCCGGTCTTTGGCCAGGGTGGTCCTTGTGCTGTTTATTAATTGTAAATATCTGTAAATATTGTAAACATTGTGTATTTGTACATATTCACTGCATCTCACTGTAGATTGTAGTTTTGCTTGTACATACAGCTTTTATTTGCTTCCCACTGAGTTGGTTGCGGGGAGGGGGTGGGAGGATGTTGCAGGGGAAAATTTTCAACCCACCACAATTACCTTGCCCAAAACTGTGATTACCATTCTGCATAGAAGCACTGCCTCTATACAGTACTGCAGTGGCATGATCAGACCACAAGACTTGAGCGTCAGGGATTCCTGACTACATGTATCAGTAGGCATCATTGATTAACTCTCATCTCTACTGATGTCTTGCTGTTTTAAAAATCAGTGAAGTCAGGATTTGGGTGGTTCCCTGCGATTTGTAAAAAGTTCAGCTAGTAACATTTGCTCACCAGACAGCCCAGTTCTGTTTGTAACCCTCATTTAATGTTTTTTTTTTCCATTATCTGCCTGCATAAATTATCAGGGAAAAATATATAGTGTTCTCTTGTGCTTCAACTGCAATATTTACCTCACTCTCCTTTTAATAGCTTTGGAAAGTAATTTACAGATCCAGTTGCTTAAGCTAGAGAGGGCCAGAAGGATGGAAGAGAAGAATTTGCCTCTTTGAGGCCCAGAGGAAAAAAATAAATAAATGAAGAAATTAGAAAGAACTATTTCATTCCAGTAGCTCAATTCTAGATGGCTCCACTACTGAGCTCTTTGTACTGCTCTACTTTCAGTGTAAATCACAGCCAGGATAGAAAGCGGGCTTCAATGACAATACTGGTGATTCCTGACAATCAGTCCTTCTCAATCTGTGTAGACTTCTTCTTTCACTGACAGCTTCTTTTTAAGAATATCTCTTTTCCCAGACTTTATGATGGCCCCGTTTTTAAGAAACTGCTTGGATGCATAGGCTAACACATCTGCTTATCTTAAGACACATCTAGAGTATGAAACTCACAGAACTTGTACTTTAAAAGTAAGTCAGTGTGCTATAGTAGTATGTGGGAGAAAGAAGGGGGAGAAAGGAAGAAAGGGAAAACATAGTCTATTTAGGACATCTGAAAATGAGCTCAAGTTCTTTTTAGTTCCAGCAGCTGCCTATAATGGAAAAAATGAAGATTGGCTGTTGCCAGAAAAGTGGGTTGTAAGAAATAACAGATGTGAAATTTCAGCAACATCATTGGCTATGTCAGTTGTACAGTTTCAGAGCCACAGTCCCTGTTGGCCTGCACTGTTCCCAGAGGCACGCCTGATTTTTGAGCTGCTGAACTGCTCCTCTTGCTTAGCTGAATTTACTCAATGACCTCACCTGTGAATGTGATCATCAGGAAATACTCACAACCTCAGAATCATGTGTGGGCTGTGTGTAAAAGCTCCTCAATTAAAGAGCTGGGCCCTATATTTTCAAAAATCATTTTAACATTTCACTTCCCTTCCTCTGTCCCACTCATCCCTCTTTGTTTCATGGCCACTTAGGATGAGTGAGGAAGAACAGACAGGTCCTGCAGCACAAGATCCTATTACCTGAGACTCACAATGAAAGTAAAATCAAAGAAACCAATCCAGTGTATATATTTTTAAGAGAAAGGGCAGTGGGTGAAAAATGCCCTTCAAAGAGTCACCTCCAATTACAGAAGTAATTTTCAAAGAACAATTACATTCCTTGACAGAGTTTTAAAGAGAAATTATTAATACAGTATCTGTAGAATATAGGACATCAAGAACAACATCTCTCAGCTCAGTCTGCAAGACTGAATTGACTTTAATTTAAAGTAATACTGAATAAAATCAAAGCTACATTTAGGCATCAGAAATAGGCCTTGAAATTGTAATGTGGATCACAAAGATAGCTGCTACTTTGGGGGGAAAAAACCAAACAATTACAAAACCATATTATGAGAAAACATACCCAGTGAAGAATACTTAACACAGCAACTAGCATCAGCAGAATTGGAATTGGGCTGCCACATCCACTGCAAGTAATTCTACCATGTTGAGAATCTGGTTGTACATTGCAGTTCTTAGTAAGCCCCAGCTTGCATGCTATGTCTCATCTGGTGTACTTATTACCTGTCACTGAAAGAAAGAATACTTCTTTCCCCACCTCTTTGCAGCTGCATATTCCCTCTTTGTCCCTTGTGTTACATCTAGTAATTTTTCAGTCACAGAACAAGACAAGCCAGCATAGACGTTTGATGTAGCTTTCCTTCCCAAGCAGTTAGGTATTTTTCTTGAATCAGCTGCTTATGTCAAACTCATCTTGGGGCTGGGGGCTGATGCGAGCGAGTATAAGAACAGCCTGAAGCAGTACTGCCCCTTTGGCCACAGCCTTCATTTGTGCATGACCAGATACAACATTTAACAGTGCTATGAATAGTGTTACTAGCTTTCTCTGGGCAGAATGTTCAGGTGTGACATTCAATACTGTCACAGCAAGAGAGAAACTCTACAAGTGAAAATAGTAATACTACAGCAACTGAAGTACAGATGGATGAACTGAGGTGCAATATCTGGACAAAAGGCCTTGTAATCTAGACAGGCATAAAGAGTACAAAATTGATTAACTTTGTTAATATCACTTAGCCAGTTAATAACAGAGTGGAAATCAAATGCAAGAGTTAGGACAGGCAATTCTATCCACTGTGTCACATTCCTTCCGGTGGCTGCAATTTCTATTTATGCATCACTTGCAGAATGGCATCCCCGTATCAAGAACTGCATAAGGTTGCAGAAATAACAAAATCAAAATTAGCCACAGTATTTGTTGCTTTATAAGCAAATTATCAGTTTAGTGTGATTTACAGCATCTGAAAGTTCCTAGTGCCTTCCCACAGAATCTTAATATACTCAAAACCTTAATATTTTCCTGACTTGGTAGCTCTCTCTCCCTAGTGACAACAGACAAAAACAAAGAAAGTGAAAAATACGTCCACTGCTGGTTTTGTTTCTTCTAATTAGAAGTGGGGTGCAATTTTGAATTAGTGCCTCAGAATCATCTTCAAGTCCTCCAAAGAAGAAAAAAAACCACAAAAAACCAAAGAATACTTTATATGAAGGGTGGAGGAAGAGGAGGCGGGGAATACAGTAAAGAGATTTGTTCACAGAGGAAAAGCAGTGTAAATATATAACTTCTGATTTACTCTGGCTGTTAACAAAAATGAGTAAAAAAAGCAACCCTTTTTTGGCTTCCAGATATAAGAACCCCACACTGACCCCGAGCTGTTATGTACATAGCACAAAACTGTACTGATAAAACAAAACCATATATCTCAAAGCAAACATAAAAAATCAAGTCCTTGACCTTGTCTGTATTGTGCTGTGAACTATGTAGGGTTAATACAAATGGACGTTTTGGTCATGTCAAGACTATTACCACTTTTCCAGTTTCAGACTTCAGATAATGGCAGGGCTTCATTAGAAGCCCAGAAACTAATTCCTGATGTCACAAAGCACTTTAATAACACAGACACATAAACAGGATGACAGCTAGATGACCTTAGGCAAACCATGGCTTTCACTGCAGATTATCACAACACGAGGAGAGACCTTCAGAAGGATACTGCTTGCTTTCCCTCACTTGGTTTCTCCCTATTGTTTCCACAGCAAGAAGCACAACCATCATCCTCCAGTGCGAAACAGAACTTTATGCAGGAAAGATAGGTTAAGCATTATTGCCTGAGCAGGAACCAGACTGGCTGGTCAAAACACTCTCATGAAACACAGAGTATTTGGCACATGGCCTGACAGGTTCCAGAAAATAGAACAGAATTAAGCATGTTGGAAAAGACCTTCGAGATCATCAAGTCCAACCCATCACCAAACACCATCTAATCAACTAAAACATGGCAACAAGTGCCTCATCCACTCTCTTCCTAAACACCTCCAGTGATGGTGACTCCACCACCTCCATGGGCAGCACATTCCAATGGCAAATCACTCTTTCTGTGAAGAACTTCTTCCAAACATCCAGCCTAAACCTCCCCTGGTACAGCTCAAGACTGTGTCCTCTTGTTCTGGTGCTGGCCAGCTGGGAGAAGAGACCAACCCCCGTCCTTGAACATTTCATAGGTTACCTCTCCTTTCTTCCAAACATGGTACACCCTCTTTTTCCCTCTTATTTAGTTCAGAAGCTCATTGTCCATCCAGGCTGGCCATCTGCCCCAGCGGCTCATCTTCTGGCACATTGGCACAGCCTGTTCCTGCGCCTTCAAGATTACTTTCTTGCAGTAGGTCCAGCCTTCCTGGACCACTTGTTTTTTAAAGGCTGTTTCCCAAGGTACCTTCTGAGTTAGTTCCTTACGTAACCTGAAGTCTGCTTTCTGGAAGTCCAGAGTGGAGGTTTTATTGCTGCCCCTCTTAGCCTGACTGCATATTGAAAACTCAATTATTTCATGGTCACTGGACCCCAGACATCCTCCAACCACCACATCTCCCAGCAGCCCTTTTCTGTTTGTAAAAAGGTCAAGCAAAGCCTTCTCCCTGGTAGGCTCACACAGCAGCTGGGATAAGAAGCTATCTTCCATATACTCTAAGTACCTTCTAGACTGCCTCCTCTCTGCTGTGTTGAGTTCCCAGCAGATATCAGGCAGTTTAAAGTCACCCATAAGTACAGAGTAACACCCATGAGAGTAGCTGGAATGCCAAAGTCCATGGTCCAAGAGCTGCAGTTATTTATCATCATGTGGCAAAACCATCAGGAAGTAGCTAGTGAAACTTCAGCAATTAAAAGAGGGGATCAAACTTCAGCCATCACAGTCCCCAGGCTAACATTCCCTAACTGCATTAGCACATGTTACCTGCCAGGGTGGTCCAATGCTGAAATCTGCTGCATCTGCAGTAGCCCCTTTCCATAGGCATCACCCTGGAGAATGGATCAGTCAGCTATGATGTGCAGGTCCTAGAAGGAGTGTGGCACCCCTGCACAAAGCAGTAAATTCTTGATTGCTATTATTTTAATTTTACATAAAGTAACTGGTGATTTGTTGCCCAGAACAAACTTGTAGTCTGTCTTTCATGTTTACTAGGAAAGTCAGAGTATGTGAATGCTCTTACAATTAAATTTAAACCTTGGGGAGAAAAAGAGAAAAGAGTAAGGCAAAATACCGAGGATCTCATCAAGACTTTATGAGGTGATTTTTATCCTTTAGATTTTTATCTTGGTTGTTTACTTCTTGCATACAGTTACAATTTTATTATTTTATTGCAACTAAAGTGAAGATTTTTATGGAATTCAGTGATTACCTATTTTCCACTATTTTCCTAAGGCAATTTTTGCAAGGCTTTTGCTGTGCTGTTTCATTAGCACATCCAGAGAGAAACTGTATTACTTACTTACTTTGTTTCAATTCCCTTTCAACATATTAGATCTACACAGAGCTAAAGTTGCTAACAGTGCCATTTTACTATCACCATTATACTTTGTACACTGGTTTCCCATCTACTGATGCTGACTGTTGCTTAAGTTGTTGTTTAGTGTACATGCTAGTGGTTCTGTTATGTCACTAAGTATTAGGGGACTCCCCTCTTTCACCAGTTCAAGGCATATTACTATGAAATAAGCCATACTATCTGTAAACACTACCCAAGAAGCCATTTTAATTTACTTAGAAGCCTCAGTATTCTTAACTATATTTCACATAAAATGGCTCTGTTATAGAAACCAGAGAAACAGAAATATAACATTATTTCAAATAACTCTCTCAACAAGAAAAAACAGTTGCTTTTCAAAAGCAGTATTATTATTACTATTCTTATTATTACTAACATTGTTAAGCACAATTAACAGTTGATGAATTTATCTTTGCATTTCTACATTTTTTTCTGCCACTCTACACCTACAGCCATGCAGGTGCAAATAATGTATTTATAAATCCGTTACTGAACAAAAATGAGTTTTGAAAGTATTTGAAATTTTTAGAGCTCTTCCTTAGGTCTTTCGTGTGCTCCATAACTGGCACATATAATGCCGAGAATCAGCCATACGCAGAGCATAGGGGATCGACAAGACACAGGAACACAGCCATCCAGCTTTCGGGCTCCAGGGAGTGGCAGAGCCTTTCAAAGGCAGTGGGTGGCAGTAGTGACAACACCTCTGTGTAGTGGGACCAGGCGATCTGCTCAGCCTGGTTGCCGAGCTGCTAATCAGTAGAAAGACTAAGGAACATCAAGGAGGATAGATTGGTGGAGCCAAGTTCTGCCCTCCTGGAGACAGAAAGAAGAACATACACAAGAAAATAAAAACAAGATCCCCTGACAGGCTGAAGGTATCAGCTTAAATGAAAGGAGCAAATGGAGGGAAGCCAATTCTTAGGGCAGCAAATGAAACCTCTCCTTGTCAGGTGCCTCCATGCAACAGGTATGAGGGTCTGGATGTGGAAGGCCAGTCAATGGAGGATGTAGATGACAGATCATCTCCACCAGAGCCTACCCCCAGTATCAGGACCACCATCACAAGAAAGAAAAGAAAGGTCATAGTTGTAGGCAACTTCCTTATGAGGGGAACAGAGGTTTGCATTTCAAGTGCCATAGTGATTAACACAGAATCACTAGGAAGAAAAGGAATTATGAGAAAGCACCTGGGCAAACTGTAAAATGAGGATTTCAGAGCACTAGTTCAGCACTAACAATATTTGATTGTCAGTATTCCTCAACAGAGTAGGTTACTCATAGCAGAATCTTAGAAGAAAAGGCCAGCTAGAAGCAAATACCTGCTAGGTTTCACTGTTCCCTGTTGAAATCTTGGTATGCATCAGAGCAGAAAAAAGCTCAACAGTGCTAGAGAGAGTTTTATTAAAAGAAGGATCTTCTTTTCACTTTTCCAGCTAGCAAACATTAAAAGTTGATCTCTCCCCACAGAGGAGAGATGTTTCTTCACAGTATCTGCACAGTATTCCTTACTGGGCACTGCAACTGCGTTCCTGCAGCAGACCAAATGCACTTTCTGTGCCCAGTAGAGATCCTGCGGGAATACACCAGTGTTTCCTCCTTGTCTGCACACCAGGTTTCCTAATGAAGATCAGAGCAGCTGGGGGAAAGCGTAAAATGTTGCTTTCCAACATTGGGCAGCTGTGGCCAGAGGACCTGTCTGCTCCTACTGAGAGCAAGGAAATTCTCTCAAATCCCCCAGTTTAGATATAGCAAATGGCACTCCACAGAGCCTCGGAAAGAAAGGAGCCTATTTTGGAAGGACTGTGCTGCCTCTGCAGTGAATGTACATTTCTGTGGAGCAGGAGCCTATCTTGGCTCCATGCTGTGAACTTACTCCCATGGCAGGGTTAGCTTTTTGTGTAGCAGCATGAGTGAGAATACAGAGAAATAAACTTCCCAGAAGAAGGTAAACTTACAGGAATATTAAAAAAAAAAAAAAAACAAACAACAAAAAACTAACAAGGAAGCATCTTGTACTCCTGTAACCTTGCCAGACTTTAGAAAGTATCCAGAAAGTTTTATTGTAAATGCCATAGAGCCCTACACCACTTTTGCTTGTTCTGTCCTTATATTTAATTAGATATTCTAGAGATGATGTCTTAAGTGAGTAGTAAAACAGGCCCTTCAAAATATTTCACCTAAGTGCACCTAAGCTGTTGCACTTCTACTGGTCTGTTCAATGTAATGAAGCAAGATCAAGACATGGAACATGTCCTTTAACATACAGCATTTTGTGCAGGTCATGCTCCACCAAGCTGGTAGTTACGAGCACACTTCTCTTTCTCAGCCCACCTACTTAAGTTTTCACAATCGTCACAAAGGATGCACTAAAATAAAACATTTGCTCTTTATTTTCCTTGTTCCAAAATAGATTTCTTTGTGGTGAGATTAAATGGAGCTAAGCTTGGACACAATCCAGGTGGTTTATTCTAGTAATAAAATTAAACAAAGAAATAACACCAGCAGTGCACACATCAGCCAGGAAACACATTTAAAGAGATAGTGTGGCTGACTTGGCAGGCCCTTAGCTTGGGCCTTAGAAAACAAGGGCCAGATTAGTGGACCTGCTGTTTTCTGATGACCTTGGATAGGGTTATTCACTTTGTGGAGTTGTTCCCACCCCCAGCTACTTGTTGTATGAAATAGTAATACCTAGTCTAAATATTTGAAAATTTTTAACCTCTGAGGAAGCGTCACATCCAAGAAATACTAGAAAATGTAACTGACCTTACATCATGGTTTGTATGTGGGAGCAAATAAGCTATTTCAGCTTTCTTCTTAGCTTCCATCATGGGACATTTGTAAGGACTACAGCAAACATCACATTCTAACTTTTTTATTTTTTTTAAATCTAATACACTGTATGCTAACTGATATCTTGAAGCTAAGGCATTTGGTGTTTTGTTCTGTTAGTTTGTTTATTTGTTTACTTCTCTTGCCTAATCACCGTTAGAAAAAAAACACATATTATTGATTGCCAAAAGAAACGGTCACACCTTTGTGCTTCTAACAGTAGCACACTTACTGAAACACCAGTCCACTTAAGTCAGTAGCAAGAATTTCAGTTTATTAGGCTGGTATTCTTCTTAAAGTCTTTATTGGTCTGGAAGGAGCAAGAAGAGAAGAAGTCGTCAGAGCCTTGAGTTCTCAGAAAGCCATGGAATTTGTTTAAATATAAAATGGATAGAATCAGCTTTTCCTGTACCAATGATTAAAGGGAAAAAAGTCAAGCTTGTTGATAAATGGTTTAGTTATCTTAAAATTTATTTTGAAGAATTTTATTACCTCAGCATTGTTTTTCTCTTGTAGGACACTGTCCTTCATACCATCACTTCAGGCCATAAGAAACAGCCACATTGCAAGAAAGTCTAAGTGCAGCCCAATTCACCATGGCTAAAAGTTGTGCTTGTAATCTTCATTGTCTCCTGATGAAAGGATTGAGGGAGGTGGGGAAAGTGGGACTGGAAGAGGAGAAAAATATTTTAAGTGATACTTCAAGGAGAGGAGCAATTACTACTAACTACAAAACTGGTATTCTCCTCCCATATTGTAGTGCTGGAGTTTGGCACTCCTGCTGAGTACAGAAGGAGGTATCTGAGGTTCTTTTTTTGTCCTTCCTGCATTTTCATGTCAGCCAATGCTCGGTACTACACATTTGTCTGCAATTTACCCATGAGCTGCTATTTCCATTCCTGCACATTGAATGACCACCTGAACTGGGATATTTATCCAGTTTCTTTCTTTTACTCTTCTTTCTCTTTTGACAGTGGCCAGTGATGGTTGCTCTTCTCTTTTTCACATGGAACTGCCAGCCTGTCCCTATTTCCTGTCATAAACAGGAAAAAGGATGCCTCTAACCCTTTGCCAAATACCAATCCTTTTCTTTCTCCATGGATAAATCATTTGGAAAGGACTAACTGAAGTCTTCCTAATTCCTGAGACAGTTCTTACTCATAGATGGGATCTAAAGCAGCATTGCTCCAACTTTAGAGGCCTCCTTTTCTGCAAGAATGCCCAGCCACTGCTCTGGCATTTATGCACATGATCCACCTTCTGCCCTTGCCCAGGGTTTTCCCTTGCCATGTAGATGACTGTCTTTGTTCTCTGGTCTGCTTTCTACCATTGCAGCAGGTACTTCAATGCCCTCACTTAGCACCTTTCTTCTCCATAACATTCTCAGAAGAGCAACCCACTCATATACATAACTTCCAGCAAAATCTAGGCCCACTCTCAAAACGTGTAATACCCTCTTCAGTTTACAGCAGATGGTCAGCTTATTGTACTCCTACTAACAAAGACTTCCCTTGCCTCTAATAAAATTCTGTCTGTTCCAGATGACTCCTGAGGCCTCCTTCTCTTTACTCTCAACCTCCTCCTCTGCTCACACCACCAAAAGAATTTTCCTTTGTATCAGAAGGAATTTTTTCATGTCTCCATTGCATCATACTTTAAAATTAACTCATTATTTCTTTTCCAACACAGCTGTCATTGGTTACCTAGGCATGGCTGAAGGGATCAGCTGGCCAAGGCATCATGGGACAAAGCCCTGGAGAGAGGAGGGGCCCAGGATAGCTGGTCAGTGTTCAAGGGTCACCTTCTCTGTGTCCAGAGAAGACGAGGGAAGGTGTGGGCTAGTGAGAGACTTTTCATAAGGGCATGTACTGATAGGAGTAAAGGCTTTAAACTGAAAGACAGTAGACTTTTAAGAAATTCTTCATTGTGAGGATGGTGAGACACTAGAACAGGCTGCCCAGAGAAGCTGTTTGTACCCCATCCCTGGAAGTCTTCAAGGCTACACTGGATGGAATTTTGAGCACCATGATCTAGTGGAAGGTGACCCTCTCTGTGGCAGGAGGATTGGAACTAGATGATCTTCAAAGTCCCTTCCACACCAAACCATTCTATCATTCTGTGTTACTATTAAGGAGTTGAATACATTAGAAATTATTTGCATGCTCTGTTCCAATGTATAACAGCATTTTAACCATATATGACTTAGGATGAAGTCCAGAAGTTCCTAAACCACCAGAATATAAACCTAAACTACATAGCATGTTCATACCACTAGCTTATGAAATGCATCTCCAAACACCTTATACCATACATGTATTTCATGGATTGCAGCAAAGACAAACGTGAACTCCTGTATTTGAGATGAGCTAATCCCTTGGAGAGACTGGACAGTGACCATCCAGGATGCAGTCATCTGAACTGAAGCCTCATTGGAGCAGGCAGTGAGCTAAACATGAGTCAGCAGTTAGCAAGGAAAGAAATCCAACAGCATCCTTGGGTATACCTACAAGTTAAGCTCCCACCAGTACATGGTTATTTGCCTTTAGCCAGCACTCTAGGGATACACACTTGGAATATAACATCCAGTACCAAAAAATAATAAAATAAGGTGCTAAAGACAAGGTAGTGTTGATTCAGTAATGTCATACTGGGAGCACTGGTTGATAGGAGGCTGAACATAAGCCAGAAGTGGATTTATGGGGAGCGGGACATTATGGGTATGAAGTACACAGCTTCCTGTGTCCACCCACTGGGCTGGACACCCAGGGCACCAGAGGTGCACCCTGTATGGCAGCAGCAGGAGGCACCCAAACTGCCACACCTGTGGCAGGCATAGTGTGGCCAGCAGGAGCAGGGAGGTCATTCTGCACCTGTACTCAGCACTGGTTAGGCCACACCCTGAGTCCTGTGTCCAGTTCTGGGCCACCCCAGTCCAAGAAAGATATTGAGTTGCTTGAGTGTGTCCAGAGAAGGGCAACAAAGCTGGTGAGGGGTTTGGAGCACAAGCTCTGTGAGGAGAGGCTGAGGGAGCTGGGGGTGCTTAGCCTGGAGGAGGCTCAGGGGAGACCTTATTGCTGTCTACAACTACCTTAAGGGAGGTTGTAGCCAGGTGGGAGTTGGTCTCTTCTCCCAGGCAACCAGCACTAGAACAAGAGGACACAGTTTCAAGCTATGTAGGGTATGCATGTTTAGGCTTGATCTTAGAAAGAAGTTTTTCACAGATTTGCCATTGGAATGTGCTGCCCAGGGAGGTGAGGGGGGTCAAAGTTCCTGGAGATGTTTAAGAAGAGATCGCATGGGGCACTTAGTACCATGGTCTAGTTGATTAGTTAAGGTTAGGTGATTGGTTGGACTTGATGATCTTGGAGGTGTCTTCCAACCTGGCTGATCCTGTGAACTATAGCATTCCCACAGAAATAAATTCTGCATTTTTACACATCCATCAGGACAGTATATATGAAGATCCTCCTCTTGCAAGGATGGACAAAGTGAGTCAGAAGGTTTGTAGACCCTAAGAAAGAAAAATAATGTGGCCTTGGTGATGAGAGTTTAACAACAGAAAAATTGGTGCAAAGTTCCTAAAAAGGCATGTTGCTAAGGACTGAGAAAAACATGTGGGGAGCACTGGAAAGTCAAGCATGGCTCAAAATGGCCTCTGAATTCCTGGCACATAGTATATCCCTCCAGGAAAAAGACAATGGACTGAACTAAGTAGCAGTGATTATTCCTAGTTTTCTGTCTCAAAAGCAGTTAACATGGTAATGAAAATAAAGCTGTGTTAGCAGAGACAAAAAAGGCCATATTGTTTTCTTTTAGACTCTAGGACTCAAAAATGTTCATCTATTTCTAGTATGTGAAAACAATGGACTGCTTGGAAAAATCAGCATTAAGTAATGCTTTCAAGGAAAACTTCCTCGCCTGGAGTCTGAGCTTCCTGCAAAAGAGAAGTGGTATAGGCAAGGTAAGATAGGATCAGCCTATATCATGGAGGCTGTAGAAAAGCCTTCTCTCACAGATCTACATGCTTGCCAAAGGCACAGCAATTATATTTCTCACCCACACATAAGAAATTTTAAAAAAAGAAAAAAAAAAACGCACAAAAAAAACCCCACACCAAACAAGATCAATCAACTATGATATTAGAAAGAAGAGCTCTCTTTTGCCACCACATTTGTGCTGAAGATCACATGAAGAAACATCAGATGCCTTCCACTGCCCCATCACCATACAGGCGCTGCACACTTTCTTCATGTGGTAGATGGCAAACTGAAACCCAAATCCTCCCAAATAAATCAGAATGAGAAAACCACATGTATGCTCTTACTCTTTCTCTCAGGAGCTCTTTTTCACTAATTTTGCAACAGCTCACCTATTAATTCTTTTCTACTCAACTAGCTCCAGATTGGGCTGCATCAATTCCACCACCATAAACACATCTCTCCCTCCCCACTCCACCACTGATGTGAAATTCTTCACTTACAGTCAACACAAGCAAATAGATTGGACACTGTTAAGAGAACACAGCTGGTTTGACAACAGCCCCATACCACATACACTGTCTTTGCTTACAGTAGGAACTGGATATACTTAGGCTTCCCAGCAAAAATAATGGAAGAATACAGATATATCTGTTTTATCTCAAAACATCCTTTTCAAGCAGCTTTTTCTTCAGATATACTACTGTGTAACACTTCCACGTATTATGTAACACTAAGTATCCAAATAAAAGAAATATTTACTTACTTCACAAAGGTTTGTATGACCCATTATGTCACCATGAATAAAAAGAATTCTTGTAATGGGTTCTTTGTCTTTTGTTATCAATGCAGAACAGTATAAAAATAAAGAACAACAACAAACAAACCCCAAAACCCAATTAAGCTATTTCATATGCATAATTAAGGCTACCTCCAGTAATAATATCAAAACAAGAAGGGGAAAGCATTTTCTTTAGGGATACACTCCTAGCAGGTTAAAGGTAAGAAAAAAACACCTCTAAATTAATTACAATACTAAACACTATAGCTACAATACTAAACACAACAGCTCAAGATATGCAAGAGATTTTTATTAACACTTCTCCTGAGGCTGATTATTGTCTGTCTCGTAAAAACCTACAGAAAACAAAAAATCCAGTTCTGCTTTTTTGCATTATCTACCTAATTTGTTAAATCTAGAAGTTTGAAACAATCTAGAAGATCACACCACATATCTATATGCATGTAATTTAAAGCAAATTCAAAAGGCCATACTGTATACAGTAAGATAATTTGCAAGCTATCTCAATGGGAACAAAAGGTATCTCACTTTTTCACCATACACAAAATTTTTCAACCAAATGCATGTGCCCTGCAGTTTACACCTAATAAAAGTCAGATGTGTTTCTAATACACTGCTGATCCCTGCTCTTAGTGCTTGTTTTCCCACTGCACCACCTTAACCAAGAAAGTGGTGCAGCATAGTTTTACACATCATTAAAATGTTTAAACTAAATATTACATTTTTATAATGCTACCAATTCCCACAAAATTAAACAGAATAACTACAGAAGCATTAGTAGAGCTGCACTGTGAAGATTCCTCTTAGCCTGTTACCTAATACAATAAGCACCTGAGTGATAACTGAATTGAATTACTAAATTTCTTTAACAAGCAAAACATATGCAAATTTATTTTTAGTAAAGTTATTGTGTGAAATTACTTTTGTCTGGTAGGGTTTATTTTATCAAAGCATATTATTGTATTTGAAGTTAGTAATATGGAACATCAGCTAGGAGCCCAGTCTCAACATTCACTGAAATCAGTGAGGGCTCTTATCTTCATTGTTACTCATGAGGATAGAAGGACATAAATCATTAAGGAGGCATAAAAGCACTTAACAAGATCACTTTCTGACATGCTTCTTGAGTCCCACCTCTGTGTCAAAGGAACAGTAAAGCAAAAATAAAAGTGAATCTACATGATACCACTCTGAGTTTTATCATAGCCAGCGCTTTGGTCTTGCTCCATACAAACCATCACCAGTCCAAGGCAACCAAACCCAGGGGCTTTGCAGTAGTATCTCCAGCAAGAATATTCACAGTCACTAAAAATGTTCCTTGCCTCTGTTTTGGCCATAAAGGTTCTCTAGGTGACTGCAGCTTGGCCACCACTGAGAAAGCCAAGAAGTGACTCAGAAAGCGGCTTCACCCCAGAGCCAGCATTGGTCAGCCTACCTGCTGCCTGTTTCAGCAGGGGCTTTCCACCCTCAAGGAAATCAACACTCCCACCCAATCTAGTGAATCTGCAACCTTACGAGGGTACACTCAATTCCCTTGTCCAGATCACCGATAAAGATATTAAGAGAACTGACCCCAAAACCAAGCCCTGGGGAACAGCATTAGTGACTGGCCACCAAGGGGTTTTAACTCCATCCACCAAAACTCTTCAGGTATGGGCATCAAGGCAATTCTTACATCAGTGAAGTGTCCACCCATCCAAGCCATAAGAAGTAAGTTTCTCCAGGAGGATGCTCTGGAACACAGTGTCAAAGGCTTTACTGAAGTCCAAATAAACAACATCTACAGCCTTTCCCTCATCAATTAAGGGGGTCACCCTTCCATAGGAAATCAGGCTGGTCAAGCAGGACCTGCTTTTAATGAACCCATACTGACTGGGCCTGATCATCTGGTTGCCCTACACATGCTGTAATGACACTTAAGATGATTTGCTCCATGAGCTTCCCTGGCACTGAGGTCAGACTGGGAGGTCTGTAGTTCCCTGGGGCCTCCTTCTGGCCCTTCTCGTACATGGACATTAAGTTTGACAATCTTCAGTCATACTCCAACCATCCAGTAGCATGCTCCTCAGCAATGAGCTAGGATTGCTTGGCAAACGCTGTCCATTCTTCCAAATTGTAACTAGGTTAATAAATAACAACGTCTGGTGAGTACTATTAGCATCTGAATTATTGCCCCCAGATTACCACACACTGTGGCCAGCAAAACGCCGAGTTTACAAATAAAGCTGTCTGCTGGCAGAACTGGAATGGGAGAATTCCAAGTAATACAGTCCAGTTATCTATCTCTGAAGTCCAGAAGACGGTAACTGTGGGGTTTTGTGAAGGCATAAGCAATTAACAAACTGTTTTATTTAATTGAGAGACAGTCTGAGTCTGTTGCAGAAGGCTGTAGAGCTATCCCATCATAAGAGTCTGGAAAAAAATAACATCTCACACACTCACAGACTATTCAAACCAGCTGCTGTAGGGTTTGTCTTGTTTTCAATCCAACACCTTCTTCTCAGGCCAAAATTATAGTCAGATTATCATCCTACTGACGCAAGCTGTGACTACTACAAGTCCATTAATCATTGAAATGTCCCAACTTCCTTGTAAACTTGCTGCATTTTCAAATAAGGAACCTGTTTGCTTTGTAATTTCAACCTAAACTATGCCTTAAGCACAATTAATGTTCAACTTCCTTTACATTTAAGACAAAATATCTAGCAAAGGGACCAGACACAGAACCATGAACTGATTTAGATTTAGACAAACTCTACAGAACCCTCAAAATACAATTTCAAACTTCTCCATGGTACAAAGGAAACATTATTTCAGACATTCAACCTGACCTCCAAAATAGTCTATCTGAACATTATCTAATCAAGAGGCCTATCATGCAGAGAAGAGCTTAATTTAAAGCTAAAAATACAGCTTAGACCACACCAATTGCTTATTTTCTTCTCTTCTCCAGCTCATATCCAGAATTTATTTCCTGTCCTGTTACAAAACAAAACCCAAAGCCAACATAAAGAAAAATTTAATAAAGACGAGCCCCTGAGTAACATTCCATGTGCCTTTCTTAACTGCTTCAGTAAAATCATAATATGGAAATGAAAGCCCTTACTCATGTCTTATCTGCCCAGTTTTCCCGCTCTGGAGAATATCCTACAGTTTCTACAGACTTCTGAGAGTCCTGAGCCATCTCCATCCAGCCAGCTTTCCCAAAGGAAACTTACACGCCCACAAAGAGGCAGTGCACCCCTTTGATGCTAACACAAGGAATTTGAAAAGAGCTAGTCACTGATTGATAAGAGTTAAAAATTACACTCAGTTTGCAAATGGAAGAATTAGCTAGCCGCAGGGGTGGTGGGAATTGAACAGTTAACTAAAAAATACATTAACTATGGTTTTGTTTAGGACAAAGAAGTTTTCCTTTGCCTTCTAAATTGTTGGAATTTCAAGCCTTCTCTCAAGCCAGTTTGCTTAAACACTGCTAGAGAGACAGCCTTCTTTTCAAAAAGTGAAAAATGCCTCCATTTGCCTTTCCTGGCAGCCAGTAACATCCACCTTGAAGACTGTCACAGCAAGAACACACTTTGTAAGAAGCTCTAATTATTCTTCATTCTTTAAATTATTCTTTAAAATACCTTTATCAGTAAAAATGAGACATATTTTCCCTATGTTTCTATCATTTTTACTACTGAAATAAGATTGTCTTCATGTACCGATATACACAAAGGAGAATCTGAAAAGGTCTCCTGATTCAGAAGGCAAAAATAGATCCCAGTTTCTGCTTGACTTTTGCCTCTCAATATTACTACAAGTTAATTCTTTTGAAATGTGCTTAAACTGTCTTCAACAGTCCCTTTCAACATGTATAACTCTAGCTAGAAAAAACTGAATATAAATTTCAGTCAGACATGTTTCACTTGAATATGCATTCTTGGGCTCCCTGCTTGCTTACCTTCTTTCTATCTTTACATTCACAAAGGCAGGCAATCAATCTGCAAGAAAGTTTATGGTAACCATTAAGATTTCTTCACTGAAACTTATGAGAGGGTGTTTTCCTGATCCAAACTTTTAAGTTTTATGGAAGCACTTTTAAAAATTTCTTTGACATTGTGGCTGTGTGCTTCCTCCCACCTTCAAACTGCATTTTGTTTGTCTATAAACCTGCCCAAGTGATTACTACCAATGGCAGTTTCATGGATGTGTCCAGTCATGAGACGGCTGCATTTGGCTCAGAGTGGATTCAGGAGGACAGATAACAACACAATAGCTGAGGGCTAGTTGAGCATGCACCAACCAAAACACAGCTGGCAAGCAAATGTACTATAGGTGGATCATCTTACTTCATAAACAGTGGACAGCCCCAGGCCTGCTGAGCTCTCCTGAATGGCAGCAGACTGCCCTTGAGTAGGGACTGCTCTCCAGGTTATTTCTCAAGGGTGAGAGAATCCTTATTAAGTCAGATGCTTAGTAATTGGATTGGGAATAAGCACAGTGAAGTTTTGAAATCTTAGCTAAGCGATACAAAAGAGTGACAGCATATATATAATCCTTTAGATGTAAACTTTTGATCAAGTCTGGAACCAGTCACACCTAACTCCCCTCTGAGAAGGGGTTTAGAACACAAGGGAGTCCTTTCTGAACCTCATGACAGAGCAGAAGTGTCTCAGTTTTGTCTGGCTCTCTCCTCTAGGCAGTAAATACTCAAGTGTATCTTACCCTTGAGCCTTCTTAAACCACTGTTGAATTTGCCATTTATCTAACTCACTGTTGCATATATTTAAAATACATTCTTGCTTCTCTCACAAGTGTAATGCATGTGTGACAGATGTCTCCTCCTTTAACTTTTGTCAGCAACTGTGGGAGCGCAAGAAGATTCCTTGCTTTCCCTGTGTTTCCAAATGAAAAACTGAGATGGTGATATGAATCAGTTCACTCAACTTGGGCTTGTTTTATGACTTACAAAAAGCCCACTGTACTTTCCCATTAAATATTGAATTTCTAAAATAAAGCAATGCAATAGGGGAAAAAAAAAATCTTACAGATCAGGTGGCATTCTCCACCAGATTCATAGAGTTTGGAAGTTTATTGGTAGCTTGAATTCCTAAATAATGGTTGTTTTTGAATACATATATATATATGTGTGTGTGCGTATACATATATACACACATATATACACATACATGCATACAAATTTTTATATGTGCATATATAAATTATATATATGCATATATAATTTTGAGAAGATGAAGACTTTTGGAAGTATCTTATAATATACATCATCTTGAGCCTATTGTGCAATACTTGTTGGGGGCATCACCAAGATATGGTGGTGATGAACGCCAGAATAAGCTTACAATATATCAAAAAAGACATCAGCAGCCTAGAAGACAGTATTGAGAGTTGCTGAAGACTCCAGTGAAGTCTTATTTTGAACAACACAAAGAATTCTTATTATCCACAACTGTATTTAATACCTTGATCAGTGTATTTAATAGTTTAAAGCCTTCTGTTAGAACCAAGACACATATTCTAAGTCCATTTTAAATCCTCTGGAGGTATTGAACATCAAAAAATGCTGTTTCTCATTTGAGCTTTACTAGCCCCATGCAACACTACTGGCTGTACCCCCTGGTTTTGATTATTAAAGGCAGCAGACAACTTCATTTATTGAAGGTCTTGATCATGCACATGATGCCTACATTGACGACTTTCACAAAGTTTAAAGAACATTAAATACTTACCCATTTATGTAATTCTAAACAAAGGTTGAAACCCAAGACAACAGGGTACAAAGTTTATTTTGAATGTTGTTATATCTTTTTTCTTTTGCAAAGTATATAAGCAAAGGAATATCCATGAAAGAAAGTTATTTTGAAGCTAAACAAAAAAATCAAACAAAGATGACACTGGTTATTTCAAAGAGTACAAGAAAAACAGCCTCAGGAAATACATATGAAATATTTTTTTAGAGAATGCATGAACTCTCTTATAACCTTCACAGATCTTTCCAGCAGTTAAACTAAGCGGTAACACCTCTCTGGAACAGAAAAAACATTTCTGAAAGCTCTTTCTGTTTTCTCCCTCTCTCAAAACATCGTATTTCGCTATTTTATCAGCAATGAATGATTTAATTGGCATAATGATGAACATGAAAGGTGAGAAGTTCAGAAACAGCTAGCAAGGCAGTGAGATGGAGGACTCCACCTCCTAATCCTTGGAAGGCAGGAAAATGCAATACTACTAGCCTTCTTGCATCCCACTTAAAGTTGCAGGGGCAACTCTAGATATTTTCCAGTGAAAAACTGCAGCTGCATTCACAGCCCTCCTAACCCTTCAATATAATACAGTAAAGCTAATTTTAAAGCTTCCAATAAATTACTATAAATCCAGAAACAATATACAATTATTAAGCTTGTCAAAATTTAAAAAGCAGTAAATTTGTTGGGTTCTTTCCCTCTCTCCCCCCTTTTTATTTTTTTCGGGCAGGTTCAGGAAGGTAAGTTATTTCTGGGCTACACCAAGGTCAAATAACTTAAAATAATCCTACATTTATAAGCCACATATTTTAACATTTTCAATTCTGCAGCAACTAAAAATGCAGATTCATATTAGCAGATGCTATTTTTCAAAACCTATATACATACCTATGAGAGAGGGCAATCCTATTTGGAACAGTTATCAATACTCCTGTTCTCATGAGCTTTCTTATCAATCAGGAATAAATTAATTTAACAAAAAAAAAAGCATCCAACAATACCTTAAGTCTCTCTGACTGTCCAATGCAGTGATTCAAAATCATCGTTTTGTAAAGTTTGAAGTTTTAAGTTCCAGAGTCCTTAAATAATAAGCTTTTCTCCAAACTAGCTTCCTCCTTCTCTGAAAACTGTCTTCTGAAGTATTTGTATGGACTACCTTTTTAAGTGATTATTCCCAATGAAGGCTGAGGTTTAGAACATGACATGATTAAGTTTTTCGACATAATTGTTTTCTTATGGTATTCCAGCAATGAACACTGACTTGAATCTCTTACAGGTAGAGCTGGCTGGTATTAAATTATGATTTTTGAAAACACACAAATTATACACATCGCTACTTTATTACTAATATCCTCTACAGTATCAATAAATAAATAAAATTACACATGTGTGCAGCATCTCTTTTTCATATTCATACACATAATACATCCCAGCTCCATTCAGGTGGTCTCCTGAGGTCTTAGCTCTCCAGAGTTACATATCTGAAATAGCCCCTTTTCTTGTTTATTTGTTAGTACTGTTTTCAAAGCACCATTCAGAGAATGAAGCCTAAGAAAAATGCACAGTCTCCACTCCACACCCGACTAACAAAGCATCCAATCAGTCCCCACTGAGCTCCAGTTCCTTTCGTGTCCACATGTAAGTTATTAAGAGTACATTGTTTGAAACTTAATTCCACATCTGTTCTTCTGTGGGACTTCGAAAACAGATGAATTTTTCTGACAATTGTTTTCAGGGTGGATAATCACAAGCATGTGTAATAGTATCCCAGAGTGCTAGGGGAGAACACCATGAATCTACAAAGCTTTTTTTGCTGAATGTTTTTGTTTCTTTTCTAAGTAAGATAAAAACTAAGATGCTTTCAGATGGAAATAATTGATTAATGCTTCAGAAGTTGTCTATTATAACTAAATAGGCAAAGAAAAATCCAACTTTTCCTCATAACAGTCACCATTTCATGTCCTAGTAGTTTATCTCATGAGACAAAAATCCAGTTTACGGGCTGTCATGTAATTCAAAAAAATGATGCAGCAGTGGCAAAATCATGCAGAACTGCACAACAGAAAATGCATGGGTTTGTCATGGAACTCTGCACTCACAGAATGTTCCAGGTTATTATGGCACAAGAGTCAGCATCTTTTGAATGGACCACACATTTAAGCCGTAAGGATGCATTTTCTTTCCATCGCTACAAAATGCTGATAAACACAGAACGGAAGAACACATAACAACTCTTCCCTGTATTTGCTAATGCAAGTGGTGACACTCTCAAAGCATACTGGGGAATATAATGATTGAGAAAGCACTTTTTCCACACATGATGCAGTTATGCTGTGGAGATCTGGCAGTTTGCTGTGGATGTTAAATTCCACATTTCCTCAAGAAATATCAGCCAAGTTAATTAAGAAAAGATCCACTGACAGTTATTACCTGCAGAAACTGCCTCCTCCTTTGACTCAGTAAGTCCTCAGGATGTAGAGCAGTGGAGACTATGAAAGCATCAGGGTAAACTTGCTGTGTATGTTAAGCCACTGGCTATTATCAGATACAGAGTTAAATGAAGTTCTGCTTAACTGTTTATGGCTTAATGACATTATCTTGGACTTTTCTTCAACCAATGAGTGCACTGACTTAGAAAAATTCACAGGGCAGGCTCAGGGTACATTCATAGCTTCATACATTCATGGAATGGTTTGGGTTGGAAGAGACCTTAAAGACCATCTGCTCTAGACCAAACCCCGCTGCCATGGGCAGAGACACTTTCCACTAGAACATGTTGCTCAAGGCCTCATCCAACCAGACCTTGAACACCACCAGGGAGAAGGCATTCATGACCCCACTTGGCAACTATTTCACTGTCTCACCACCTTCACTGCAAAGGATTTCCTTCTAACATCTAGTCTACATCCACCCTCCTCTAGCTTCAATTCACTCCCTTTCATCCTATCACTTGCAGTAACTCCTTTTCCAGTTTTCTTGTAGGCCCCTTTCAGGTGCTGGAAGGGTGCTACAATGTCTCCCTGGAGCTTTCTTTTCTCCAGCCTCAAAGCTTCTGAGATTAAAGTAACAACTAGCCATTTATGAAAGGCCAAAATTGCAGTTCAGTCACACCAAACTGATGACTCAGTTATAGAAACCAGATACTGCTGCCAGCTCCCACAGTGTTATTGCAAACATTGCAATACTTGGTGTTTTCTTAAAACTGCAGAAGCCTGAGATATGCAATTACCTCACACTATAAGAGATGTTTTCAAACTTCCCTCCACAGTCATTAGAACCATTAGGGATTAGTGTTGGGCCCAATCCAATTCAATATCTTTATTGATGATCTGGATGAGGGGATTGAGTCCACCATTAGTACGTTTGCAGATGACACCAAGCTGGGGGCAGGTGTCAATCTCTTAGAGGGTTGGAGGGCCAACGGCATGAGATTTAACACATCCAAGTGCCGGGTTCTACACATTGGCCACAACACCCCCATGCAGTGCTATGGGCTGGGGAAAGGGTAGCTGAAGAGAGGCCAGGTAGAAAGGGACCTGGGGGTACTGATTGACAGGTGGCCAAACATGAGCCAGCAGTGTGCCCAGGTGGCCAGAAGGTCAATGGCATCCTGGCCTGCATCAGAAATAGTGTGGCCAGCAGGAGCAGGGAAGTCATTGTGCCCCTGTACTCAGCACTGGCACACCACACCTTGACTACTGTGTCCAATTCTGGGCTTCTCAGTTTAAGAAGGACAATTAGATACTTGAACGTGTCCAAAGAAGGGCAATGGGGCTGGTGAGAGGTCTCGAGCACAAGCCCTATGCGCAGGGAGCTGGGATTGTTTAGCCTGGACAAGAGGAGGCTCGGGGAAGACATTATTGCTCTCTACAACTATGTGAAAGGAGGGTGTAGCTAGGTGGGGCTTGGTCTCTTTTCCCAGGCAACCAGCACCAGAACAAGAGGACACAGTCTCAAGCTGCACCAGGGGAAGTTTAGATTCAAGGTGAGGAGAAAGTTCTTCACAGAAAGAGTAATTGGCCAGTGGAATGTGCTGCCCAGGGAGGTGGTTGAGACACCGTCCCTCGAGGTGCTCAAAAAAAGGATTGGGCATGGCACTTGAAGCCATGGTTTAGTTAGTCAGGAGGTGATAGGTATTAGGTAATAGGCTGGACTTGATGATCTCTGAGGTCTTTTCCAGCCTGGTTGATTCTATGATTCTATGACCAGATGCAGTAATGACAACAGAAGCTCAACAAGAAGAAAAGAACTCCAGCCAACCAAAGGAAAACCCCATACCAAATCAAACCACTTCAATTGTTTAGAAAGAAGGGTCATTATTTTTGTTTCTGTTACTCCTACACACTGGCACTGGCAAGTGTAGAAATCAGATTAAGCCTGGGTACTCCCATACATGGTCAATGCTGAAATACTGCATCACCCTGAGACTACAGAGATATGGGGGGAAAAAGAGAAAATCTGCCATCTACAATAAAGGACACTGAGGGGTTCTAAAAGTATTCTGTTCAGCAAAACTGCAGACATTATGTAATAAGAACTTCCATTTAAATCCATAGAATAACCAGTTCCATAAACTAGAAGCCACAAAAAGGACCTGCTGTATATGATAATTATGTATTTTCAATTATATTATGTAACTTGTAGAAAGGAAGGTTTGGAGTTCAAGGCATGTGATCAGACAACATTGTGCCTTGGGGTAAATGTTCCTATCGAATCTGAATTAAAGCCACTGAAACATTAAAAAGATAATCAGTGTTGCTTGTCTAAGGAGTGAGTAAAATACAACAAATACCCTTATTTATACATAAAAAACAGTGAGGTTAAGCAAACATGATTATTGTATGCATCAACAAACTGTAAACAATAATGACTTTTGAGTTTTCTTTTTTAATTGAAAATGATTTTGTGAAAAGAGTCACTGAAGGCTCCCTGCAGAGAAGGGAAGATTGAACAAGTCATTAACTCTCTACCCTCTGCAGAGAAAGATCACACGAATGAATAAAATTCCCTTCTACACATCCAACTCTGCTATGCCAGGACAGCACTGAAGTTGAGCATCTAAGCTGCCGAGTTATATGCCTATCTCATGCACATCTGCTGACTTCTAATGTTGAGAAATGCTCGAAGGAAGAGTCTTGAGTTTTCTTCCATGTGTTGTGGATAGTGGAAGCAAGGTGCTTGATTCTTTTACGTTGAGCACCCTCTTCCAATACCACTGTCAAACATACTACAGCATGCATAAACACATATATACATACAAACATAAATTTAAAACAAAAAAACAATCTCTATATTTATACTCAAAAGACTACAAAGAGAAATACTTGAAAGTGTCCAAAAGGCAAACAAAATTCAGTACACATAGGAATCCCATGGGTCTCTTCCACCTTGTTCTTTTGTATTCATACTAAAAGCTTGTCTGGAGTCTCTCTCTCAAGGCATCTGGAGTTGACACGCCACTTTATGTTCATAAAATCATTCACAGGCTTGGTGAAAAGAGCAAAGGGATCCATAAATTAGTTTGGGGATAGATCAATACACTCATGTTTTCAGTAGTGGAAGAGGCAAGAAGTGCACCAAAACAAGCAGCCACCACACTGATTTTAACATAGTAAAACAAATAAGAAACCCCTATTGGAGTTCCTTCATACCTTCTTAAAATGTCACAGCAGCTATTTAATGCGTCCTACGAAATATGGAGAGATGAATACCGAGTAGCAGATAACAAGGAAAGAAAATAGGAGCAAAGAAAAAGAGAATGATGTTTTTTACATTACAGGATGAAGGACAACATCTTGGAACTTAATCCTCCTCTATACCAATATCCTGGATAACAAGGAATCAATCACACAAGCATTCAGATCAAAGGAGCATCCATGTGCAACTTAAATAAACATGACGGATACTTAACTCCAACAGAAATCCTATTGTAGCACATATACTGAGGCACTTACCAGATGCTCAACAACATTTCTACTTTTATTATTACTATTTTAATTTTTGCATCCAATAAAATCAGCATCGCAGAATTGTAGGGGTTGGAAGGGACCTCAGGAGACTGAGTCCAAGCCCCCCTTACCAAGGCAGGTTCACCTAAAGAAGGTCACACAGAAACATATCCATACAGGTTTTGAATGTCTTCAGAGATGGAGACTCTGCCACCTCTCTGGGCACCCTGTTTCAGTGCTCCCTCACTCTTAAAGAATTTCCTCCTCATGTTTAGATGGAACTTCCTATGTTCAAGTTAGTGCCCACTACCCCTTGTCCTGTCGGTGTGCTGGCATCAGCAAGTCTAGTTATTCTAAGCTTGTCTTTTTGATAATGGACTGGTTTGTGCTTGCTATTACTCTGACTTTTAAAAACTGCTTGCTTGTGTGAAATGGTATCCTCACTTCTTTTAAACGTTTTCCATTAACACATCAGCCAAACATTTGAGTACACAAAACATGACTTGATTTAAAAGCCTCACCCCAGCCATTCTGAAATAGATCAGAAGTTTATAGTGGGTTTTCTTCCAGTTATATGACTGTTCAAACACAGGGAAAAAACTAGCTTTCAGAGATGAAAGGAAGTAGTATAAGAGTAAAAACCAAGAAGATTAAAGAAAGACCTTTTTTTTACTTCTCCTGTGCTTTTTTGGCCACCAGAAATCAGACAGACCTCCTAATCAGTCTTAAGTAATATTAAATATCCTTTTAATTCCCAGGGCGCACACAGCTAAAATCCTAAAATCTGTTTTCATCTTCCAAATTCTTAATCAAGGTGAAACCCCTAAATCAGAGTCAGGATTTATACATTTCAGTCTTTAATTAATGAGAAATATGTAACACAAGCAACAAACAGGTTATATAGAGTAATTCTGGAGCACAGCAGACAACACATTCATCACATGACAAAACCCTTAGTTTACATATAATCATGCATTGAGGACAGACTTTAGAAACGTTACCTGCATCTAAAAGGAAGTCAGTTTCCACTGTCAGTAACAGAAAGTATATATCTTCAAAAGTCACAGGCTAGATAGATGACTTCCCACTCACCAAATGTCCAGCAAGGATACCAATAAACACTAAAGTTTCTGCAGCTTTTTCTGGAAACAATGTTCATCCAGCAAAGGCCATTCCAGGCTGTACATCCAGAGGCAGTGTTACACTTTACACACAGGGCAAGCCATCCAGAGAACATGCTAGTCAAAAAATTTCAGTCAACAGTATCTATCTTTCTTAGATCTTTTGAACACTGTATATTACTGCTAAAACCACTTCGCCTGCTAATAGTGGTTTCAGGAAGAGTATACTCATAACCACACTGATGAAAGACTTCTAATGATTAACTCAGAATCTAACAGAACCAAAAATGAGCAACAGAAAATAATGTTAAATGCTGCTAATTTCTGGGTGTGTATTCCAGGCACTTGTAAGATTCCTCTCAGATATTAATGTGAATTAGTATCTCTAATATCAGGTTACATGCACAGTATGGTTTCTGTAAAGCACGTTCTGAAGTTCAAAAATATTTCTAAAAGCCTATGTCTATAAAGAGTTTAAAAAATTATTCCTACAGCCTAAACAGTTTGCTTTTAATGAAAGACAAATAGGTTTGTAGGACAGTATACATCACTATCAAGCTTGGCTCTCAAACTTTTGTGCCTAAATAGTGACTTCTGCAGAGTCAATCAAAAGCATCTTCCTACTGAAACACCTTTTTTTAATGACTGGAACCAAAGATCAATTAACTAAATGCTACTTGGTTGGGGTTTTTTCTTTATTTCACTGCGCTGCTTCTGTAAACAGGCTAAGCAAAGGTAATCATGCATTGTATTATTAGATTAATAAGATTATTACCTTAATTAGATTATTACCTAAAGTAACTGTGTATCTACGTTAATTCATTTATTCAGTAAAGTCTTATCTCTTTATCTCAAACCCAAGTTTTTATGTGTTACTTTTATCTCACTTCTGTGTTGAGGGAGCAGGTAGGTTAACCCCTGCATTAACCCATTACAAATATATAATGTGTCCATGATCATACTACAACCAAGCTACAAAAAGATTTAATGTGTTTTTAAAAGGCTGGTCATGAAAGATTCTTGCTAGCCAGTTTCCTAGCCTCAGTAGCTGCTTTTGACAACGTTAAGGATTACGTGGACCAGCAAACAGGAATCTGTGAGGCCAGGGACTTAATTTCACACAGCCTTTACTCATACCTAGAGGGGTTTTTTTTCCAGTTTTTATTAAGTAATGTTAAAATGCACACTACATTTGGCTAGTTAAAATGTGTTGCCTACAATTACCAGATTGCAAGAATGAGATTCAGAAGATGTTATTATTGAACATGGAAAATGGAAACCTGTTTTTGTATCTTCAAAATCAGAAGCTCTTTGGAGCTTTTGGAAAATTTACATTCATTTAACAACAAAGTTGAATGTTAGGCTACAAAAAAATCAGCTTCTTACTAAAGTAAGTATGATTTTTGGGTTTATCACAGAATTGCAGTCAAAACTCTTAGCAGCTAATTTCTTTTACTTCATTTAAAGCTTTAACTCATTTAATCTTATTAATTACCTACTGTGGTGGGTGAAAGGGTAAGGCCGAGAAGCCTCTTCCCTTCCCCCTTGTAAGGTAAAAGGGAATAAAAAATTGAAGGGAAAGGAAAAAAAAACTCACCAGCCGAATTAGCAAAGCAGTGGAGCTATATTTACAAAGCAGTGTAGGATTTTGCAGGGGAATATTTACAAATTTACAATATCTACAATATATACAAAGATATACAACAGAGTAGCACAGAAACGAGAGTAACCCCCCTCGGCCGAGGGGGATCCTCACCTCCGCTCTCCCCTCTCCTCCCCCCTTTCCCCAGAATGGGATAGAAAGAGGAAGAAAAGAGAGAGAAAAAAAAATGTTAGAAGCAGTTTGTGTTAGTTGGAAGGGAGTTAATACAGGCCTTATCAGTTTTTCAAGGCCGGAGCCTTGGCAGAAAGCCCAGCACAGGGGAGCTGCTGCACCGAAGGAGATGCGGAAGCAAGAGTGACAGAGAAGTGCTGGGAATGCCCACTTCACTCTCAGGCCAGACAGTGCTTCCTCCCACTTGCCCAATGAAAAATTAGTTTAGACTCTTCCTTCCGTTTACCAACTTCCGTCCACCATATTCCCTTTCTTAAAGGGACACCGTCAACCGGGCACACCTACCATTGAACAATTATATGATTCAAATTCAAGAACCTTACTATTACTGTCAGAATTACTAGTACTGCGTCTGCCTTTTTTGGTCAAAGACTTCATACCACCACCAGGGTCTTATTGTTTGAAAGTCCTGGTTACTGAGAATTTTTGAGTTTTATTTAATGCCCACTCACATGCAAAGAACTGAACATCAAGACAAGAGACTGCTGAAGATTAGAAGCCCAACAGGCACTGTATAAAGTTGAAGGAAAAGTGTATCCTCTGAAACTGAAAAACACTACATTTCACCTGGCAGCTACTCAGGACCTTCACATGTGGACAGAGATTCAACACTACATGGACAACCCAAAGAACTTCTTGACAGCAGTGAACTGAATGCAATGGTAAAAATGCCTTTCATCCAAGTGAAAACACGTGCTGCAGCACTAGAGCTTGTGGCCAAGCAACTCCTCACCTCCATACCAATAGTCTGGCCACAGACAGCAATAGGGTGTTTTTTACTTTCACATTCGTTATAAAAAAACCTCCATTTCTACAGGCATTTTGTCTTAGGTTGCTAGGGATGTGACTCCCATTTTTCTGCCTGTATAAAAGGACAAGTATGACTTTAAAGCAATGCTGAACAAAAATAATAAACAGTAAGTACTGCTATTTAAGACTATTGTCTAAGAAAACATGAAATTCCTACTAGTGCTTTTGAATATAGTCAAATACATCTCTCTCTACTGCTTTTTTTCTTTCACTAGTAAAGAGATGAAACACGGTCCCGAAAAGAGGAAGGAAAGAAAAACTGTACCTTTAGTCCCTTAGAATTCACCTATTGTATTTATAGGTTGTGTAGATTACTACAGCTTAAAGCAAAGCATTAATTCCTAAGGGAAAGTATGAAAGGCACACTTCCTTTGATTAAGTGTTTGGGCAAGTAACATGCTTACATTGCCCCTAACAGCTTTTGAGCTCAACAGCTCTACCCACTGTTAAAAAATACATTCCTCTTTTCAGTCAAAAGAATAACTATAAATTAAGAGTATTTTCCTAGTTCAAAACAATGTTGATGGGACTTCCATTTGTTTCCTGTTTGAATTTTAAGGACATTTTCTTCCAATAGATGCATCTTTGTTATTTCTGAGTATTAAAAAATAAAAAAGTTAAGAAGCTATGTTTACCAGATCATCATCTGCAGGAGTGACAGAAGCTCTATTAACAGATCTCCACACCATTAAAATCCATCTGTCTGAAATGCTATAATGCACATATAGTTCATTTTGTGGCCTATGCAGTTTAACCTCACATGTAATATTTTAATTTTCTTTCTTCATGAGCTCACAGACACATTAACTATACTGCAGCCACCAAAGCCAACTACAAACAGCGACTGCAGCAAGTTCAAAATTATGCTTTGCCCCTCAGGAACTAGATTAGCAATGTAAAACTAGTTTAAAAAACAGAATTACTTGCAGCTAATGCATACCCTTCCAGGGACACACACGTAACACGTTATATTAGTGATACTAGGTCAGCTTGCAGCTATTTCCTGTCTCCCGCCCCTCCACAATACAAATACAAAACCCAAATGTTTAAATCAAGATGAGATCCACAGAAATGCTTACAGCTGTTCACTGCTTAATACCACAAGAACAGTCTCTGGAACAGAGATGAGATCTTGACACCCTTCTCCTTAAGTACTATGAGATAAATAAGGATGTCTAGAGTCAAACTCCCAATGCCCATCAAACTAAGAGGGCTGCATTCCCAGACATGCAGTGGCATGACTTCTTTGGAATCAAAGAGGATGGCCCTACGCTGGTCACCCATCAGGTCTAGCCTCTCTGGCCAGGAGAGGTGAGACAATTTGAACCACCTTGGAGTGACGACAGAAATCATAGAATTACAGAATGGTCCAGGCTGGAAGAGACCTCCAAAGGTCATCTAGTCTGCAGTCGGCAGGGATATCCGCAACTAGACCAGGCTGCCCAGGGTCTTGTCAAGTTTCACCTTGAATACCTCCAGGGAAGGTGCCTCAACCACCTCCCTGGGCAACCTGTTCCAGTGCTCCACCACCTTCACAGTAAAGAACTTCTTCCTGATATCCCATCTAAATCTGCCCTTCTCTAGTTTGAAGCCATTGCCCCTAGTCCTGTCACTGCAGGCCTTCTTGGAGACCACCTTCAGGTGCTGGGAAACTGCTGTTAGGTCTCCCTGGAGCCCCCTTTTCTCCAGGCTGAACAGCCACAGCTCCCTCAGCCTGTCCTTGCAGCAGAGGTGCTCCAACATCCTCATCATTTTTGTGGCACTACTCTGAAGCTGCTCCATCAGGTCCATGTCCTTCCTGTACTGAGGGCTCCACAGCTGGACACAGTGCTCCTAGTGAGGTCTCACCAGAGAGGAGCAAAGTGGCAGAATCATCTCTCTGGATCTGCTGGCCATGCATCTTTTGATGCAGCCCAGGATGTGATTTGCCTTCTGGGCTGCAAGTGCGTACTGTCTGCTCATGTCCAGTTTCTCATCCAGCAGCACCCACAAGCCCTTTTCCACAGTCAGGTGCTGTAATGAATCCATTACCAGACAGATGGGGAGCAGAAAAGCATATTAATACTGCAGTAGCAGCATTTCCCCCTCTTTGCAAACTTTAAAAAAAAAATTGCAG
This sequence comes from Melanerpes aurifrons, assembly GCA_011125475.1. Taxonomy (NCBI): domain Eukaryota; kingdom Metazoa; phylum Chordata; class Aves; order Piciformes; family Picidae; genus Melanerpes; species Melanerpes aurifrons. The sequence continues at coordinate 7,478,390 of WWNC01000003.1, forward strand.
CCATTTGCCTGCAAGAACTCCAGCTGAGGCATCCTTTTGAGCAAACAAAGCGCAAAAGCTTCACAGGGTGGCAGGTTTCTTCCCCTGAACATGCCTGTCATGATCCATTTGCTCCTCAAGGAGATGCAGTAGCTAAAATGCACCTACACTGCTTTGTCCAGCATTTTAATATCTTTGCTCTCAGAAGCAAGGAAGACACATATAGATCTATATTTTTAAAGTTTATGTTAAAAATAATATAAACACATTCTATTTTCAAAGGAACACTACAACCTATACAGACAGGTTGCTGCTTCTGGTTTCTGTCAAACCTGAATGCGCTTGGGGACTGGATCAAGAAGTTTGCACATTGCCAAGATGCACCACTTGCAAGTCACTGCTTGCTTTTTGGAAGCTTACCTTTTGTCTTGCAACCAACCTCCTCCTCTGGTGCTTTGCCTCCTCCTGTGGTGTTTTGCCCCTCAGCTACATCATATCTGCTGCCCCCAATAGCTGTTTTCTCTCCCCATAACCAATGGTTGTACCAATGGTGCTTACCTTTGTTCCCTTTAATGTGGAAATTAAAATTTCTTGAAATTTTATCCCTCCAAAAGCAGTTAAGGAAACTGCTTTTATCTAGAAATTAGTTCTTACTTATCTCTGCTTACTGGCAGCCACTGGATTCAGAAACTCATCTATTCACAGACAGACTAGCTCAGCCACCACAGTCCCCTTGCAGAATCAACATGCAGGGAGGAATGTAAAAACAGTTACAAGGATATGAAAAGCTTACAGAATTATATCAATTGTCTAAAAGAATCTTTAAATTGCACATAGACAACCTCCTCAAATTGTCTCTACATAAGGAATGGAGACCAGGGAGACAAAGTCCCTCCCACTGTCAGTGAAGACAAGGTGTGTGATCATCTGAGGATCTTGAAGATATACAAGTCCATGGGACTTGAGATGCATCCCAGAGTCCTTAGGCAATTAGGTGATGTAGTTGCCAAGCCACTCTCCATGATATCTGAAAAGTCCTGGCAGTGAGGTGAAGTCCCTGGGGACTGGAAGAAGGGACACATTACCCCCATTTTTAAAAAGGTAGAAAGGAGGACCCTGGGAACTACCAACCTGTCAGCTTCACCTCTGAGCCAGGGAAGGTCATGGAACAGATCCTCCTAGATGCCATGCTGAGGCACATGGAGGACAGGGAGATGATTCAAGACAGCCAGCATGGCTTTACTAGGGATAAATCCTGCCTGACTTTCCATGATAAAGTGACTATGTAGGTGGACAAGGGATGACCTATGGATGTGATATATCTGGACCTCTGCAAGGCCTTTGACATGATGCCTCCCCTGCTCGCCAAGTTGAAGAGATACAGATCTGATGGGTGGTCTGTTCAGTGGATTAGGAATTGGCTGGATGATCACATCCAGAGGGCAGTGCTTGATGGCCTGAAGTCCAGATGGAAACAGGTGACAAGTGGTGTCCCTCAGGAGAATGTACTCATACCTGTGCTGTTTCATATTTTTTTCAACAATATCTACAGTGAGATCAAGTGGACCATCAGCAAGTTTGCAGATGATATCAAGCTGAATGGTGCTGTTGATATGCCAGAGGGACAGGATGTCATCCAGAGGGACCTGGACAAGCTGGAGAGGTGGGGCAAGGTGAACCTCATCAGGTTCAACGAGAACAAGTACAAAGTTCTACACCTGGGCCAGAACAAACCTCACTATCAATACAGACTGGGGGGATGAGGTGAAAGAAAGAAGCCCTGTGGAAAAGAACTTCGGGGTACTGATGGATGAGAAGCTGGACATGAGCAGACAATGTGTGCCTGCAGCCCAGAAAGCAAATCACATCCTGAGATACACAGCCAGCAGATCCAGCCTCACCCGGAGTACTGTCTGCAGGTCTAGAGCCCTCAATACAGGAAGGACATGGAGCTGACAAGTGGGTCCAGCATGGGGCCAGGAAAATAATCAGGGGGCTGGAGAACCTCTGCTACAGAGACAGGCTGAGGGAGCTGGGACTGTTCAGCCTGGAGAAGAGGCTCCAGGGAGACCTAACAGCAGCCTCCCAGTACCTGAAGCAGGCCTACAAGAAGGATGGATAGAGGCTGTTTACAAAGGCCTGTAGTGGTAGAACAAGGGGAACAGCTTCAAACTAGACAATAGATTTAGATTGGATGCTAGGAGCAAGTTCTTTACCATGAGGGTAGTGGAACACTGGAACAGGTTGCCCAGGGAGATGGTTGGGTCCCATCCCTGGAGATATTCAAAGTGAGATATTCAAAGTGGAGATATTCAAAGTGGAGATATTCAAAGTGAGGCTCCACAGGGCTCTGGGCAGCCTGGTCTATTTGAGAATATCCCTGCTGTCTGCAGAGGAAATTGGAGTAGGTGACCACTGGAGATTCCTTCTGGCCCAGACTATTCTATGATTCTATGCTTAGACTTAAGATTTTTACTTAAATATATTCAATAATGTAATCTTTTCAAGACTGCAATAGAAAGAGGGAGGATACTTCTTGATCTTTTTATTTTAATAGTATCATTTTAACCCCTATTCAAATATGTTTGGCTAAAGAATACATTTTCTAGAGTATTATTTTTAGCTTGCTTAGCACTGAAAGAATTCACTACAAGCTCTTCACAGCAGGGAACACTGTTCTCACCAGTCTCTCTGTTACAAATTAATGAAAAGCTGGCTGTTCATTCTCTGCCTAAAGACATCTACCATGCATCATAAACTTCAGTATATGCACTAAGGAGCAGGTCAGGGTACAGCCTTACCCAAACAGTCCAAAGGAAGCTCTCTGCTTCACATTCATTTCAGCAAGATGATCTCTTGAGCCTTCTATGCAATTAATTCTCCTGTCCTCTCCTTCCTTTACTAGACTTCTCCAAAACTGTCACATGCTCAGAAAAATTAACAAATTCTCTAATCCTCTTTAATGTACAGTATGCAGGACAATCATATGTATTTTTAATAGTCATATTCCACCACCAAAATGTACTGTTGAGTTTGCAGGAAAGAATAAGAATCAACTGTTTACAAAACTGCATCAGAAAGAATTAATGGTGGTCTTTCATTTAAAAGCCCCACTCTAAATAAAACCTATAAATCAGTTTAGCTGTGTACTTTGAAACAATTCCTAAAAACAAGGCTACAAAGAACCCCCCCTCCCAAAGGGTAGTCCCTTTTACTAGCATTTAATCAACAGCAAAGCAAGTACTAAATTGTAACATGAAATTACTTGGCTATGAAATAAAAAACAAACATAAACCACTCAAACAACAAAAAAAAATGTTGTATATTCTAAGTAGATTTTTGAAGTTCTAAACACTGGTTTCATTCAATAGGCCCTATTTTTATTGGTGGGAATAACTTTAAAGTATTACTGCCTACTGTAGAAAATTTTAATTTAGAAATAACAAAAATATTCAAACACTGTTTTAATGCTATACTGAATCCAACCTGTTTAGTTTATGAGTTTTCTAAAGAAAAGGGACATTTTACAATTTAAAACAGAGAAGAGCCAAGGGATTGTAATAACCCAACTTAAACAGTGTGAGTTATTGGGTAACACTACAAGCTGTTTGTTTTATTTACAGAGACATGGTGGGATGGGTCACATGACTGGAATGCTGTTACAGATGGTTGTGTAGTTTTTCAGAAAGACAGGTCAGCAAGATGAGGGTGGTGGGGTTGCTCTTTATGTGGCACATATTGAGCTTATAGGTGAGAATTTCAGAGCAGGCTAGTATGGGTGTTCACTACAGGCCACCTGATCAGAAAAGAGGTTAAAGAGGCCTTCTATAGACAGCTGAAAGTAACCTCACAGTCATACACCCTGGTTCTCATGGGGGACTTCAACCACCCTAATACTTTCTGGAAAGGCAACACAACGGACATGCATTCCAGAAGGTTCCTGCAGTGAAATGATGATAGATTTTTAAAAAAGGTGGTGTGGGACCCAAGAAGGATAGGTTTGCTGGTTCTACTTCTACTAAAGAAAAAAAGGTCTGGTTGGGGATATGAAAGCTGGGAGTCATTTTGGCTGCAGTGACCATGAGATGGTGGAGTTCAGGATCATCAGAGGAAGTAGCACTAAGACTGGAATTCTGTATTTCAGGAGAGCTAACTTGTACCTCTTCTCAGACCTGATGGAGAAAAAAACATGTCTTAGGACTCTAGAAGGTAGTGGGGGTGAAGCGAACTGGTTAATATTCAGGCACCGCCTCCTCCAAGCTCAAGATCAGAGCATCCCTATGAGATGAAGGAGATCTGCATGGATAAGAAAGAAGCTTTTGGTAAAACTCAAATGCAAGAAGGAAGTTTACAGTATGTGGAAGAAGGGACTGGCCACTTGGGAGGAATATCAGAACATTGCCAGAGTATGTATCAATGCAATGAGGAAAGCTAAGGCCCTCTTGCAAGTAAATCTGGATGTCAAGAATACCAAGAAGGGCTTCAAGTACATCAATAGCAAAAGGAAAATTAGGGCAACGTGGACCTGCTTCTAAGTGAGGTGGGAGCCCTGGTGATAGAGAATACAGAGAAGATGGAGTTACTGAATGCCTTCTTTGCTTCAGTCTTTACTGCTTTGACTGGCCCTCAGTCCCTGGCAGCAAATTTGGAAGAATAAAGACTCTCCCTTAGTCAATGAGGACTGGGTTAGAGATCATCTAAGTAAGATAGACACCCACCTCCATGGTGCCCAGTGACAGGAAAAGAGGCAACGGGCACAAACTGGAACACAGGAATTTCCACCTAAGGAAATTTCCACCACTTTGAGGATGACAGAGCACTGCAACAGGCTGCCTGGAGAGGTTGTGGAGTCTCCTTCTATGGAGACTTTCAAAAGCCGCCTGGATGCAATCCTGTGCAACCTGATATAGCAGGGAGGGTTTGACTAGGTGATCTCCAGAGGTCCCTTCCAGCCCCTACCATTCTGTGATTCTTTGCTTTTAGAAAAACATCATTTACATCATCATTTACAATCACTGGCCTAGAAGGCATTAGCCTACCTGTTAAAACCTATGGTTTGCTTTTGATTTCTGCAACTCAAAGGAAACATTGACAAATGCACACAGAATAGACTCGTAGAACATCTTCCCTTAATTTTAAGTTTGGGCTTTCATGCCAGGCCACATATTGGCTCTACCTTTCACCTACCAGCTTAATCTCTATTCTACTTCCCAGCAGCATCTTCCTTTTCCACAGTTCACGTTCTTCTAGGTATGCAGTTCCATGTAATACAGAGTAGACAATGACACAGTCCAGCACAAACTTGCAGCTTCTAGCGTGGAGCTGCAAAGTGCACATACCTAGCATCCTCCATGTAAACTAGTAAGCAGAAAGGAGGGATGACTCATTCATGGAATCCTTCACACCAACAAGGCTCCTGATACAATATATGAAGAAATCACACAAAACAGAGATATTTAATTGGCTTTTAGAGGAATAAAGTCTGAATTACTTTAATGAACATTTATAGTGTTTGTCTTCCACTGGAAAACTTGCATCTGAAATAAGCCTTATACAGTAATTAATTCCCCAGCTATGGAAAAGCAAATAAAGCTAGTAGTTCCATGATTTCCATCACAAACAAAGATTATTTCTGTCAGATCCAGATGATAAAGAGTTTTAACAGAGTGTTTACAGCCCTTCTCTAACTGGCCAGCTGGTTTTGTACAGGTAGCCTGTTAGTTTGCAAAGTCTATCTTTTTGTTGGCTGAAATCAATCAAATGAACAACAACAACAAAAAAATTACTTAGAGAAAGAAGCACCTACAGATCACAGCCCAGAATCCTAAAAGCTAGGGTAGGACAATGACTTGTAACAAGGCTGCACAAAAGACACTTGCTGGCAGGAAGGGCTATGTGCTGTGCATGTTTCTTACCTCCTAATACCACAGATTATTTCCACTCAATACAGGACTCAGACATTTTCATTGCCAGGCCACATGGATCATGTCCCACCAGCCTCTCTGCTTAACTTCATACCACTACCCACCACCTCATGACTGACACACGCACATACAGTTGGGTGATAGGCAAAGACACAGGCACAACTGGACTACCAGGGCACTTAAAGAAAACCTGCTTACAGGCTCAACAGACTATCACAGCTAAGATCCAATTCACCATCAGGTAAATGGATGATTTTCATTTCTTTTAAGGGGCTCATTATTTCAAATTCTAAAGTAATATTGCTCCTGTTTAACTGAAATTTTACACATCTTGTTTCTCAGCCTCATCATGTGCTCATCAACATGTTTCTCAAAGTAAAATGCTATAATACGATTGCCTTCATTATTCACAAATTTGTATATAAAAATGAAAGGTGGGACCATTAAAATAGCACTACTGTAAATGGTCTGAGCAAAAAAAATGAGAAGGCTGGACTTCAGCAAAGCCTTTGACACTGTCCCCCACAGCAATCTCCTGGCCAAGCTGTCAGCTCGTGGCTTGGACAGCAGCACTCTGTGCTGGGTTAGGAACTGGCTGGAGGGCCAAGGACAGAGAGTGGTGGCGAATGGTGCCACATCCAGCTGGCAGCCAGTCACTAGTGGTGTCCCCCAGGGATCAGTGCTGGGCCCCATCCTGTTTAATATCTTCATTAATGATCTAGATGAGGGGACTGAGTCCATCATCAGTAAGTTTGTAGATGACACCAAGCTGGGAGCAGGTATTGATCTGTTAGAGGATAGAAGGGCTCTGCAGAGGGACCTTGACAGGCTGGACAGATGGGCAGAGTCCAACATGATGGCCTTCAACAAGTTCAAGTGCCGGGTGTTGCACTTTGGCCACCACAACTCCACATAGTGCTACAGGCTAGGATCGGAGTGGTTGGAGAGCAGCCAGAGAGAAAGGGACCTGGGAGTACTGATTGACAGATGGCTGACCATGAGTCAGCAGTGTGCCCAGGTGACCAAGAAGGCCAATGGTATCCTGGCCTGCATCAAGAATAGTGTGACCAGCAGGAGCAGGGAAGTCATTGTGCTGCTGTACTCAGCACTGGTTAGGCCACGCCTTGAGTACTGTGTCCAGTTCTGGGCCCCTCAGTTTAGGAAAGATGTTGACTTGCTGGAAGGTGTCCAGAGAAGGGCAACAAGGCTGGTGAGAGTCCTCAAGCACAAGCCCTATGAGGAGAGGCTGAGGGAGCTGGGATTGTTTAGCCTGGAGAAGAGGAGGCTCAGGGGAGACCTTATTGCTCTCTACAACTGCCTGAAGGGAGGTTGTAGAGGGGGTTGGTCTCTTCTCCCAGGCAACCAGCACCAGAACAAGAGGACACAGTCTCAAGCTGAGCCAGGGGAAGTTTAGGCTCGAGGTGAGGAGAAAGTTCTTCACAGACAGAGTTGTTAGCGATTGGAATATGCTGCCCAGGGAGATGGTGGAGTCACCATCCCTGGAGGTGTTCAAGAGGGGATTGGACATGGCACTTGGTACCATGGTCTAGTAGTCATGAAGTCTTGGGTGACAGGTTGGACTTGATGATCTTTGAGCTCTTTTCCAAACTTGTTGATTCTATGATTCTATGAAAAATGCCTGTAGAAATGTCTTTCATCAAATAATAGTAGCCACCATTAATGACTATATAGCACACAAACAGAGTAATTTCAGTGACACACTACTTGTAGAAGTCAACATTTTCAGAATTACAGTTGGGTTCCTCCTTAAGTTATAAATGCCATCTAACTCATAATACATAAGCACAGGCATTAACAAGGTTTCACAGATCTTCAGTTAATTAAAGAAATCTTAACTCAGTTTTCTTGGTAGCAAAGTAAAAAAATTCAGTACCTTGGCCACAAAGTCGTTGGCACTGCTCTCTCAGTGTTGTGAGACTGACCCTTCTGTTGCAGTACTGTCAAACCTTCCAAGACTAAAATGCGTGGGAGTCTTCAGCAAAGATGAGAAGTCACCACAGAGAAGAGCACAGGTTACTGATGTGTGGGAAAGTCAACAAGAACAATTTCTTATAAGAAAAACTAGTGGGCAGATCACCAAATGGTACATCTGTAAAATCCAAGAAAGTACTTTTTCTTTACAATGTATACTTGAGTTACAACCTGTTGGCAAACGTGACACTCAGCTACAAGAAGGGCCAGAAGGAGCATCCAAGGAACTATAGACAATGGGGGCAACAGAACTGGTGATGGGTCTGGAGAACAAGTTTTATAAGGAGTGGCTGAAGGAGCTGGGGTTGTTTAGTCTGGAGAAAAAGAGGCTGAGGGGAAATCTCATTGCTCTCTACAACTACCTGAAATGTTGTTGTAGCAAAGTGGGTGTTGATGTCCCCTCCCTAGTAACAAGAGACAGAATGAGAGGAAATTACCACAAGTTGCACCAGTGGAGGTTTAGATTAGGTATTAGAAGAAAAGTCTTCACTGAAAGTGTTATCAAACACTGAAATGGGCTCCCCAGTGAGGTGGCTGAATCACTATTACTGGAGGTGTTTAAAAGAGCATAGATGTGTTAAGGGACATGGTTTAGCACCAGACTTGGTGGAGTTGGAAAATGGTTTGACTCAATGATTTTTAAGACCTTTTCCAGCCAGAACAATTGTATGATTCTATGATGGCAGCAAGACATCGAACACCCTTAAAGTACAAATAGATTCAAAAACTAACTGCATTTTTTTAAAAAGCACAAATGCTTGGTTGCACCTTTTAGCTAAGGAGGTCCATGGGGAAAAATCATTACATACACGTCATGCATTTCCTTACATTTTTCTATCCCAACATTTCTAATAGCTACTTTTGGAGAGAGTATGGAACAAAATGGACACTTGGCCTGACTAGAACATGCCTACATTTCTGTTCTCATGAAATACTGGAAGATGTGCCAAACACCATATGAGGGCAGATAAAGCAACAGGCACAAAATGAATGCAGACATTAAACTCTTATTTCCCTCCCAGTTCACAAACAGCATTAATCATCATTTCTGCTAACAGCATAATATAGTGTGAGATGCAACAGATTTGGATACAGTTATGTATAATTATTGCAAAAAAACAAAATTACACATAATAAAAAGAAGTATTCCTCTCTAATATGCATGATTTCTTTTGCTACTGGGAAACAAGCCATGCTGCATAGCCAACTCTTAAACAGGAAAACAAACTAAGGACAAACAGATTAAAAAAGCTGAGGTTGTAGTCTACAAAGAGGTCAAACACTGGACCACATTTTAAAAGCTTTTCTAACTCAGTGGAAGTCAAGAATGGACAGGTGGGCCCTGTATCTGAGGAACGGGCCAGCACTGTATACACATTCTGTCCAGTACACAGGATACAAAACAATACAGAATCAGAAGGCTGTCTGCCTGGACAGGCTGGAGAGTTGGGTAGGGAGAAACCTAATGAATTCAACAAGGGTAAGCGCAGAGTCCTACACCTGGGGCAGAACAACTGCATGTTAGTATAGGCTGAAGGCTGACCTGTTGAAGGGCAGCTCCAGGGAGAAGGACCTGGGAGTCCTGGTGGCCAACAAGTTTACCATGAGCTAGAAATGTGATCTTGTGGCCAAGAAAGACAATGGCATTCTGGGATACATTAAGTAGAGTGTGGCCAGCAGGTCAAGGGAAGCTCTACTTCTCCACTGCTCTGCCCTAGCAAAACTTCTTCTGGAACCTTGCATCCTGTTCTGGTCTTCCCAGTTCAAGAGAGACAAGGACAAGGACTGCACAGAGTCCAGTAGAGAGCTCTAAGATGATTAGAGGACTGGAACATCTACCTTATTAGGATACATTGAGGGATCTGGGTGTCAGGAGGATGAAGTCAGACTCAGTGGCAGGACAAGGGGCAATGGACACAAATTGGAAGACAAAAGGCTCCATGTAAAAGGAAGAGAGGGTGGCAGAGCACTGGAACAGGCTGTTCAGAGAGGTTGCAAAGTCTCCATCTCTGAAGGCATTCAAAACCCATCCAAATGTGTTCCTGGGTGATTTATTAGAGGTGATCCTGCTCTGGTATGTAGATTGGACCAGATAACCTCTAGATGTCCCTTCCAACCAGTATAACCCTTCAGTATAATAAAGAATAAGAAGTCATCTAGGCCAAGATTTCTGTTTCCTGTCTGTGAGAGACTAAATCTTGTCTCTCTTGATGTGACTCAACAAAGATAAAATCACCTTTGCTGCTTGCCCAGAAAATAGCTGATGTGTACTAGGCAGACACCACTGGAACGACTCTTGGGAAGGTGCATAGATAAAGACTGTTCAACAGAATGCAGCTGCCCTGGAAATGATGGGCAGAGGCCACTGCCATTGATACTCTCTGGAATATGCATATTCACCACCTGGACTCATACCTAAAAACTGTATAAAAGATCTGAGCAACTACTGGTTCAGGAGAAGGAAAACACAGAAGGAATGCCGCTGAGAAGGAAAACATGAGAGAAGGCAAAGACCGGGGCAATGCTGCTCTGGAGAAAAACAGAGAGAATACCAGGAGAGAAAAAAACAACAGAGACACCACCATATAGCCTGGAAGAAGCAGACCAAGAGGTACCCTCTCTCCGTGTCCTAAATTCCACCTGCTACAACTCATGGAGCTGAAGAGGCTACTCAGAGGACAGCACAGCCAACAAGGATGACCTCTCCTCTACAGCCAAAGCTGCGGCACCCTTCGTCTACAGACCCAACATCTCTTCTACATCCAAAAGCTGCAGCATCCTTCCTCCACAGACCCAAACTGTCTTGGGGGTGAGGGGTGTGGTAATTACACTCCATTCCTCTCCTCTTTCTCACTCTCTATTCTCTCTCTCTCTCCTTCTGATCCATCCACTTTATTTGTGTAATAAATAGTCTAGTTGTTGATATTTTGGCCTCGTTTGTGTCTCTAATTTCATGACACAGGAATAGGGGGAATGGAATGAAGCTGGAGGTGGGGAGATTCAGGCTAGATGTGAGGAGGAGGTTCTTCTCCATGAGAGTGGTGAAACCCTGGAATGGGTTGTCCAGGGAGGTGGTCGAGGCCCCGTCCCTGGGGGTGTTTAAGAGCAGGCTGGATGAGGCTCTGGCCAGCCTGATCTAGTGTGGGGTGTCCCTGCCCATGGCAGGGGGGTTGGAACTAGACGATCCTTGTGGTCCCTTCCAACCCTGAATGAAACTATGAAACTATGAAACTGAGTCGCTTTCCCTCTCTGGACCAAGACACTGTCTCTTAAACATTATTTTCTTTTGGCTGGTTAACTATCAAATTTCCATCAAAATCTACAATCCCTCCAGAAGTCTGGAAAACAGGTAGTCAAATCCAGCTACACACAAATGAGGTAGTTCAGCGGGTGTTTTGAGGGTATATTGGTTTGTTTGGTACCACAGTACATTATGGTACTTCCTGCACAGGTTATAAGAAGAACTAGGTACAGAGGAATTCTTCACAAATTTTTCTTAAAAAATTAGGGTGATGTTAAATCCTTTCTAGTAGGAAAGCAATAAACCAATCAAGATTTAATTTTGTCATCACTGTTTTGTCACAAAATAGGATATGGTTCTTTTGGACAGAATCTGCTGCCCAGTTTCTATTTACTGTTACACCCAATAGCCATCAGGAGTGACAATCACATTTCAGCCTGGAAAACTAGCATGACTTGGATGCCTGTATCAACTGAGATCCCCTTATCCCCAGTTAGGTAACATATGTGAACTTGTTCCTTGTAGTATACTAAAATGAAATCAAGAGGACAACAGTTATGACACAGCTACTTCAGTTATTCAGGAAAAGTAAAGGGAAACAAAACTTGCAGATTGGTCCAAATGTCTGAGAATGCCTCTGTCATTTTTCAAGAAGATACCTCTACTCACAAAACAGAATCACAGAATCACAGAAACATTCAGATTGGAAAAGACCCTCAGGAACACCATGTTCAACTGATAACCCCACTCTACAAGGTTCACCTCTAAACCATATCCCCAAGCACCACATCCAAACGACCTTTACACACATCCAGGGTTGGTGACTCAACAACCTCCCTGAGCAGCACATTCCAATGACTGATCTCTCTTGCCATGAAATTTTTTTTCCCTAATGTCTAGTCTAAACCTACCCAGCCACAGCTTGAGGCTGTGCCCCCTTGTTCTGACACTAATTACCTGTGAGAAGACACCAGCACCAGCATACTTAGTCTTTTAGCTTCATTAGCTTGTGGCCTGCCAAAACCCTGTGTTCAATGCATATATGGCACCCAAGCAAGTACAAGGCCTCATATCTTCTGTATGCTGGCAATACAGTGATATATCTCATCAGACAGAAGAGCACTAGAGCAGTTGGAAGACTTACCGGAAAATCCACTTAGAAGAACAGAACTGAGTACTATCATACTAGAGAGAACCACAGTAATATGCATGGATGAAGAAGGACTAGATCAGAACTTTCCTTATCACTTACTCCTGACAAATTACTACAATTAAATTCAGACTATGGGGTTGTGAGGTTTGTTTTGTTTTGTTTAGGTTTGGTTTGTTTTGTTGCTTTGCTTTGGTTTGGATTTTGGTTGTTGTTTGACAGTACTAACTATACCTTAATGTTCAACACTTGGCTGGAATCAGTAATGCCTTTACCATGACATATTAAGAGTCATTCAGAAAGAAAGCTGGCAAGGATTGTTGATCTATACTGACCTACAACGTCAGGCATCTATTTAAGTAAGCAGTAACCCTTGCAGTGGGATTGTGATCAAAATTTTACTGGATAGGATCAAGATTATACTACCTAGATTGTTCTTCAAATACACAGTACTGAATTGAATAATTTATTTTTTTTTTAACAAAATTATATATTAACAGAAATAAATCACTTTTCAGAGAACACAGCAGATGAAGAAATTAGATTAGTCAGTCTCTTACTAGTTTAAGAAAAGGAGAGAGATACTGACTGGCTAGGACTGTCTCATCCTGTGTTCACGGGTGACATGCTACTGTTGTACTTGCTGTGTGTTCCATGTGATAGATAAATCATACTGCTTCATCAAGTTTATTCAATGATAATGTACAGAACTAAAGGGAATGCAGGGATAAGCTGTGACACACTTCTCTAAAGCACATGAGGAAAAGAAAGTCAATTATTTAACTAAATTAATAGCTATCTTTCCAGTACTAAAAAGTATGCACCTACTATTCACATGATAACCAAACATACTGGAAAAGAAGTAACGGTGCCTTGACCCACAGTTCGTTCCACGTTTTCCCTTTCTACAATATGTATTTTTTTGTATAAGACTTAAATAAACATTTTGTTTAAACAGACCCTTCAGTTTAGAGGGATGGTTTATGCTTCCCAGTTTAAACAATTACAGTGGTGCATACTTGACTAATGGATTGCCTTAGCAAACCTTAACAATTCACAAACTCGAGAAAACATCACAGGAGCAAAAACACCAGTGTTTGAACTAAACATTGTCAAACTGAAGAGGAGCCATAACAGCAGGGGGATCATTCTTGAAGTCCCTTCTACAAAATTAGCCAGAGATGGGAGTACATATGTAGAAGAGACATTTGCATATATTAGCATGAGCTCCAAAAGATTAATGGGTATGTTAATGACTTCTTAGGACAGCAATGTATATGGATCAATGTGTGTTATATAAGACCATATCCAAACCCTGTTTGGCATGCATGAACATTGCAAAATTACTTCCTCATGCACCAGGCTGTAAACAAATGCCTTTTTGCTCCCTAAAATCTTCAAACTGGTCTTAGAGAGTTTGAATCTGTTATTTTCAGTAATACTATGATCATTCACTTCAATACAAAAATGCATGTATCTGAGCTGAATACAAATGGCAGTTTTTACTAGGGTTATTCCAGACAAATCCTGTTTCCAGGATACCTTAATTGATGATCTGGACAAGGGGATTGAGTCCATCATCAATAAATTTGAGGATGACATCAAGCTGGGTACAGGAGTTTATCTGCTAGAGGGTAGGAAAGGTCTGCAGAGGCACTTTGACAGGCTGGACAGATGGGCAGAGTCTAACGGCATGAGATTTAACACATCTAAGTGCCAGGTTCTACACATTGGCCACAACAATCCCATGCAGTGCTACAGGCTGGGATCGGAGTGACTGAAGAGTGGCCAGGTAGAAAGGTAGCTGGGGGTACTGATTGACAGGTGGCTGAACATGAACCAGCAGTGTGCCCAGGTGGCAAAGAAGGCCAAGGGCATCCTGGCCTGCATCAGGAACAGTGTGGCCAGCAGGAGCAGGGAAGTCATTCTGCCCCTGGACTCAGCACTGGTTAGGCCACACCTTGGGCCCTGTGTCCAGTTCTGGGCCCCTCACTTTAGGAAAGCTGCTGACTTGCTGGAAGGTGTCCAGAGAAGGGCGACAAATCTGGTAAGGGGTTTGGAGCACAAGCCCTATGAGGAGAAGCTGAGGGAGCTGGGGTTGCTTAGCCTGGAGAAGAAGAGGCTCAGATGAGACCTTATTGCTGTCTACAGCTACCTGAAGGGAGGTTGTAGCCAGGTGGCGGTTGGTCTCTTCTCCCAGGCAACCAGTGCCAGAACAAGAGGACACAGTCTCAAACTGTACCAGGGGAAATTTAAGCTGGATGTTAGGAAGAAGTTCTTCACCGAGAGAGTGATTGGCCATTGGAATGGGCTGCCCAGGGAGGTGGTGGAGTCACCATTACTGGAGTTGTTTAGGAAGAGAGTGGATGAGGCACTTGGTGTCATGGTTTAGTTGATTAGATGGTGTTGGTTGATGGATTGGACTTGATCTCGAAGGTCTGTTCCAACCTTATCAATTCTATTCTATTCTATTCTATTCTATGCTATGCTATGCTATGCTATGCTATTGAGATGCACAAAATTTATTACCTCAATAAACATACAAACTCATGTCATCAGAAAACACATGAATATGTTTCTAATGACACTTTAATTCATGCAATTAGAAAGTAAAACATGTATTTCTCAATCGCAGAAACACGGAATCACAGAATTTTTTATGTTGGAAGCACCTTATATTTCCAACCACCATGACATGGGCTGGGTCACCTTCCACTAGATCAGGTTGCTCAAGGTCCCATAGCCTTGATCATTTCCAGGGTGGGGGCATCCGCAACTTCTCCAGTCAACCAGTTCCACTCTCTACCATGCTCACAGTGAAGTATTTTTCCCTTGTATATAATCTAAATCTACTCTCAGTTTACAGCCACTACTCCTTGTCCTATCACTACACTCCCCTGTAAAAAGCCATTCTTCAGCTTTCCTGTAGGCCCCCTTTCTAAGTACTGGAAGCCTGATACAAAGTCTCCATGGAGCCTTGTCTTCCCCAGGCTGAACAAACTGAGCCTGTGTCTTTACAGAAGAGGTGTTCCAGCCCTCTGATTGCCTTCATGGCTCTCCTCTGGACTCACTCCAGCAGATCTATGTCCTTACTATGCTGGAGGCCCCAGAGCTGAATGCAATACTATAGATGGCATCCTCCTTCCCCTCCCAACTGCTCATTATTCAGTCTCCTTCATCACTAGTTTTCTCAGGATCCCACGTTTTAGTACAGCCTGTCTATATGAGTACTCTAGAAAAGCATCACCATTTGTTTTACCTAAGGCAAAACAAACTATATGCATACATATACAGTGGATATATTACATCCTTAGAAAAACAACCCAAAAGCTGATAGATTCTCTTCAGAAAAACAACCTATCCTTTTGATAATTTCACTATACATCCTGGGCCATATGTTTTATTTGTGTTGGTTTGGGGGTTAGAGGTTTTTTCCCCTATTTTTGTTTTTATTCCCTCTTGAAAGAATAGAGCAAGCTCTATTATGCATGGATTTGGAAAGTACAATCAGCCTAAAGTTGCAGGTCTTTCAGGACTGACATGTCCATCTGTCAGTTCACAGCAGGAGAACAATAGCAGCTTCAGTATAGACACAACAAGCTCACACAATCCTTCCACAGCCAGACAGAAAATAGGCCTTAGCTGATAGCTAGCTGCCTTTGAAACTCCAGACAGATGTTCCTGTGTAACACCAGGATCAATTGCTGCCTTCTTGTTTCTGTCTTTTCAAATTCTTCATTTGTTCACAGCAACCAAAAACACAGGCAATTTACTGTTTGTAACCTCTACAGAGATTTGGGAAAATGAGATTTCAGAACTCAAGACACAGGAAGCATAGCATACACTAATTTGCAATTTTTCTGCTCTTGGGACCTATTTTAAAAGTAGATGATCCATAAAGCCTGACAAAGACTGTGCTTGTATTTGTATAATGATTTTCTAGAGCTATGCTCGGTAGCCTCCAAAGACTTCCATAAATCTGTTTAACAGACAGCACATATTGTATTGCTTCTCTACTCTTGGGAAAAAAACCAAAACACATTAAAAAAAACCACACTTTGATTATATTTTTTCCACTTCATATTTAAAGATCCTGAAAAGCTCTAGATGGAAAAATTATTTGTAAAACACTCTAACTGGCTATGCAGAAAAACTGGCAAAGCACTGGTGAGATTTCAAGTAAAAGAGTTACTGATAACACTCAATGAATTTACATGCCTAAAAATAATCTCACCATAGCCACATGTAAAACTTTTGTCTCAGCAATATATGTTCGTTTTTTCTCCTTGACATTGAGTCTCATTAGGTTTTGATTATACCAAATTTGCAGCACTGGCTCCTTCACAATTCCCACATTTTCCAGAAGTAAACAAATGGCTTATTCTAAACAACAGGACTGTGCCAGCATCCTGTGCCGTACTGTAAAGTTTTCCCCACTTGGGAATAGGCTTCTAAAACAAGTTTAAGAGCTAGAAACTGGAGGCACAATGAAAATGGACACCTTGGAGTACCTTCAGAAATCAATGCCAGGATTTAAAACTGAGCAAATCCCAAATTAAGCCAAAGAGGCTCAAACATGAAAAACTTTACAAGGTGACAGCTGATCTGTTAGCTCCCCACTAGTTTTTGTTCAAGGCAGCTATTACCTGTGTTTCCTCTTTTTAATGAATGCAAAGACTGAGAATGTATCAGTTCAAGAAAGTAAAGAAAATTAAGCCTAGGAAGGAGCAAGAATAAAGTACTCAAAAGACAAAGATGGAATAGTAGTACATGCAGATTACTGACAGAAAGTATGCTTAATACGGTATTAGAATTCCAAAGTTCCACTTCAAAAATGTATTAGCTTGTCTCAAATACTTCTCAACATTTTTCAGGCACTGGATGTAAAGTTCTCCTTACAAAAATTATTTCCCATTTTTGAAACTATAAAGAAAATTCATTTTCTTTTCCCATCCTTTAAAGATGTAGTGCAGTCTCACCTAACTAGCAAAAGCAATTAATCATGCATTATTTCTTAGTCCTTTAAAATTTGCTGAGTAGGAATAAGTGTATAAAACTTGAACAAAGAATACCACAAATCCGAAGACATCATATGTATGCAACAGCAAGGGGGGAAAAATGCAAGGAAAACTCTTACAGAGGGAATTTGTTTTAGTTTGGTTTTGGATGGTAGGGACTGTTTGCTTTCTCTGTTTTGAGGCCTGGAATTGCCTGAAGCCATGGATAGCACAGATTGACAAGGAAAAAGAGTGCAGCTGGAAAAGTCAAAGGGTTACAGCAAATCAAATTCCTCACTGGTAAGCAACAGGAGTCAAAACTACCACAAAAGAAAACTAAATCTGAAATACCTGCTATTCACTTGTATCTAAGTCTGTTAATTCAGTTGTCACTTTCCATGTACGTCACCATTTTTTGTGAGGCTAAATCATAATAAATAAGCTCTGTATTTTCCAGGAAGAGGTGCTTTCCTCAATAGCAGATTATTTTAAGCATACTTGAATTGACTTCTCATTCTGCCAAACAGGCTATGTTCTGCCTATAAAGTCAAATTCTAAAAGGTCAATTTCTGCTGTTTAGAAAGATTAACTTAACTGACTTAGTTGATGCAAACTTACCCTCCACCTTCAGGTGAACACTACAGCTTTCCTTCTCTCCTTGCATCAGGGTCCACATACACTAGAACGGGACCTGTGCCTCCGGGAAACAGAACAGAGAAATAGTTTTCCCATGTAAATGAGCATCCCCCTCCTTCCTCTGCTCCTTTCCCCTCAAAGATTGCATACACTGATAACATTTGCAGTAAACACAGACACAGACTGAAAAATAAACGTTCATAATACTGAGCATGCACTTGACAGACAACTAGATCCTTACTAAAATTCTACAACTGTTCAGAGGAGAAAGTTTCTAAAGGACTCAATATTGCTACTAGAATCATAGAATCAATAAGGTTGGAAAATACCTCAAAGATCATCCAGGCCAACGTGTCACCCAAGACCTCATGACTACTAAACCATGGCACCAAGTGCCATGTCCAATCCCCTCTTGAATGCCTCCAGGGACGGTGACTCCAACACCTCCCCAGGCAGCCCATTCCAATGGTTAACAACTCTGTCTGTGAAGAACTTTCTCCTCACCTCAAGCCTAAACTTCCCCTGGCTCAGCTTGAGACTGTGTCCTCTTGTTCTGGTGCTGATTGCCTGGGAGAAGAGACCAACCCCCATCTGGCTACAACCTCCCTCCAGGTAAATGGAAGGAGGAACAGTTTTCAAAATAATACAGGTCAGTGAAGAGCCATGACAGTTATAAGGAATGGATTTTTACAAATCTACGTTTTTCCAGGAAAGTTCTCAAATTCATATAGAATCTCCCAGTGGTGATGCAGTACATCTCAAGATATAGCAGGAAATTTTAATACAGTGCTGGGTGAAATGAAGGGCTGGAATAAAATGTGTACCTTAAAGAACAATTTAAATCTGGGATCCTTGCAAAGAATTCTTTTCTTGCATGTATTAGTATAGCCGGTAAAAAATCATCAAACTTCTGCCTAAAATTCTCATAGTCTTGAAGTTTACACTTAATGTGTTTAACACGACATTTAACTGCTGGACTTTACATAAACCAGTACAGTCATAAACCAGCACAGCACTTGTTGATGTCTTTCTGAAGCCTATGTCAGCAATGTACTTCCTTATCTAAATACTTGCTTTAAATCCACATGGAAGTGGATGGAAGTGGATGGAATCCACATGGAAATCCAGATGGAAGACGACTACTCACCAGGAATCTCTCTCTGTCACAGTTCACTTGCAAAGAGTCCTTATTTTGTCAAACAAACAAGAAAGCAACAAACATATAAAATCAGTGTCAGGGGCACTCCCTCAGTTTTATCTTTCATTTCACTGAAATCTTACCCAAATAGAGCCTTAAAAAAAATAATTTAAATAAATCAATAAACAAACAAAACCACTACTTCCCACTGTGTTCTCACACACTGCCTGGCAGAAAGGAATTATCATTCACAGTTTCCAGATGCAAGGAGAAAGATCATAAACTCAATTACAAGATTCATGATGCACCATGCACTTCCACACAGCCGCAAGGGCTGCTCTGCCCACTGCACTGTCACACAAACATCAATCACTCTCCTTCATGTAAATGCAAGAAGTGTGCAGACAGTTCAAAAAGACATGGAAAACTCTGATTCCTCTGGCACAGAAGAACAGTGTGCAGGTCAAGAATGACTGCAGCTTTCATATGAAGTATTGGCATACTCACCACTACATGCTTACCATTCATGTAATTAGCAGCAGTGTGACACTTAGATGTGTGGCATGTAAATGGAGCAGACCCTCCAATTCCCTTTGCCTGAACCAAAACAGCCCTTCAAGCAAAAGTTACTTTCTATTGCCAACAACAAAAAAATGGATGATTCCCCACAGCAGACAAGGATGCAGAAGGCAGACATCCACAGTCACTAGGTAAGTAATTCAGTCTCTGAGTATGTCTCTGTAAAACATACAGCAAATATTTTGATAGGTCTCAGAAGGAGCTAGGCTTAGCTTCTGTGATATCACTTACTCCCCTCTGTTGCCAACTGATTCTTCCGTTAATGCTTTCCCAGGGCATAGCCTTGCACCTGGAAATACTCATATTAATGTGGCCAGTGCCACGTCTCCCAGTCACTTCTCAATCCAGAGTACCATGCATAAGGACCACAGCACCTCATTCCATAACACACTACTTAGATTTCCAGGAACAGACCACCTTATTTTCCTCTTTCCAAAACTAACATTACTGCTACTGTAATCCTGGAAGAAGAGCTACCCAGGGGAAAATCAAATGCTAACAACAGAAGTTGTGAAAACAAAATGGCTTCCTTCCATCTGTGAAACACAACCACTGGGGAGGGTAACAGCGGAATGCTTTGAAGAGGAATCTCCACGTTAACAATTTATTTAGATGTGTCAGACAGACAGTGTCCTGCTGTGCTTGCCTCCAATTATCTGGAAGTAGAAATAAGATGGGGAGCAGATTGCAAAGCTTTGATGTGAAGCAGAGCAAAGCTGGTTTCATGGTATCAGTCATGTCATGGCCTTTACAGGCAGCCAAGGCTGAGATCTGCTCCTAAAACTCTCATACATCTTACAGTGTCCTGTATCCACTAACCTCCTTTGATCAAAATGGTAAGTAGCCTCTTTTGCAGCCAAAAGGAAAGCATCTGGTAGAAGAAAGAGGCCTGAATGTAATCCCAAGGCTGCAGTTTCAGGACCAGCCAAAGTAGTTTGAATGTTTTTTGCCACCCAAAGTGGAACATGAGAGTCCTTCCTCCTTCTGCCCTCCTTCCCATTGTCCTGCACCTGGTCACCCTCCCATAGGCAAGCACATGAAAGACATTCTTAACAAGACATTTGAATTTAAAAGCCTGGATAGTTATCTCTTCAGTTAGTTTTGAGAACGTTTGAAGAGCACAGCTAGGAGCTGAGCCAAAGTATGTCCTCAGTTCTGAGGGTTCTAGAATCTGGCCCACTCTCAAGACACTGTCTCCTACAGCATTTGTATGGTATCCCACAACATTCCCTTTGAGAAGCTGGTGGCTCGTGGCTCAGACAAGGATACTCTTCGCTAGGTTAAAAATTGTCTGAACAGTTGAGCCTGAAGAGCTGTAGCGTTAAATCCAGTTGGCAGCCAGTTACAAGTGGTGTTGCTCAGGGCTCAGTTTTGAAGCCAGTTCTCTTTGATATCCTTATCTGGATGAGGAGATTGAGTACACCCCCAGTAAGATCGCAGATGACATCAAATTGGACAGGAGTGTTGATCTGCTTGAGTGCCCTCTGCAATGTTCTGTGAGGTGATCTAGATAAACTGGATCAATAAGCCAAGGCCAGTTGTACAAAATTTAACAAGGTCAAGTGCCCCTGGTTTCACACCAACCCCATGCAACACCACAGGCTTTGGACAGAGTGGCTGGAAAGCTGCCCAGCAGAAAAGGGCCTGGGGTTGTTGGTTAACAGCTGTCTGAACATAAGCCAGCAGTGTGCTCAAGTGGCGAAGGAAGCCAACAGGATCCTGGCCTGTATCAGGAACAGTGTGGCCAGCAGGACCAAGGAAGTGATTGTGTCCCTGTACTTGGCACTGGTAAGGCTGCACTTCAATCACAGCATTCATTTCTGGGCCCCTCACTACAAGACAGAGGTGCTGGTGTCCAGAGAAAGGCAACAAAGCTGGCAAAGGGCCTGGATAACAAGTTTTATGAGAAGTGGCTAAGGGAACTGGGATTATTTAATCTGGAGAAGACCAGGCTATCCGGAGAAGACCAGGCTAAGGGAAGACTTTATTGCTCTCTACAACCACCAGAAAGGAGGTTATAGTAAGGTGGGGCTCAGTCTCTTCTCCCAAGTAACTAGCAGTAGGAAGAGAAGAAATGGCCTGAAATTACTTCAGGGGAGATTTAGATTAGATATTAGGAAAAAAATATTTACTGAGAAAGTAGTCTGGGATTGGAATAGGCTGCCCAGAGAAGCCATGGAGTCACAGTCCCTGGAGGTGTTAAAAAAAAATAAATATATGTAGACATGGCACCTTAGGACATGGTTTAGTGGCCATGGTGATGTTAACAGACGTCTTTTCCAACCTTAATGATCCTATGATTCTAAGACTGCCCTCTTCAAGCACCACTGGAAACGTATACTTCATCTGTGGGATTTTAAAACATCTCTAATTTGCCCCCTTGTAACACTTTTTGTTGTATCATTTGACAGAAGTCAGGGTCACATGTTGTGCGTTTTGGGTTTGGGTTTATTTTGATTTTTTTCTGAATACTGTAGATGGCTCTGCTTTCTATTAGGCTTGCAGTAGTGAGTAAATACACAGCTTTGGTGATTGCTCATGCTAAGGCTTTCTGCAGTCATGGGAGAAGATGAAACAGAAACTCTTTCACATTTAGGGGAGACTTACCTAAAAATGTTATTGAACAGTACAACACTTTAACATAAACAAAACCATTTTCTTATTGAGTAACACAAAATGCACTACTTTGTTAAAATAATTTGTTAATTAATTAATGAGAGAATTCTAGCATCATGTGTCCTAAATATTGTAACATGGACATATTGACAGCATTCTGTGCAGAAACCAACAAATGAACACAGTTGACAAATATGTGTATAAAATTTTCCCATTTTAGGGACAAATGTATATTTCACACATTTTAGTCAGAAAATGTGATGTTTCTGTGGAATATTATACCTTGTGCCTTCCACCTATTGTTCAAGAAAACTAAGTTTATTAAAGCACATGATAATAACTCTTAACAATTTGCCCACCTACTCTTTTTTTTTTTAGAATGCTTAATGTTAAAACATAATGCTACATCTTTCATTTCCACTATGCATGCATCCATGATCTGCCAGAATACCATGTGTACTTTAAATACTGGTTTAGCATTACAAGTGTAACTAAAGAATAGAAATTTAAATGGCCTCAACTTATCCACCAGGTAGCAAACTAATTTATCTGACCATACCTAACCACTTTAAATGTCCCAAACGATAAACCACTTCTCTTGTGTGATTTTTAAATCTAGGGAGACAGCACATACAAAATCTCCATTTTGAAACACAGTTTTGAATATCAGCAGAAGCTCTTCAGTGGCCAAACAACCATGAAAGCAAAAAAATTATTTGCCTCATAATATCTGAAAACTCCTAAAGGAGCATGTCAATATGGCTTCAAAGCAGACTTGACACCCAAGCTTCAAAAGGGTAGATACCCTCTGAAGCTAAATTCTCTCCTGATAAGAACTACCAAGAGCTAGCCACTACAGAAAACAGACCTTTATCCTTCTAAGTGATAACAAAGTAAATTATGGTATTGGAGGAACCTTCTGTCCCAATCTAGATAAAGAAATCTTTTTTAAAGATAAGATTTCATTTGCATCATTGCAAGAGAATTGGTAAGCTGGTCTCTGAAGAGGTCAGAGAATTTACACAAACACACACACAAAAAACCAAACACCCAAATGCAACAAAACACTCCACAGTTTTATACAGAATTTGCAAGTTTTCAAGAAAGTAATCTATTTCTCACAAATTTACTGCAAGTTGGTAATAATAAATACAATATTTCTAGTAACATGAGATAAAGAGGAAAAGATTCCTGCAATTCTGGGAGTAACAGAAATGTATGAAGTCATACTGAATACTGAAAACCAGGCATATTAACAAATACAGTCTAAGTACAACAACAGGATTCAATCCAGCAATGACTATACTGTGAGTAAGCCACAACTGATCAAAGAGCAGCTCAGTGGCACTCTGCTGACCACACCAATCCTGAAACCAGCCTGTGTTGGATCCTGTTGGAAATGGTGAGGTGTTTCAGTTCACTGGGTGAGAAGGCCTTTAACAGAGCCACAAATCCTTGCTCTTACCCAAGTACGGCATGATTTACCTTCCCAGAAAAATGTTATCCATTGGTTTTTTTTCCTGGATACAACCACCCTCCTTACAAAAAAAAAAAAATTTAAAAAAAATCCCTGCCCCTTCTCCTGATGAGATGTCAAGTTAATCTGATCTTTTTCTTTTTAGCTCTTCCCTCCATGTCAAACTTCTGCTACATGTGTTGGAGAATATCTGTCAGGGCTATAGTTTTAATTAATCCTCACGAGGCCACTTTATACACTAAACACTGCAAAGCTCAGTTCTCACTAGCTACAGGATAAATCCAAAACAGTCTCCAAGACATTCTAGAATTTAAACCCATTCACCAAAGAGTTGGTTTTAAAACAGATTAATGAAAGGCCACAGGGACAATGAGAGGGCTGGAGCATCTCTCCTATGAAGACAGACTGAGAGAGTTGGGCTATTCAGTCTGGAGAAGAAAAGCCCCAGGGAGAACCTTATTGTGACCTTCCAGTATCTGAAGAGGGCCTACAAGAAAGCTGGTGAGGGACTTTTTAGGGTGTCAGGCAATGACAGACTATGGGGAATGGAAAGAAAAATAGAAATGGGTACATTCAGATTGGGTGTTAGGAAGAAATTCTTCACCATGAGGGTGGTGAGACACTGGAACAGCTTGCCCAGGGAAGTGGTGGAAGCCTCAACCCTGGAGGTTTTTAAGGCTATGCTGGATGCAGCTCTGAGCAACCTGATCTAGTGTGAGGTGTCCCTGCCCATGGCAGGAAGGTTGGAACTTGATGATCCTTGGGTCCCTTCCAACCCTAACAAGCCTATGATTCTATGGTTCTAAGATTTCCAATACACATATATTTCTATGCCTGTGCATCTGTCACCTGCATCTCTGGCAAGCAAAGCTTCATGGACCTTGAATTAACTGCATCAGTAACTTAAAAGTATTTTCAATGCTTAGGGAAATAAAAACATATAAACACACACAAAAACAAACAACAAAACAAGTAAAAAAAAAACCACACACAGAAAAAGAAACAACACCTGGTAGTATGAAACCAGGTTAGATCCCAGTGTATTTGAGAAAAAAAATCTGGTAAACTGAAGTCAACAAACATTACTCCCTTACTTATAAAAGATCAAGTCCTAACAATTCCTACTACAGTCTATAGATAAAGACTATTGCTTCTTAAAATATTTAACCAGTCTGAATAGTCACTTAAAGATAAGTTAACCCCATGGTTTCAAGTATTTAAACATATTCAGTCTGCTGAAGGCATACTCTTAAAAAAACCCCAAACTGCAGCCCATTTCCTTTGATGTAGACATATATGCAACAGCCACTAGTGAATGGCAACATTTACACATGAAGTAACTTTTAAAAAAGTGTACTTCAATTATAACCAGGAACCTGGTTCTATTTCTGGTTCTTTATGACCCAGGAAACTAATTCAAAACAATTTTACCAAGTAAATCTTTACAATCTGACATTAGTAATGAAAAAAAAAACCTGAAAATTTTGCCTAGAGAAACTAAATAAATCACATTTTCTCAACTAGCACAGGAGAGCCTTTTCTCATAACTCATCAGGAATGGATTAGTAATTATAGAAAACAATTTATTTATTTTTAAATCTTGCTCTGACAATCTGTTTGGAAAATCAGCATAAGTTCAAGTAAATATTCTTAGGCAAGCGCCAAAAGCAAAAGATAAGCTAGAGATAGATGAATGCTACCTTTAATACTAGCACGTTTAAGAAAAACAAGATTACTTCCCTTTGATCTGTGACCAGAAGGAGTCAGGGACAGCAAGCAGTGCATCTTCCCCTGATTTTTACTGGAGTCATTGGTTTTCAGCTCCTTGGAAACAACCAAGCCTTGAATGTAAGGAATGTCTCATGATGATAATGGATACATCACATACTTCCCAATATGCTAGCAAATACCATGTAATTCTCTCTCACTAGTCATACTGTGAATTATGTTTTCAAAACCAGCTGGTAACTAGGTGGGTAGTTAAAACCAGCTCATGTAAGCTGACACCTAAAATTAGAATAGACAGAAAGTTAGCCTCTGAAATAAGTCTAAGGAGACAATGGGGAAGCAGCCAGCCTGCCAACCCACTCCACAGCACTGATGGCTCAGCAGCTAGCTCTTTGATGGGCTGGAGTTTCTTTCACCAGTCCCAAAACATGAACACTCTTCACACACAGAACTGTGCCAGAAGGCTAGTTGCAGACAACAGCCTGAAATTCTGATTAAATCATGGGCAGATGTGATGCTTTACACTTTTCAGACTCTTTGAACATTTTATGTTGTTCATATATTTAAGAAGTCACATAAAATCAGTCTTACTCCTCAGCACAGGCATCAAAAACACAAACTCCTCACTCCCAACTGCAGGCACCAGCTAAGAGAGCACAGAATCAGGTTTCATCAACTATTTTCTCCTCTTCCTGACTCTCTTACTCTCGGCATGAGCAGGTCAGCTTCATTAAAAGGGAAACTTCTCCAATGCCTCTCCCTCGGGTTAATTCTTTACCCTAGTTGTCAGGGGACACCACTTGGAAGTGGTGACCACACATGGGTTTTCCAGATGGCAGAGAGATGTTAACACAGGTCATCCATTTTCAGTGCAAGCATCCCAAGTGGCATGCAAAGAGAGGCGATCATACTACAACTTGTATGGGGCAGGGCACAGATCTTTTACCTACATGTCCTCAGGAGAAGATCCCATGTTGGTACATATGAACAGCACCCACCAGCCAGCTAATTCCACCCCAAAGGTAAGCCGGAGAGAAGCAACTATTTCCATGGTCTACTTCTGCAAGCCTCACCACTCCCTTGCAGACTTCTACTGACTCTACAAACACTGCAGGCCCTCAACTCAGGCAATGTGCATCAGGTGCTGAATTTTTCAGTTCTGCATAGGATCTGTATACAGAGCTGCTTTGAAGTTGTACCCAGCATTTTTATAACTTGATATACTGGTATATCAACTTCCGGCAGAATTTTAGAGCAAGCCATTTTGAAAACAAATTTATGGAAGAAAAATGTAGTCAAGAGAGAAAATTATTCTGTTTTCTCTAACATACATGAGTCATATAAGTTATCCTACAGGCAGAACAGCTAACTGCTAGAAACAACTGATTATTCACTCCTTTTACTATTTAGCAAAAATCATTCCACACTTGGATTGGAAAACCATAACATGAATTAAAACCTTGCTTGATATTTCTAGCATTCTGTATCTATACTTTGTATTTTTACTCTATTTACAAAACCACTGGTTTTTGCAAAATAATGGTAAGTCTACACTACTCAGGCGTAGTTTTCATTTTCTAACATGGAAATTGGTTATATCAGCTAATAAACTATTGTACTATCTATTTTTTTATGATAAATATCCAGATGTGTCTCTAGAAGATTATATTTAAATCAATGTATTATGAAGACTTTGTTTCACAGCATAACTCAGTACACAGGATTTCAAAGCACTACATCAGTTCGATCTTGTTTTAATTTTCTATGCAATAAGGGATCCCAAACAAAAGTAATTTGGTAGGCAAGTGCAGAAAAGACAAGGATTTAAATTGTTTCTGGTATTTGGTGTTTTGTTTTGACTTTTTTTTTGTGAAACTGCAAGATCATGCTGGAAAGAAAAGACTTAAAAATCAGACAGGCCACTATTGACATTGCAAGTGCTCAGCTAATGAGATCATGCCAAAGCCAGCACCTATAATGCACAATGGAATGACAATGACAAAAGCTTCAAAAAACTTATTTTTCCTTCTGGCCTGAAGAAACTGTCTATTGCTGCTGGGAATACACCTTTTAAAGAAATCAAATACACATGTAGGTATTTCAGCCTGGAAATAAGACATGGCAGGTATAAATAAAGCAATCCCCCAGCTGACACAGTTTATTATTGAAGAGTAATATACCTAGAAAAATGATGTGGATTTACAGACGTTCTCAATTACATTCAGGACTTCAAGAATGTCTCATTTTATACAAGAGACGTCTCCAAGTTTGTGAGGGGGAAAAGCTCTAGGACATAGTTTGCTGCCAACGGAAACATGCGTGGGGCCCACCTGACCAGCAATACTGGTATTTAGGTGACTGTGCTGCAGGAAGAACTATCCCAAAACAAGCTCACCAGGGTATGAAGCACAGCCACAGATGCACTGGTGATAGTGACTGACAGGAAAGCAGGGCTGCTGCTCAGCTCATTTCAATCACTCTTTTTTAATTATTACTATTGTTATTTGGTTGGACCTTCTAGAGTTCTTAAAGTGTAACATCTTAAAAGAGGCTTCAATATTCACGAGTACCTGTATGGTGCACATATTAACCCAGAATCTGAAATATGAAAGCAACAGTTTTGTCAGATGGCCTCTATGCAAATATACACAGATACAGCTAATCTTCTGAACAGCAAGTAAAATGGGTCCTGCACTTGGGTTGTGGTTGTCCCTGGTATCAGTACAGGCTGGGTGCTGAGGGGATTGAGAGCAGCCTTGCAGAGAAGAGCTTAGGGGTACTGGTGAATGAAAAGCTGAACATAAGCCAGCTGTTGAGGCAGGTCCAATGGAGAGCCACAAAAATGATCAGAGAGCTGGAATACCTCTCCTGTAAGGACAGGCAGAGAGAGTTGGGTTTTTTCAGTCTGGAGAAGTGAGGGGCCTAGGAAGACCTTACTGCAGCCTTCCAATACTTAAGTATTGCAGCCTATGAGAAAGATGAGAAAAGAGTTTTTTAGCAGTACCTTTTCAGTTAAGACAAAGCATACTGGCTTTAAACTGACAAAGGTTAGATTTAGACTAGACGTAAGTATTACTTTTTTTTACAGTGAAGGTGGTGACATTCTGGAACAGGGTCTCAGAGAGGTTGTAAGATGCCCTATCCCTGGAAACATTCACAGTCAGGCAGGATGGGGCTCTGAACAACCTGACCTAGTTGAAGATGTCCCTGTTTATTATTGGGGGTTGGACTAGCTGACTTTTAAATGTCATTTGCATTCTATGATTTTGAAAGAGATTCATACCTTAGGGGCTTTAATGGAAGAACTGATATGTAATTCAGGCAATATGACTTCCCTGAAACAATTCAGTGTTGAATTACAATTTATTTTTCAGGGAAGAAAAAACATAATCTTGATATTGTAATTGTCCACACATTGCCCATATTTCCTACTGACACCATACACCAAATAAATACACTACAGTGTATAGAGTTCTCGGTCCACTATAGATTTCTCTGGTCACAATCAGTGTCATCTTTGATTCACAGACATTAGTAGAGTATTCCAGCAGCAGTAGTACCACTGCCAAATACACGATATAATCTCTACTCCTAGACAGAGCAGCTATTTCTAACATTCAGGAACTGCACTTCTCCCTGGGCATACACCTGTGCTGAGAACTAACACTGACCTGATCATCTGCTACAACCCTCTATTCAGAGTGCTCATCCACTTTTCTGAGCAACCTGTTCCAGGGTCTCATCACCCTTACTGTAAAGAATTTCTTCCTTATATCCAGTGTAAATTTATCCTTGTTCAGTTTAAAGCCACTAGTCCTCATCCTAGCACTACAAGGCTGCTATATGACATCCTGATCTCCAAGCTGGTAGAGTATGGGTTCAATGGAGGGACCATTCAGTGGATAAAGAAGTGGCTTGATGGCTACAACCCAAGAGTGGCTGTCAGTGGGTCCATGCCCAAGTGGAGGCCCTCAGGGATCAGGACTGGGACCAGTCTCGTTTAACATCTTTGTTGGCAACAAGGACAGTGGCATTGAGTGCACCCTCAGCAGGTTTGCTGATGACACCAAGCTGTGTGGTGCAGCAGACATGCTAGAGGGAAGGGATGCCATCCAGAGGGACCTTGACAGGCTGCAGAGGTGGGCCCATGGCCTTCTGGAACAAGTCCAGAGAAGGGCCACAAGGATGATGAGAGAGCTGGAGCATCTCTCCTATGAAGACAGACTGAGAGAGTTGGGGCTATTCAGTCTGGAGAAGGGAAGCCTCCAGGGAGACCTTATTGTGGCCTTCCAGTATCTGAAGAGGGCCTACAAGAAAGCTGGTGAGAGACTTTTAGGGTGTCAGGTAGTGATAGGACTAGGGGGAATGGAACAAAAATAGAAATGGGTAGATTCAGACTGCACGTTAGGAAGAAATTCTTCACCATGAGGGTGGTGAGGCACTGGAACAGTTTGCCCGGGGAGGTGGTGGAAGCCTCATCCCTGGAGGTTTTTAAGGCCATGCTGGATGTGGCTCTGATCTAGCAAGAACTGTCCCTGCCTATGGCAGGAGGGCTGCAACTAGATGATCCTTGGGTCCCTTCCAACCCTAACAATTCTATGACTCTGTGATTCTATAAGGTCTCCCCACAGCCATCTTTTTTCCAGGCTGAACAACCCCAATTCTTGCAGCTTGTCCTCGTCAGGGAAGCACTACAGCCCTCTGATGATCGCTGTTGCCTCTTTGCACGTGCTCCTGTTCAATATCCTTCTTGTGTTATAGGCCCTAGGACTGAATGCAGTGCAGTCACAAGAGAACAGAGTAGAGTGGGAGAACCACCTCCCTCATCCTGATGGTCATACTTCTTTTGATGAAGCCAGGATGTACTTGGCCCTCTGGGCTTGGGATTGTGATGACCCAGGTTCAGAACCTTGCACTTGGTTTAGCTGAACTTCATGAGGTTGGCATGGACCCACCTCTCAAGCTTGTCCTGGTAACCCTAGTTTAAAGCCCTCCTCACTAGACTGGAAAACTTGTGGACAATGATGTTCTTCCCCTTTTGTGGTAGTTTGAGGTTATGCCTTTAAAATTTTTTCACAGATCTTGAACAGAAAGTAGTAAAAATGTAAATAAATCACTACTGGGTGTGAAAAAGAAAATAATGATAGTACAAAACAACCCCATTGGAAGAGATAAGGGACTTAAGCTAGTTGTACCAAAAACAATCTCTCTCCCCCTTCTTGCTTCCTCGGGCTGGGAGATTCTAACTTGCTTCTGTTTGACCTTGGCTGCATTTCACTGACTGGTATTGACTTCTCTGCTTCTGTTTCTTGTCCCTTTTGTACAACGGGGTAAGGGGGAGGCAGGGAGGGAGAAGACAGTAGCTTCCCCCGGTCCTTGGCCAGGGGGGCTCTTGTGCTGTTTATTAGTTGTAAATACCTGTAAATATTGTGAATACTGTCTATTTTGTATACATTAATTGCATGTCATTGCACATTGTAGTTTTGATTGTAAAAGCAGATTTTATTTGCTTCCAGCTGAGCTGTCTGGCAAATTTAATGTTGGGGGGAGGATTTTTCAACCCACCACACCTTTTCTGAAAGATGTAACCCATTAGCCCCCAGAAGACTAGATTTCTCAAAACAAGTCCTATGGCATAGGTAGCCAGAGCCTTGTTCATGACACCACTTAGTGATTTCCCCAATTCTATCAGCTCTTTCAATCCCCTTTAACCTGGAGGGTTGATGAAAAGACAACCTGTGCTCCCAAGTCCTTCACCACCACTCCCATTGCCTTATAGTCCTCTCTTGATGTTCTTCAGATTCCTTTGAAATTACTTCACATGGGACACATCCATGAAGTTATGTTTCCTTTCAGGATGACTTTCACTTCAGAACTGCCATTAACCAGACTGACTTGAGCAAACTGCCCACATTTCTGTTTTTATCTGTTGTCATTCCATTAATTCTCTATGTCAGTGTCAGGGAAAGGAATGATTTTCTATCACTGGTTGTTTGAAATTTTCATGGAATGTTCTTTTCTGTCACAGTTCAAAC
This sequence comes from Melanerpes aurifrons, assembly GCA_011125475.1. NCBI lineage: Eukaryota > Metazoa > Chordata > Aves > Piciformes > Picidae > Melanerpes > Melanerpes aurifrons. The sequence goes on from WWNC01000003.1 coordinate 7,509,882, forward strand.
AAAAATTTATTAGAAGTGTCCTAAAGCATCCTTGCCCTGGAATTCAGGCTAACCACAGGGGTCCTTTCAGGCCTTGCAAGCTCTGGATTTGTGACTCTTTGTTGGCAGGGGTAATGTGATCTTTGGTTTACATCACCAATAAAAATAACAGTGAAGAGCCAGCAGCTTATCTGCAAATTCAGCTAAACAACGACAACTCCACATTTACAGTTACAATAGGCACCTGTCATTCAGCCAGGTCCTTTGATTTTTGCTTTGATTTACTTCAACAAAATATAAAAAAGCACTGAAAATTTAAATACTTGATCAAAGCCTATTACATCTTGATCCATCAACTAAGCTTGTCACTTCATGTAAAAACATTATCAAGTTAATTTTATCAGATGTGTTTTCCACAAACCCTTATCAGTTAGTATTAGTTTTATACACTTCTTCCAGTCCCTATTAATTCAACCCCATCATACAGAGCACAATGTCCTTCCCTAAAGATTGGCTTTTCCATCATTTCCATCCAGCCCACACAGCACCTTTTCCCTCAAAGAGGCAGATTGTTGGTTTTAGACAGCATCCACTGCTTGAAGAGCAACATATTGCTGCCTACCACAACCTTACAGAGGCCAGGCTGAAGCTGGTAACAATGGGAGCCAGCAATCATTTCTGGTGTACCACTGCACTCCACCATCAATCTGCTTTTACTTGCCTGGGCAGCAACAGCAATCTGACTGCTCAGGGCTGACAGCGCAGTCCACCCACCCATCTGCACATTCATCTGTCTTCCTAACATTTCCTCCTCAGCAGCCCATAACAAAACCCAATTCCAGCCCACAAGTCTGTGTTGTACAGCATTAAGTCATCACAAGTAAGTTAATAAACTACAGACAAAACACATCGTATTCTAGTCTCTGAAATGTCTCCAGAAGTAAAACAAATAAATAAATTAACTGCAGGTAGAGATGACGAGGATAGAGGTAGACACAGCATTAACAGAACAGAGAACTCACCACTCAGCTTTTTCAACTTTTCTGGGTGCATTTTCTTTGGCCCTGGTGATTTTAAAGGATGCTGTCTACCTGATGGCATCCCTGGACTGGAATCTGTTTTGTTATAAACCTGTGAAAAGAGCCACAGTGTCTCCTCCAAATACAGAATAACACTATCTAACAAAATCTGTGCTGGTTTTGCACTCTCATTTGCAGTTCTACCATGTCCTGCTGCTGTTTGATTTGCTCCTCACAGAATAAACTCAGTAACCCTGAATACAGTGATCAGGATGATCACATCAATGGGGCAGAGGCTTGGCTTCGTTTTATAAAGGTTTGTAGCTGGTTCCTCTTCAGAGTCCAAAGACTAAAGTTCCATGTGAGGTGACTAAGTTCTGAGAACACTGATGATTACCCCACTCTAATAAATTAAAACTGAAAAGAGTCATGTAAAACAACAAAATGTTGGTTTTGTGCATCTTGAGCCCAATACAGATACACTGGATGTCTTAGAAATTAGCAGTTGTCCAGGGATTGGTAAGTGACACTGGGAATCACTCTGAGTTAAGTGTCATGGTGGGCAAAGAGATCTTCTGCAAATCTCGTAAAATTAGAAATGTACTGTAGAGATGCATTCAACATCTGGAGAACAGATTTTGGAACCCAGAGACCCTCAGGCAATTCTGTGCACTCAAATAATTCACAAAGGAAGTTCCTGAATGTTTCTCCAGAATTTTATGACAACTGAAAATGGGAATGGGACAGTTGCTGCTGAAAAAGGGCTTTATGAATGACATTGGGGGCTTAATTAAATTTCCAGGTTACATTTTGCATTTCTGCACATGCAGAATTAATTTCTTCTCATCTGTGTGATCATGTACATTCTTGATGGGTAAAACCCACAGATTTCAATTAATTTCTTGTTATCCTACATAATACATCCACAAACGGAAGTCAGATCTCCACTGGCACTGGCACACTATGCCTGCCAAATAGCTACTCTGTCTTTTAACACTTCTAAGAAAAGTAATTTTATTTCATTTTAGATCAACATATTTTTCTTTAATAGAATAGAATTAATAAGGTTGGAACAGAACTTTGACATCATCAAGTCCAACCCATCACCCAACACCATCTAATCAACTAAACCATGGCACTAAGTGCCTCATCCAGTCTCTTCTTAAACACTTCCAGTGATGGTGACTCCACCACCTCACTGGGCAGACCATTCCAATGGCCAATCGCTCTTTCTGTGAAGAACTTCTTTCTAACATCCAGCCTAAACCTCCCCTGGCACAGCTTGAGACTGTGTCCTCTTGTTCTGGTGCTGGTTGCCTGGGAGAAGAGACCAAACCCCACCTGGCTACAACCTCCTTTCAGGTAGCTGTAGACAGCAAGAAGGTCTCCCCTGAGTTTCCTCTTCTCCATGTTAAGTAACCCCAGCTGTCTCAGCCTCTCCTCATAGGGCTTGTGCTCCAAACCCCTCACCAGCTTTGTTGCCCTTCTCTGGACACCTTCCAGCAAGTCAACATCTTTCCTAAACTGAGGGGCCCAGAATGGACACAGGACTCAGGGTGTGGCCTAACCAGTGCAGTGTACAGGGGCAGAATGACCTCCCTGCTCCTGCTGGCTACACTATTCCTGATGCAGGCCAGGATGCCATTGGCCTTCTTGGCCACCTGGGCACACTGCAGGCTCATGTTCAGCCTACTATCAACCAGTACCCTCAGCTCCCTTTCTGCCTGGCTGCTCTCCAGCCACTCTGACCCCAGCCTGTAGCACTGCATGGGGTTATTGTGGCCAATGTGTAGAACCCAGCACTTAGATGTGTTAAATCTCATGCCCTCGGACTCTGCCCATCTGTCCAGCCTGTCAAGGTGCCTCTGCAGAGCTCTCCTACCTTCTAACAGATCAACTCCTGACCCCAGTCTGGTGTCACCGGCAAATTTACTGATGATGGACTCAATCCCCTCATCCAGATCATCAGAAAAGATATTGAACAGGATGGGGCCCAGCACTGATCCCTAGGGGACACCACTGGTGACTGTCTGCCAGCTAGATGTGGCACCATTCACCACCACTCTCTGGCCTTGGTCCTCCAGCCAGTTCCTAACCCAGCACAGAGTGCTGCTGTCCAAGCCACAGGTTGACAGCTTGGCCAGGAGTTTGCTGTGGGGGATGGTGTCAAAGGCCTTGCTGGAGTCCAGGTAGCCTACACTCACAGCCTTCCCCACATCCACATGGTCATAGAGGGAGATCAACTACCGGAAGGGAGGTTGTAGCCAGGTGGGGGTTGGTCTCTTCTCCCAGGCAACCAGTGCCAGAACAAGAGGACACAGTCTCAAGCTGCGCCAGGGCAGGTTTAGGCTGGAGGTTAGGAAGAAATTCTACACAAAGAGAGTGATTGTCCATTGGAATGGGCTGCCTGGGGAGGTGGTGGAGTCACCATCGTTGGAGGTGTTTAGGAGGAGACTTGATAGGGTGCTTGGTGCCATGCTTTAGTTGATTAGGTGGTGCTGGATGATAGGTTGGACGTGATTATCTTGAAGGTCTCTTCCAACCTGGTCTATTCTATTCTATTCTATTCTAATTCTATTCTATTCTATTCTAATTCGGTTGGTCAGGCAAGACCTGCCCTTCCTAAATCTATGCTGACTGGACCTGATTCCTTGGCCATCCTGTAAGTGCTGTGTGATTGCACTCAAGATGACCTGTTCCATAATCTTGCCTGGCACTGAGGTCAGGCTGACAGGTCTGGAATTCCCTGGTTCCTCTTTCTGCCCCTTCTTGTGGATGGGCATCACGTTGGCCAGCTTCCAGTCATCTGGGACCTCTCCAGTGAGCCAGGACTGTTGAAAAATAATGGAGAGTGGCTTGGCCAGCTCGTCTGCCAGCTCTCTCAGCACCCTAGGATGGATCCCATCCAGTCCCATGGACTTGTGGGGATCCAAGCAGCTAAGCAGGTCTCCAACTGCTTCCCTCTGGATTACAAGGGAACTTTAATGCTGCCTGACTCCATCTGCCAGCTCAGGAGGCCAGTTGTCTGGAAGACAACCTATCCTGCTATTAAAAATTGAAGTAAAGAAGGTGTTAAGTACCTCTGCCTTTTCCTCATCTTGAGTTACAATATTCCCCTCAGGGTCCACTAAGGAGTGGAGGTTGCCATTAATATATTTGTAAAAGGATTTTTTGTTGTCCTTCACAGCAAAGGCCAGTCTAAGCTCTAAATGGGCTTTTGCCTCTCCAATTTTTTTCCTACACGACCTAGCAACATCTTGAACATTCCATGGGTTACTTCACCTTCCTTCCAAAGATGATACACCCTCTTTTTTTTCCTTTAATTTGTTCAGAAGTTCATTGCCCATCCAGGCTGGCTGTCTGCCCTGGCAGCTCATCTCCCGGCACATTGGCACAGCCTGTTCCTGTGCCTTCAAGAATTCTTTCTTGAAGTAATTCCAGTCCTCCTGGACCCCTTGGATTTTAAGGGCTGTTTCCCAAGGTACCTTCTGAGTTAGTTCCTTGAGTAACCTGAAATCTGCGCTCTGGAAGTCCAGAGTGGAGGTTTTGTTGCTGCCCCTCTTAGATTGACTGCATATTGAAAACTCAATTATCTCATGATTGCTGGACCCCAGACAGCCTCCAACCACCACATCTCCCACCAGCCCTTCTCTGTTTGTAAAAGGAATGTCAAGTAAAGCCTTACCCTTGGCAGGCTCACACAGCAGCTGGGATAAGAAGCTATCTTCCATACACTCTAAAAACCTTCTAGAATGCCTCCTCTCTGCTGTGTTAAGTTCCCAGCAGATATCAGGTAGGTTAAAGTCACCCATAAGAACAAGGTCTGGTGATCTTCAGACAGCCTTAAACTGCCTATAAAGTAATTCATCAACCTCTTCATCCTGGTTGGGTGGTGTATAACAGACTCCAACCAGGATGTCTGCCTTGTTGGCCTTTTCCCTCTAATTCTCGCCCACAGGCACTTAGCCTGATCATCCTTAATCTCCAGTTTCATGGCATCTAGAGCCTGATGTAAAGGGCCACCCCTCCATCCCTTCTCCCTTGCCTGTCTCTCCTGAAGAGCCTGTAGCCATCAATTACAGTGCTCCAGTCATGTGAGTCATCCCACCACGTCTCTGTGATGGCAACTACATCATAGCTTTCCTGATGTAACAAGGCTTCCAGCTCCTCTTGTTTGTCACCCATACCGTGTGCAGTAGTGCACATGCACTTCAGCTGGGCTGCTGGTTTCACCCCTGACTCCAGCTTACCACCCCACATCTAGTTTAAAGCCATGTCAATGAGTCCTGACAACTCCCTTCCTAGAACCCTTTTCCCTCTCGGGGATAGGCCACTCTCATGTGCTAGGATCTTTCTCCCCCTCTGGGATGGATGTACTACATCTGTTGCTAGCTGACCCAGTGCCACAGAAGTTCCCCAAGACTGAAAACCCCAAAATTCTGTTGGCGGCACGAGCCTCTGATCTACTTGTTAATCACACCTGCTTTCCTGTTCCTTTCAGTATTGCTTCCTGCAACTAAGGGTATGGATGAAGAAATCACCTGTGCCTCTGACCCCTCATCCAGTTTTCTCAAAGCCTTGAAGTCCTTTTTGATTGCCTTTGGACCTCTCATTTCAACCTCATCGCTCCCCACCTGCATAACTATCAAGGGACAGTAATCAGAGGACTGTACCAGTCTAGGCAGCCTTCTGGTAACATTTCTGACCCAGGCCCCAGGGAGGCAGCGGACTTCCCTGTGGGAGGGATCCGACTGACATACAGGGTCCTCTGTTCCCCTCAGGAGGGAATCACCAGTAACAATTACTCTCCTCTTTTTTTTTTAAGGGAACAAGTCCTGATGTGGGGGCAGGCTGTTTTGCTTTAGGCAACACCTCAGATGGTCTGCCTTCTGTCTTCTCATTCACCTCACCCTCAACTTCCAGTGTCCCACGTTTGTTTTGCAAGGGCAGCTGGGAAGGTGAGAGGAGCTGTGTGGGTTTTACTTTGCCTCTCCTAACAGGGACCTGCATCCGTTTCCCACTGCATCTTGGGTCACCTCCCTCTGCTAGGGGACTCTGCAGAGCCTGGTTCCTCAAATGCAACTCCCTTTCACATTCCCTTACAGTCCTAAGTCTAGCAACTTCTTCCTTCAGTTCAACCACTAGATTAACCAGATAACTGAGCTGCTCACACCTAATGCAGGTGTTATCTCCATTGGCCTCCATTTCAGGTGCCAGGCTCCAGCACTCTCTGCAGTCGGTTGCCTGACACCTGCCTGCTTAAGTTCAACCACAGTCTGGGTCAACACAGATCTTTTGAAAACAGCTTTGAGGAGAGTTACCACCATCCCTATCCCTGGCCACAGGACCTAACTGGAGAACAATTCAGGAATGAGCCCATGTGGCTCAGCACCTACCTCCCTCTGGTGAAAAAAAACCCAACAATCCAGAAGTGTTCCATTTCACCCGTGCCACTGGCTGCAGTCAGCGAGAAGGCAGCTCTCTTGCCAAATGGCATCACGCGGCTCAGCTCTCCTGCGTTTGAATTTGCCATGGCTGACAACACCCTCTCGAGCAGCCACAGGAGAAAACGACCCTGCCAGTGTTCACTGTCTGCCAAGGTGCTCCTGCCCCAAAAAGAAACCAAAATGGAGTGCCTCCCAGCTCAAGCACACCGGTCCTGTTGCCAGTCCCGAGCAACTCTCTTACCAAAATGGCCTCCTACAAACCTAAAATAAAAACACATAGCTAAAGGCTGCCTATAACTATTCCCGCTTACTTAAATTTCCAGCATAAGTTCCTGTTATAATTGATGCCAGTACTTTTCCATAAAGTTAATAAACAGTTTTACAAAGGAATGGAAGATTACATCTCTTAAATGCCAGTCAGCTTCTGAAACAATGTTAAGAAGTCCCCAAACTCTTTTCAATATGAACTTGACACTCTATGTAGTAGGCTTAAAAAGAGAGAGAGGCTCCAGAAAACACTGGTAATCGCTCCTGAAGAAAAAAATTAAGTAGATACATTGCACATATATTCCTTTTTTTGGTTTTAACCCCCCAAATGGAAACTGTAATTTACAGCACGACTGTTTCCTAGGCTTATCCTGTTTAAGAACTGGAATTCATGTCTTGAACAAGTAAACGATGGACAAACTAATCACTTTTGTAAGTGAATGAAAAATTTATTTTCCAACAAAATTCCTATCAACCAAGTACTCACACTGAGTCAGTATTGTCAATTCCAGCCTTTTCTAAGCAAAATCAAATATTTGCCAAGTTGTATCTAGTGATTTCCTTCACAGTCTTCTACAGCTGAAAGGCAGAGCAGCTCTGTCAAATTGGACTGAAGCTTACAGACAAAAGATGAGCTTTAGCTTTTCCCTTGGCCATCCATCAGATTAAAAGCTGATACAACATATATTACTCAACTCCCATCTTCAGTATGGAAGTGCTCATTAATATGCTTGGGTGCTTTACTGTCCTGTTCAAATGGTATTGCATGACCACCTCCCTGTACTGGACACCTCTGCAACACTGCTAATATGCAAAAATTACTTCCTCTATGAAAAAAAAAAATGGGGGGGAGAAAGGGTAACACCACTGTGATGCATCCACAAGAAGTACCAATGCAAGCACAACGATTTCTTGCTCATCAGTCACATTCTTAAAGGTGGATTTGTATTTCAGGATGGGATAAGAACATTTCAAGATTTCTCCATCAGGTATGTGAAAGTAATGAGATTTGGATGTCAGAAGCTAACCAAAAGCACCACAAAATAGGACCATATGCTCCCAGTACATGAATGTACCCAACATACACAAAGACCACATGGAAAATTCCTTAGCATACATAGGGCAGTGTGTGTTTTCTCGGTAACAGCAATGCATCTCTTAAGCAAATAACATTTCTCTTCTTTCACTATTATCTGTAGTCATTCCTTTCTCAAATGCACAATACAAGCTTTATTAGTTGCCTAAAGTAATAGTACATACAGGCTTTGTAGAACTGACAAGGGCAGGAGATAAAATAATTCAAGGTACTAAAGTGAACATGCACACTTTTGAAGCAATTATCTTAATGAAACAAGACAGACAGACTCCCTTTAGCAGGCATGTTTTCAATATAAACATAAATATTTGAAATTTTATTTGAAATTGATATAACCCAGCCAAGATGGCTCAAATTTCTGCTGCCCTGTCCCTGTGAAACCAGAGCAAATTTCAATTTCAAATCTAATTTCGCACGTTCATCTGTTTATAAGAGGAAAATAAAGACACTATTGGAGTCTGCTTTAACATGAAGCCAAACCAAGTTTGACAAATTTGTTTATCATGTTAAAAAAATAATAAATCTCTAACTATAAATGAAAGACCAAATGATATCGTACATGTTCTCCTAATCACACAGTATCTCTCAATTATGTTTCAGAATACTGAGGTTTCTTTGAAGAATTTCTACTCAATAGCAGCCATACCAGAACACAGACAGTTAATGATTTGGTTGCTTCTTTAAAAGTTAACTGACTCAAAGCATTCATGCATTCACAAAAACAAATAACTGTGCAGTAAAAAAAAACTGTAAAAAGGGATAAACTAACTTTGTCTTTAGGAGTTAATTTTGTTCTTTTTTGTTGTTTGGTTGTTTTTTTTAGTAACAGTCATCTTTTTAATGCATCAACTGTAAATGCACAAACTAAAAATAAAAGTAGATTCAAAGAACGATGTCTAAAATTGTGAAGTAGGCAAGTGCATTGTAACTTCAAAATCTGTATTAATCATAGACAAGTAATTTAATAAGCCAGGCTTTCTGGCAGCATGCCACAACCCATCTCTTTAGGAAACACCAGAAGAATGTATGACTATGACATAGCCGATCCCTGAGTTATCTGAAAAGTACATTGTTAGTGGCATTTACTAATTCATAAGAGAAAACTTAGTTGTGAAGTTCTGGAAAGGAAATTAAAATAGCTCAGCTGTTCTTCCTGTTCAAAAACATCTACATTAACATTTCCTCAATTTTTAAAGCAAAGGTTCTGTTTGCTTCACTGTCTGCTGGTCCAAGTCTCCAGTGAACAGTTTTAGGGACCACTTCACATCATCACACATAAAGGTACTTTTCTTCCAGTAGCATCCCCCCCCCCCACGATCCAAATTATACAAATCCCCAGTATTTGTCCATGCTTTTAAGGTAATAGTGACTTCATATGAACTTGATCTAAGAAAATGGGATTGCATGGCTATGTCTGATGGACATCTGACAAACAGAAGTGCCCACTTATAGTTTCTCAAATAGTCACTTGTAAATAACTGTATGTATATACACGCATACACTCTGAATGCATAAATCCCATTTAACATAACAGGAATGGTGTGATCTCAGGCTTCAAGATCAGCTTGTGTCCTCCAGTCACATGGCAGTGCACCCACAATGGACTGCAGAGCCCTCATAGCTGGAAGGAGATGGAGGAAGGATATTGTCTGCAGTCATTCAGCTCAGTGCCCCCTCTCTGCTTATAACTGATGGGCTTTTAAAAAAGCAAGGAGATGGGAATGATAGGCACAACCACATCACTATAGAAAACAAAAACTAAAATCATAAGAGGGAAAAAACAACGGAAAACATAAAAAGTTCACAGAGACAGAGAGTGAAAGGGTTAAATACAAATCTACAGGCATGGCAGAACCTCCAGGTTCTTTATATTAAAGTCAATATTCAATGAATATTGCCATCACAACTTATAACACAAGTTCACGCACTAGTTAACTTTAGCAGTAATGAAGTGAAAGTACGTGTACAAACCAAACCCTAGAAATTCCAGTTCTTAGACAGTCTGTTTGGTCTAAGTTAATGCAAAACTTACTACAGCACTGCTTTCTGAACAAAGCATCCTTTTTATCATATCTGACTAACGTAATTTTTTGGTATCTGACAGGAAACAACTGCAGAGAAAATTATTTCAGTACACAAAGTAACACTGACACACAGCCCACAATTTAATTTCATCCTATTATACCACCTTACTTCTTTGGCCTCATTTCACCACTATTTAACAAAGCTCTGAAGGGTAGTTTTGTTTTCCTCATAAATCATCCCTCCAACCCTTTGATCCTTTTGACACCTTATTCTTAATCCCTTTGATTCTGTCAATATCTTTTTATAACGGGTACCTTAAACTGCCTGCTATTCAAGCAAATGCAAATGTACTTCAGAGAGAGAGGCATACTGTAAAACAGAGTGTTACAAAACACCTTCTCTTTCCCCTCCTTCCTTGGTCCACAAAGTATTTTTGCAGACAACTGGAACTAACCTTTTTTCTTTGCTATCTGAAACTCAGCTCTTAAGTATTTCCCCATTTCTTTAAATATTAACAGGTTTTAGGTTTCTCAGACCCATTTGCTTTTTTAGCTGCATTGCTGCATAGCCTTAAATAACATTTTGCAAGATAAAACCCAATAGAGCATTTTTCCTAGAGAGACTTAATATCAAAGGCTTGATGCTGAATAAGTTTTGATGCCTATCTCTACTGGTGTTTTCTGAACAGATTCTCATCTTGAGAAATTATTTATTAGTTCTGAACAAGAATGAACTCTGAATTTAAAAAAATACATATTTATGGAATTATGTCAATTATAAGCAAATAATACTATTTTTACAAGGCCAATCAAACAACGTTAAGACTCTATGTGTACGTCAAGACTCAGTAAACACCTCAAAAGTTAACTCTGTAACAAGCAATCATATTATTATAAACATTAACATAATAAAAACTGTAACACCCAGTCACTTGCTTTTATACTATTTTCCAGATGGTGCATGTGTTTAAAATTTTAACTATTCAGAAGATACCATGTGCTTGAACAAACTAATGCATAAGTTATCAATCTTCCAGGTGAGCTCAGAAAAAACGTTAGTACACAGACAAGTATGTGAGAGCCAAAATAACTTCCCTCTAAAGGCAGAAACTCATTTCAGCATATGAAACAAACAACAACAAAAAAGAGCATAATCATTAGGGAAACTAATTTTTCTTCTTCTGAAAGGATATAAAAAATAACAGACAAAACTACAGTGTGGGTCACATCCAGGAAATCTGTGAGGTCTCTTGGACCACACACTCCCTTCAGAAATTCACATGTAGTAATGGTGAAGCAACTAAACCACCCAAGGAAATGCTCTCTTACACATGGCTAGAACACTAGAGAAAGACATTCGCCAAATCATTACCAGCACCTCAAGAGCTACTTCCACTGACAGAGTGAGCACTGGCTGTCTCAATGGCATCTGAGTATGCTGGAGTAGCTACAGGCCTTTGTACAGGCTTGAACTTCCAAATAATTCCAATGTTATGGGAAAAACAAATTCATTTTTTACTCAAAGTCATCTCTTGTCCACTTAATTTTGTTTTGTTTTGTTTTTTTTAACTTCAGGATGATCATGCTTTAAGAAATTTAGAGCTGTCTGAGCCACAGTCAGCAACCAGAGAAAGGCTCATGTTGTGTCAGCCAACAAGTTACAAACGTCCAAACCTCCATGAAAATGAAAAAAGAAAACCAGCTACTTCCCAATCACACTAAATTACAGGAGAGGGAACACGAGTTTTTTCATTCAACAGTTGGTTCTCTTCCAACTAACTCACAGGCAAAGAATGTATGCCCTTTTTTTGAAAACCTATCTTCAAAACAGATAGATTAAATGAGAGCCATTGAAAAAGTTTGCTCTCAGCAGAGCCATAATCCAGGGGGACAGACCAACTACTGAATCATTCACTGCACTGTGAGAGCATGAATACTTCACAGAAAAAAAAATCCAGCTTCTGCTGCACAGACAGGTTTGGCCTGACTACAGTCATACAGAGTGATTTGCCCTTTTAAACCTTTATCTCAGTCAAATGAAGACACACACAAAAAAAAACCCCAATGCCCAGACTAAAATAAAGTATGCATGGAAAAATTAAGATTCAAAGCTCAAAATGTGAAATGGCCTCTACTCAGTAAGGATAATGCTGCACAGAAATTTTCACTATTCTTTTGGTGCATACACAACTATTACTACATCACTCAACCATTAACAGTAACACCTGATTAGAACTAGTTAAATCCAGAGCTACCAGGACATACAACTTGTCCAGGATCAAATAATGAAGAGTTAAAGGCAAAAACAGAACAGTAGAGTACAGCAGAGACCTCAGGAAGTTGCTAGTTGCAAGTAACAGACAGGACTAGTAGGCGGACTTCTTTGGTTTTTTTTCAATCAGGACACTGCAAGGCTAGCAGACACTATTTCTATCAGCTGGTAATGAGATAAAATCAGATTTATAGGTATGCCATTTTCTTCTCAGAAGTGAAATCAAGATGGCAAGGAAGCCCCCAGCAGGCTGTAGTAGATAAAGGAGAGATCTACAGGTGCTGCCAGGAGGAGCCTAGATTTCAGTCTATCTGTTGAGCCCTTGCATCATCACTTAAGACATTCTGCCTGCTTCTCTCTGTACAAGGACAGTCACCTGTACACTGCACTCTTCTAGACATCTAGAAATATGAAGCAAGTGATCATTTGTTACTATTTCATGCAATGTTTTTAGCTATTCTTATCAATTTACAGTTTCTGTAAACCTCCTAAGCCTCCCGGAGGCTGAAGTGAGACCATACTGCTCTCTGCAACTACCTGAAAGGAGGCTGTACTGCAGTGGGGCTTAGTCTCTTCTCCGTAGAAACTAGTGACACGATGAGAGAAAATGGCCTGAAGTTGCAGCAGAGGAGGTTTAGATTGGGTATTAGAGAAAATTTCTTTACTGAAAGGCTTGTCAAGCACTGGAATAGGCTGTGCAGGGAAGTAGTGAAGTCACTATCCCTGGAGATGTTAACAAAATGTGTACACATGGCGCTTCAGGACATAGTTTAGTGGGCACGGTAGTGTTGGGCTATAGCTTGACTTGATGATCTTACAGGTCTTTCCCATCCTTACTTATTCTGTAATTCCTTTGGGGACAATAAACAAACAACACTTGACCATTTGGACACAGCTTTACCTGCTCTCTGAATAAGAAGATATACAATGATGTTTTGAGCTTCTGAGGTTTTGCAAGAAACCATGAGAAACTAATGTCAAAAAGAAATAGGAAATAAGAATTTGACTGAGGAGGGGCATAACAGTGGCCTAAGTAAGTCCACAAAAAATAAGAATCAGGTAATTTCCTTTCCCCCTAGATTGCAAATTGCTTCACCATTGTGGCGGGTTGAAGTTTCCCCCAGCATTAACTTTTAGCCAGACCAACTCAGTTAGAAGCAAATGAACGTGTATTTAAAAGCAAAAACTACACTCTACAATGGAAGGCAATGAATATGTACAAAATACACATTATTTACAATATTATACAGATAGTTACAATGAGTAAACAACACGAAAACCTTCCTGGTCAGGAAGACCATAGCCACCCCCACCCCCTGTCCCAAAAGAGAGAAGCAGTGGATTAGACTTAGCCAAGGCCAACCAAAGCACATTATCTCTCCCGATCGAAGCAAAACAGCCAGAGATCAGAAGGGAAAAGGGGGAGAATTGTTATGGTATAGCTCCTCTTAATCCAGATATTTACCACATTAATTTGTTTAGAATAATCTTTTGCTTTCCTTCTTACACCAAAGAGTGATTTATTTATATTTTTCTACTTTTCTGCTCAAAATCTGCAGCTAAATTTTAAAGGCATAGCCTAAAACCACCACAACCATGCTACTCAGCGGGACTCCAATTGCCCACTCTTCATTTATCAGACTAAGGCTTTCCTGAAGTGGGCCATGATGTCTCTGGCTTTTAGAGATAATGTGAAGTATATTACATGTTTGCAAAGAAGGCTATGCACATAGTGCTCCAGTCACCTGATGAATGCCTCAGCCTAGATGGACAGACAAAGGTCTGAGAAACTGTTTTTTTTAATTAAGTAGTACTTATAAATGACCTTTCATGTTATTATAGAATCAACCAGCACCAGAACAAGGGGACACAGTCTCAAACTGTGCCAGGAAAGGTTTAGACTCGAGGTGAGGAGGAAGTTCTTCACAGAGAGAGTCATTGGAACGGGTTGGAACGGGTTGCCCGGCGAGATGGTTGAGTCATCGTCCCTGGAGGCGTTCAAGAGGAGATTGGACATGGCACTTGGTGCCATGGTCTAGTCATGGGGTCTGTGTTGATACGTTGGACTCGATGATCCTCGAGGTCCTTTCCAACCTAAGTTATATTGTGATACTGTGATACTGTGATATAATCACAGAATGGTAGATACAGAAAAACACAAGTAATGACAGTATTGATTTTGATCAATCTTCCTTCCTGTGGACGAAAGAACATTGGAAAGAGACATATTTGTTTTCTAAATTATCTGTCTTGTTTGATGCAAATCTCAACTCTTCATCCTCACTGGTCAAAAACCAATAAAAATTTTACTCAATAAAATTATATATTCTACTTACAGGAGTAAGCATGAATGGAAAGTGAAGCAGCAAACATAACACCTGCAAATGTAGACTGTCCACTGGCACAGAACCCTATAACCATAGACAGGATTCATAATAAAAACTTCAAATGGAACATCTTTTTAGTTGATTGTTAAATGCTTTTTAGAAGCATTTAGTTAGAAGTGTTAGAACTTCTTGTGCAACTGCAACTATATTTGAAGTCATTAGAAACTGTGTAAAATCAAATTAAGAATAAAATAGTCAAAATTGACAGACAACTTAGTGTTATTATTTATTGTTGTTGTTACACTCAATATTTTGAATATGATTACTTCAGGAGATGCCCAAAAGGATTATAATAGTCCCTTTATTATAAACTGTGTGCCAATATTAATAAAAATATTAATAACCTTTATTAATATGAAAATTGTCAAGTGTATCAAAAGATTCTATATGCAGTTAGAATATATTTACAATGGCAATGTACAGTACTATAACAATTTAAACGGTTTTATGCAAACTGGGAGGAACTAACAGAAAGAGAATACTCTGGGAGTGAAATGGCACTCAACCACAGCGGGGGAAGACTTGACAAGAACCGTTATGCCAAAGAGGCAATGAATTCATTACTCACAACTGGTTGTACCCAAGTAGGGAGTGCTGCTGCTGTGTATTAGAGGCTTTGGGGCACTCTCATCTGCCAGGCACAGCAGATTGCCATCAGGAATGCCATGCAGTCTTCAATGGCTGGTCTGGCTTCAGCTGACGGCAGGCTGTTAATGATGCTATCGCAAGGGCTGCTTGCTTTGTCCTGGGTGAATTGAGGCACAGCAAAATTCTGGTCACAAGGGGAGGCTTGGCTCTGACTCCTAAGCTCATGCCTTCATAGTTTCATAGTTTCATTCAGGGTTGGAAGGGACCACAAGGATCATCTAGTTCCAACCCCCCTGCCATGGGCAGGGACACCCCACACTAGATCAGGCTGGACAGAGCCTCATCCAGCCTACTCTTAAACACCTCCAGGGACGGGCCTCAACCACCTCCCTGGACAACCCATTCCAGGGTTTCACCACTCTCATGGAGAAGAACCTCCTCCTCACATCTAGCCTGAATCTCCCCACCTCCAGCTTCATTCCATTCCCCCTAGTTCTATCACCACCTGAGATCCTGAGAAGTCCTTCCCCAGCCTTCCTGTAGGCCCCCTTCAGATACTGGAAGGCCACAATTAGGTCACCTCAGAGCCTTCTCTTCTGCAGACTGAACAGCCCCAACTCCCTCAGTCTGCCCTCATAGGAGAGGTGCTCCAGCCCTCTGATCATCCTTGTGGCCCTTCTCTGGACACCTTCCAGCACCTCCACATCCCTCTTGTAATAGGGGCTCCAGAACTGGACACAGTACTCCAGGTGGGGTCTCACCAGGGCTGAGTAGAGGGGGAGGATCACCTCCCTCGACCTGCTGGCCACACTTCTCCTGATGCAGCCCAGGATCTGATTGGCCTTGCGGGCTGCAAGTGCACATTGAGAGCTCATGTTGAGCTTTTTGTCCACCAGCATCCCCAAGTCTCTCTCCTCAGGGCTACTTTCCAGCCAGTCACTGCCCAACCTGTATTTGTGCCTGGGATTGCCGTAGCTTGCAGTGTGTATGCTCATGGCTTTATCCCAGGCGCTGGACCAGGCAGCTCGAGGCTATGCAACTCGAGGCAGTTTCAAGCCAGACAAGGTGCAAGTGGGTTCAAGCATGCAAGGCTTCAGCAAGGCTGAGCAAGGCAAAAGCAAAAGCAAGGTACAGGCAACTAGAAATCAGCCTGGATATAAATCTTGCCCAAGACTGACTGGACCAATAGGTCATGAAACTAGCACATTGTTACCCAATGGGAAGGGGTTCTGCCAGGCTGTGGCCAGAACACATGCCCTTACCATAGGTACAAGGCTGTTTTACCAGACACGCATGGTCCTATCCTCTTTGTTCCTTTTCCCGTGTTACCCTGGCTTTCTGCAGGAAGGAGGGGGAAGAGGGGGACCATGTCTAGACACCTTAGTGTCTGTCTGGGTTTGTGCTGGGGCCATTTGCCCCTACCATGACAGGAGGAAAGAATAGTAGTACAAACTTCTTTGGATTATCATTTCATTAATGATCTCACTTCCATAATCTAACCTCCAAAAAAATGTTCAACAGTTTTCTCATAATACGTAAGTCCCAGATACACAGAATCTTTGAATCATGTTGGTTGGAAAAGGCACAAGTCCAACCATTATCTAACTCTACCAAGTCTGGTGGTAAACCATGTCCCCTAGCACCACTTCTATGCATCTTTTAAACACCTCTAGGGATGGTGACTCAACCTGGGGAGCTTATACCAGTGTTTGATAACCCTTTCATAAAAGCTTAGAATCAATACCATAGGCACCACATCTAGGTCAATGATCAATTGGTTGACTGATAGCTAAAGATAAGATCATTCTTCTTTTAATATTCAATATAGCACAATAGCAAAAATTTAAAGCAGAAAAAAAAACATTTGAAATATTTTCTTTGGTCTGTTTTCACAGATTTTATCTAAAGTATGAGCCTCTTGGATGTACTCCCTGAGTCTCCAGCAAGGAACCTTTCACTATTCTTCAGCTAAAATGCAGACTGTTAGGTATCTCAACAGTAGCTTCATGTTACCTGACATACTTAGTAGATCAGGTTAACAACATGACCAAACCCTCACCCATTCACACAGGAGAGATGTTTGAGTCTAGCAGAGAAGCTGGTCAGTTTTCCTGTCTGAATGGAAAACTTTTGAAATACCCAGCTGTGATGCTGTTGACTATGACTAATTGCATTTAGCACAGCTTTAATAAACCTTCAGAGAAAAGAACTGTATTTGCTATACGCAAATACATCAAGTGTTCAAATACTTGCAGGTATCAGATGATGACATTTGAACAGAAGAATACTACTAGTTTATTTTAAAGTAGTCACAAATTAACTCTGTTGTTGTAACATTAGTCAACATTCAGGCAGTGCACAGAGATCAAAGCAGCTACTATACACAAATATTCTGACAGTAACAAGTTCACACTCTGTTACTCACAATAAACTTCAATAGCTTCACCTAAGCAAACCTACATGTTGCCTTTTCTTCCCCACCTCCAAAGCCACATACTTCAATAAAGCCCACCTTGGTATGTGAAGTAAACTGTGGAGTTTCAGTATGGTCAATCTACTTCAGCAGCAGATGTTGGAACAGATTACAAAGGCTCTGGAAAGGATTTCCTAATACCTGCATGATCCTTGCCTCTTTAAATTAGCCTTCACTTTAGAAGCACAGGATAACCAGGGAACGCAACCACTGGTAAGGAAACGTCTAATACCTGGTTCCAAAAACCCTTCCATGGCAGTCAGAGCACCATACAGGCTTTCTGCCTCCAGGCAAAGTTACTTTCCCTCCTGTCTCAAACACTAGAGAAATAGAGAATAAAATTGGTTATTTGGTATTAGAGTAATATAGGAAACATTCAAATGGTAAGACATGAAGAAGCCTGCTATGGTCTGGAGTGAAAAGTATTGTTAACTTAACCCCCAGAACCACTTTGGAAAGCCCAGTGAAAGCGTGTTATATGTATTAACACATTACAGAAAAATAAAGAATGCATGTGCAACACATGGCTGTGTCTTCATTAGTGCCAGCCTACCATCTGGTACATTAATGTGTGGTATGATCACCACCAAAGCAGGTGTGGACACAATCACATTTCTGTCAAGTTTGCCAGAGAGCAGGACGCTGCATTCATGCCAATTTCATGCCAGCTGAAAGAGAATGAACAATACCTAGTCTGGCATTTACAGAATCACAAGAGGATTCTGTCAGAGCAGAAAACCCACTTGAATTAAAATTACAGGCTGACAAGGTATGTTTACACAAGATGTTTGCATCATGTGGTTATGGATTTGTGATTTGCTGGGCAGTGCCCTGAAGACATAGTATTGAATCAACACTCTAAAATCCGTTCAGTAAATCATTGTCTGCAGAGTAAGTAACACAGCATCTTCCTGCCTCTGCACAGTTATTTGTTCATCAGAGATCTATGAGCTTTCAGCGTTTTCTCTAACTGCTGGAAATCTCACACACTTTGTGTTCAAGCTAGCAGTTAAACTTTATCCAGAGTATTAGGGAGAAGGGCAGAGAAATTTAAAACTTCCATACTAAATACAATTTCACTCACATGTAGGAGACAATAAATTGGGGGGGAGGGGGGTATGTATATAGCTGCTTAGACTGCCTAAATGATACAATATGCATGATCACATCTGGTAGTTTAGGATGACTGAAATGAAATATAATTTGTAGTTGATGCTAACTGGCAGGAGACAGATGAATGCTCATGGTAGTTTTTGTGTTTTGTTAAAAATATATTTCTGACTTAAATTATAAGGAAATTAAATAAAAGGCTTTCAGTACAAGATTTGCAGATGCTATCCTGAGCTGCTAACTCACAGATAAACGTCTTGAGTTTCTAAAATTTGAAAAGACAAATCTAAAATTATGCCAGGTCATATCTCCTATCCATCGCCCCAGTCTTCAAGAGCAGCCAAAAGCAGATGTCTAGAGAAAAGGATAAGAATAGCATAAGCCTTTAGTCATACTTTCCCCAAATACTCTCCAGTCTCCAATAATTTGCAGCCCAGGGACTTTCAAAGCCACAGGTCATCCTTATATATTTAATAATCCCTTACAGACTTTTTCTTCCATTCTCCCATTCTCTCCTCTCTGACCAGTCTCCCTTTGAAGCAATATAAATCTGCAGTAACTACCCCATCCTGTGGAGTTACATAACTTAATGATATGTACATGGGACAAAAATCCTCCTTTTGGCTGTTCTGAACCCAACACCTGCTGGTTTCATTTTCATGCTCGTTAGTTCTTGTTCTGGGAGAGACAACAAACAACTGATCTTTATCACCCTTGCCATGCCTTTCATGGTTTTATAAACCTATCATCGAAACCCCAGTTGTGCCTTCTCTTTACCCCCTTAACTCTTCTGTCTGTGAAAGGTGTTACCCATCTCTGATTGTCCTTGCAGTGAAAAGAAAACGCAAAATATCTGCTTGGTCTTTCTACTATAACCTTACCTTCTCTGAATGATTTTTTAATGCCCCAAGAATCTGTTTGTCCTATACACATTCTGCAGCAGAGTTCCAGCTCCATTTATTCCTCAAATTCTTTTCTAAAATGCCTTCTTACAGGCATCTAAATCTGACAGAATTTAATGTTTCTGTTTTCTCTTCAAACACTTTATTGACTACAGCTACTACCCCAAAAGTGCATTCTTCAATAGGCTGTGATTGTACAATGAATTTTTATATTATAAAAATAGGTGTGAATTACCAAAAAAAATTGAGAAAATATGTTTCCCTCTGAGCATTACAATCAGCAGCAACTTATTTCCCCAGTCCACAGCACTACCAGGAGTCTAGTAAACTTCTACTCCCACAGATTCTTCAATATACATGGCTAATTTAAATCGTTTATACCACAATAAAAAGTTTGTTCTGAAATCTCCTCTCCTCTCTATTTTGTGCCCTGAAAATTATCATTGCAAACAGAAAAGACAAAAAAGAAAAAAAAAAAAAAAGACTTAATTAAAAATTTCTTCCCTTTTTCTTTTAGGTAAGATTTCTAAGGAATATTTGTTTCAGCATTTCAGGATCTGCCTGACATGGTAAAGCAAGCTATTCTATTATTAGACAATGTTAATCTGGAAAAAGTTGTATATTTATTGGAGGAAAAGATGAAAATTTTAAATGGTGAATTGGAGGAAAAAAACAATGTCATCTTCAGTAAGAGTATGTGCAAGATGCTAGAGGCCGGCGACACTGTATAAAGCAGCCAGTGAGAAAAATTTCAGTACTGACACAGCAATGTTAGCAGGTGTGAAAAGGATCCTCTTCCATTTTACTCAATATCATTAAAAGTTCAGGCAGAATACAGTCTTAACACAGGAAGAAGAAAATAAATGTGAAACAATGGAAAATAAAATAACACAAAGTAACAGAAATAACATGTACAGGCTACAGCACCTGTGAGGTCAAAGAATTGAGCTTAAAAGATTGCAGGCTATGATAATTTAGAAGAAAGATAACACACTGGAAGAAGAAACACAATTATTTGTTTTGTCCAAGACACATGCAGGATGAACAGTTACGGTGTTAAACTGTAAAGCAAAAGGTGTGAATTGGATAACATGAAAATTTTCTTGTGTCATGGTCATGTAAAGGAGACTGTTTTGTTCCTTAGAACAAGTCACAGATGACAGATATGGATGATCCAAACCTGAGGCAGACAAATGGACTAGTTGACTCATGGACTCCATAAGGCTCTTCCAGTCCTATTTTTATGATCTTCTCCTCAGGACCTAAGGCAGAATGTCTTCTTTTCAATTATTACAATAAACTAAACTAAACAAATAAAATACAATACAATACAATACAATACAATACAATGAAATAATAAGGTTGCAGCTCTGCTTTGGAGGAAATGTTACAACGAACCTCATTATACACAAACTATTCATTCAGACTCTTTCCCAGCCCAGTTACAAGAACACCATGGAAAGAAGGAAGTCTGTAAAGAAGTCAAAAACTGGAGAAATTGTACTGAAAAGTGTGGACTTGACTTTTCCCAGACATTTTTACATGGGATTTGGAAGCAGGTGCATACTCCGCAGAGTACAGGGTACATGATACGCTCTGAAAGCACCAGATTGCATATCTACTGTGCAATGCATGCAACATCCAACAGAAAAACGAGGTAAACTCTGCTGATGTGGGCTGGTCAAGTACTAACGAATTAGTATGTTCCTAAGGCTATGTTTTATAGTGCATGTTCATTCTTCCACATTGACATGTCCCATCCTTGCACTGAGCAAGCTCAAGAAAGGCTAGATATTTCTGTACTTCAAATTTGTCTGTGATGAAAGGCAAGCTCTAATTCAAAATGGTAGGGTTGCCATGCAATGTGGTTTTGGTCGCTCAGAAATAAAGACTAGTTGAAGGTAATTACACTGATTTTATGCAGTCATGATCATGACTAATGACTTGACTAAACACATATGCACAACACAAACCTCAAGCACATTTTTGCAAAGTGGATACCTCTCCTAATTTATCTACCATCTCAGTAAAGCAATCAACTGGATAGTCTGTGGAAAATCTTGCAGGCCACCTGTCATGTACTATGTCTATTAGTAGCCTAAAGAAAACCTAAAACAGTGAAAATGAGACCTTTGTTAGTTCTCAAAAGGTAAATCATACCAGAGCAACACCACACTGACAAAAAAATAGATAGAAGAGGCACAACATTGCACGAAACTGTCATTGTCACGCCAAACTTGGCCTGCCACTTAGTATTCCAGGCATCTGACAAACTGTACTCTTACCTGCAGCACTTTCTGTAAGTACTTTACTGTAGATACTGTAACTGAATGTACAACACTGAATATATAGCATTTGTTTAACATTTCAGGGGGGAAAAAAGCACACCACCTCTATATATGAAAATATTTTGTGTTGTAGCTTTCCCTCCACAAAATTATTGTAGGCACAGGACATATCAAAGCAATACACACATTCTGAGAGATAAAACAGTACAAGATAAAAAAAAAGCTTCTCCCAAATGCATCTGCCAGCATATAAAAATGGTTCATTAGCACCACCACGCACTTTAGTGATGAGGTCAGGTTTCGACAAACAAAAAGTTCAATGAAAACACTCAAAAACCTGTTTACAGTGATCCCAGACATAAGCCTTGCAAGCTGCAATTCACTGACCTGTGTAAACTGATTTGGCTTTCAGATAATCTCCCAGTGAATACTACTGCAAAATCTATAAACACAGATGGCACCAACTGGCACCCTAGCTGCAGTCTCAACAGAAGATCAAATACAGAGACTGAATTCATCCTCCTACATCACAGGTGATTCCTTCCAAACAGGTTTCAGGGATTACGCCTGGAAGATGAGCCGAGAACACTCACAGCTATTCAAGCTCTCAGCCACTCTCAGAAGATGCAGTGCTTGAACAAAGCTAGTTTAAAAAAGAACCCTGCAAGATAAAAAAAGCCAACAACCTACACAAAAACTTTAAAATAAATATCAATTATACTGTTAAAGCCTATTACACAATTTTATCTACAAAACTCACTGTTATTCATCTGGAGCAAAGCAACAGCATTAATACTGTGTGGTGGGTTAAAATTCCCACACACCCCCCAACATTAACTTTGCCAGACCAGTTCAGTTGGAAGCAAATGAAAGCTGTATTTACAGGCAAAACTACAATCTACAATGGAATGCAACGAATATGTACAAAACCATATGGTGTTTACAATATTTTACAGATATTTACAACTAACAAACAACACAAGAACCCCTCCTAGTCAAGAGACCAAAGAGGCTGTCTCTCTGCCTCACCCCCATCCAAAAGGGAGAAAGGAGCAGAGAAAAGTTGCTGTTAGACTTAACCAAAACAATGCAGCCAAGGTCAAGCAGAACCAGGTTAGTATTCTCTCCAGCACAACGAAATGAGAAGAGACAAGAAGCCCAAGAATTGTTTTGGTGCAACCATCACATGGTAGATATCTCTCCAATTGAATTGTTTAGAATTATTTCTATTTTCTTTTTCACACCCAACAGCGATTTGTTAACATTTTTCTACTTTTCTGCTCAAAATCTGCAACAAAATTGTAAAGGCATAGTCTAAAACTACCACATACTGTTACTGGCAAATTATCATAAATTATAGATGAGAACACATAAAAGATAGCAATGTCACATGTTAACAAACATAAAGGTCAGTTAATGAAATCTAAAGTTAATTAAAACCCAATATGTTTTCACTAGTAAGATGTTAGGTGCTACATATAAAACATATAGATATAGATACACAATTTATAAACAACACAGACACTCCTTGGAACCCCCCTAGACAGATCCAGGACACCTGTTTTCCTCCTCATTACCTCACACAAAACAGAGATACCCTGGCAAGGCCACAAGAAGAGAGAGGAAAATTGCAAGCAGAAGCAACAGGAAAAAAAAAGAGAGAAAGAAATGTTTATGCCTCTGCTCTATATCCTATTAGCAATCCAATTAATTATATAGACCTTATTATTATTTTCCTTTCACATCCAATGGTAATTTTCCAGGGACTAGGCTAAAGTTCCCCCTTCAAACAGTAACAATTGCCTATTTTGTTTTCTTTGGAGTTAATTTTCATAAAATTATCTTTTAAAAAAATAGTCACAGGAGAATTTATTATTCTCTGATTAACTATTACAAGAAGGATATGGATGTGCTGAAACATGTCCACAGAAGGGCTACGAGGATGATCAGAGCACCTCTTCTATGAAGACATACTGAAAGAGTTGGAGCTATTCAGTATGGAGAAGAGAAGGCTCTGAGGGGACTTTATTGTGGCCTTCCAGTATTTTAAGGGGGACTACAAGGAAGCTGGTGAGGGACTTTTTAGGGTGTCAGATAGTGATAGGACTAGGGGGAATGGAAAGAAAAATAGAAATGGGTAGATTCAAACTGCACATTAGGAAGAAATTTTCACCATGAGGGTGGCGAGACACTGGAACAGGTTGCCCAGGGAGGTAGTACAAGTCCCATCCCTGGAGGATTTTAAGACCAGGCTGGATGTGGCTCTGAGCAAGCTGATCTAGCATGAAATGTCCCTGCCATCACAGGGGGGGCTAGAACTAGATGATCCTTGGGTCCCTTCCAACCCTAACAATTCTATGATTCTATGATTCTATGTCTACCTCCTAAACATTAAACATTGAGAGAAACAAAGGCAATTTAAAAAATATCTCAGATAAGCAGTAAAATACTTACCAAAATGCACTAACTACATTCAGTAATGTAACATGGACATGACTGAAACTGCACGCTTTACTTAGAAGACTATTTAGAAGAAAATAACAGGACTGTTCTTTATACATCTTTCAGAGCATCTGACCACACCTCCCCAACAACTTCAAGAGACTTTATAAAGGCCCTACATTCAGCTTGATTTCAGTTCTCCTCTATGTAGGACAATGACTTTGGAAGAACATATCCCGTTAGCTCCACATTTGCAGGGCACAGTTTTAGGCACCACAACCTGGAAAAATCTTGTCAATTTTTGTGGACATTGGAAAAACCAGAAGATAGAAATAATCTAAGCAGGAGCCATTGGCATCGTTTTAACAGACTTGTCAGCTATAATCACATCAGCAATTGTTTCTGCATCAAAGAGAGAACTCTGAGAGCCAGGAACACCTTCCAACTGCTCACCACCTCTGCCCTTGTTCCTGTCAGTTCAAATTGCTGACACCCCACATAACTCATTCCCCAGTTAGAAAGCAGAGAAATGGTAACTATTGTTGAGGGAGGCACTCAAAACAGAGGAAAGCAGCAAATGGGAAGACAGCCCCTATTCACAGTGAAGGAAGGAACAGAGACACAGTTTTTCTCATTGCCAAAAGCCACCAGCAGTTCAAAGTTGATCTTTGCTCTGCTCCCTGCAGGCTGGATGGCGTGAAGGGTCAGCGAACAAGAGGAGCCATGTGTGCTTGCGTCTGTGCACGAACACACATGTGTACATAGGAAGTGAGGACAGTTAGGGACAGCAGAGCCGCCAAGCTCACTCTGCCTCTGAGCTTCACCAAACAGCTCCGGTCCTGTTGCATTGTGAGGGGAAAGCCCATCCACTACAGTGGGCTATTCGCATGTAAGAAGACTAGATTATCTTTCCCCTTGTAATGAGTTGGCATTAAGATGCTGAAGACAATATTCCTACAAACTGGTTGTTGCCTACAGTGGATAACTAGGAATCTTACATCAGCTAGGAGCTGCTATGCCGTGTTCAATACAACCCCTTGTTACAAAGCACTGCTTCTCTTCTAATGGAGAGCCTTTCAACTGATAATGAATGGCCAACAAAAGTGAAGCTTCTGGAGATACATTTTGATGAATACTGATTGTGTTCTTCACTCGGAAAAAGAATTAATCCTCCTTTTCATACAATGATTATTTAAAAAGAAAGACAAAAGCCCAGCTACAACTCAACCTGGCCATGGCAAGTGTAGTGGGATCAGGCCCAGCCAGGATGGGCTCATGAAAGGCAGGTCGGTTTGACCAATCTCATCTCTATGACCAGGTGACCCACCTAGTGGATCAGAGAAAGGCTGTAGACATTAGAACCCGGACTTTGACATTGTCTCCCATAGCATTCTTCTCAAGAAACTTGCAGCCAATGCATAGACAGTTGGACTCTTTGCTGGATTAAAAACTGGCTGGACAGCAGGGCCCACAGAGCTGCAATAAACAGAGTTAAATCCAGCTGGCAGCTGGTCACAAGTGGTGTCCCCTGGGGCTTGGTACTGGGGCCAGTTCTGTTAAATATCTTTTTTAATGATTTTGGATGAGGGGACTGAGTGCACCATCAGCAAGTTTGCAGATGACACTAAATTAAGTGGGGGTGTTGATTTGCTTGAAGGTAGGAAGGCACTACAGAGAGATCTGGACAGGTTAAATTGATGGGCTGAGGTAAACAGAATGAGGTTTAACAAAGCAAGTGCTGAGTCCTGCATTTTGGTCACAACAACCTCAGGCAACACTACAAGCTTGGGGAAGAGTGCTGGAAAGTATCCTGGAAAAGGATCTGGGGGTGCTGATAGATAGCCAGCTGAACAGGAGCCAGCAGTGTGCCCAGCTGTCCAAGAAGGCAAATGACACCCTGGCCTGTATCAAAACCAGTGTGTCCAGCATGAGCAGGGAAGTGATTGTGCCTTTGTACTCAGTCACGGTGAGGGCCATAGCTTGACTGGTGTGTTCAGTTCTGGATGTGACAATACAGGAAAGACACCTGAGGTCCTGGAGAGTGTCCAGAGAAGAGAAACAAGGCTGGTGAAGGGTTTGGAGGGCAAGTCATACAAGGAGTGGCTGAGGGAGCTGAGGTTGTTTAGTCTGAAGAAGGGAAGGCTAAGGGGAGATCTTACTGTGCTCTACAACTACCTGAAAGTAACCAGCAATAGAACAAGAGGAAATGAGTTTAAGTTGTGCCAGGGAGATTTAGATTGGACATTAGGAAAAACATCTTTAATGAGTGAGTGGTGAGGCATTGGCACAGGCTACCCAGGGAGGTGGTGGAGCTGCCATCGTTGGTGGTGTTCAAGAAGAGTGTACATGTGGCACTTCATGATATAGTTTTGTGGTCATGGTAGTGGGGTTACAGTTGGACTCCATAATCTTAAAGATCTATGACCTAGATACACTGCACACAAAACAAAACACCAGGTTTCTTGCCTGGTACCAGCTATACAGTCACCAGCAGCTCAGCTGGGTTCTCCTGATGCAATAGCATACAGCACTTAATATGTCATTGTCCTACTGTCTTACAGAACACTACAAGCAATTTTCACAGCTACAAGCTAGAACATGAAAAAGGATCATGGCAATTACTGGCTTCCTTTCAATCTCTGCTGGCAGTATTCCTGATCCCAGCTTACCAGCCCAGCACAATCAAGACTGACTCAGAACACATGGACAAATACACTTTGATTAAATTGGTAAAATAAAAGGACTATACCATTCTTACACAGCAATGCTGCATCCAGTCCCAGTGATTTATATTCTTAAAAGCAAATGACACACTACTGTTACTTGCCTGACAGGCGGGTACATCATCATGCAAGCATTTCCCAGAATGCTTAATAAAAACAGATGATTAACTGGAAAAAAATAGAAAAGATAAACTGGGCAATTTCCTACATACTGATTAAACTAACTTCATGACTCAGGGGGAGAAAACTTGTGAGGAAAGTAGTGATATGATTCAACCTCGAGTGGCTGCAACTAGCATATGCAATGAAAACTGGAGAATTATCCCACGGAACTGTGCCTCAGATAAAACTCTCTTATTAAGAATTGTCCTAACAGAGCAAACTGCCAGTCTGTCTATACCCTGCATCTAAAAATGAGGGGCCATAGAAAAAAATGCTCAAGAAAGTGCCAGAGTTTGGGGGGTGTGGTGTATTTCTGTATTATGTTTTATTCAGAAAAATATACTGGAACGTTTGAGTTTAGTGTCACTAACACTTTCTAATAAGCCACTCTTTGTGCACACCCATATATTTAGGACTTGATGAGTTGGAGCTCTGCAAGGTTTCTGTGACCAAAGAAAACCCACTGACAACAACGGAGCTCCCTGCAGGTGTGAGCTTGTGCAGCCAGAACAGACTGCAGGGCTGGGACCGAGCAGGTATTTTTATTAAGGGATCTAATGGTGCCTAGGAATGTTTCCATAAGAAGGCCAAACCTTTTAATTATACATGCTTTCTTCTGCATGAGGTCAGCTAGAGCTTTTTAATTGTTTTCAGTTACTCCTAATAATACATCTCTCACCAATTTGAGCACACTCGTAGCCATCTCATCTGCTTGCTTCTGGTTTGGTGCAAAATTGCTACGATGGAGCGACCCACCCACTCTGCCACCAGCGACTGGCAGGGCGCGCACTTGCCCGGACACCGCACCGCCAGCCCGTGTTGTTTTACTTGACCTTGCTCCAGCGCACCCTGAACTTCTGAATTATCAGCGACGTGTTACCGAGTTCCTTTGGAGCGACGCCTAAACTACCAAAAACCTTCACTGGTAACTTGCGCCATCTATTTCTTGTCCTTTCCTAAGGGCCCTAAGAAACATAATCGTCTCACCCCTCCCCCTCAAAAACTGAGCCCTGAAAGGCAAGGGGAAGGAAGGACACGCGGATTCTGGTAAGTCGCCAAGGTAAGCTTTGAACCCTAGCTCCCACAAGCAGCTCCCTGAGGAGCTGAGTGGTCCCCGCTCGTCCCGTCACCGGCGAGGCCACAGGTGTCGCAGGCCTGGCTGGGGAGAGCCCGGCTGCCCCTCTCTCCCCTCGTTCCCTGTCCTGCACCAAGCCGCCAGGGACAACGCGCCGGCGGGCGGCGCCGCCGCCACCGTTCCGCTTGTCTCGGGACCCATCGTCCCCTCCCCGCCTCCCTGCCTCAGAAACGGAACAGGAGGGACCGCGGCAGCGCCCCGCCACCCTCCCCGCGGCGACCGACACCCCGACAGCAACCGCGAATGCTCGATGCCGCATACGTGTGCACGGGGCAACCCATCCCAGCGCCGCCCACCCTCGACCGGCGCTGGGCGGCGGGAGCTGCGTCCAGCCGGCGCTGGCTGCTCGGCGGCACCTCCGCGCCGACTGGACGGAATGAAAGAGGGCAAAAGGTAACCAGCCGGGCCAGGGCACCCCGCCCCCCTCGGGATCGCGCCCCGTTTCGCGCCCAGAGAAGGGAATAGCGGGTGCCCTCGCGCCCTGCCGGTTCCCTGGTGGATGCCCAGCAGCTCTCGGCGTGCCACAGCCTCGTCCCCGCCGTTACCTCCGCGCCGTGCCACGTCCTCCCGCGGCGGCTTCCCGGCCAGTCCTGCGGCTACAGCCCCGGCACGATGAGAGCCGCAGCCCTGCCGCCGCATGGGCAATGAATGGAGAGACGCCCAGCTATCCCAGTCCTCTCTCGCTCTCTCCCTCCCCCTCACCGACTTCAGCGGGGGCGCCGCCTTACCTCCGCCTAACAGTGGTGGGTCATTTGCGCTGGGGCTCCGCTCTCGCTGGCGCCGCCGGCCCGCTCCCCGCCAGGCTCGTCCTCCTCTGCTCCCGCCGCGACCATACACCGAGGAAGGAGCAATGGGATCCCGGGGCGCGCCGACCCGGCCGCCCCCAGCCGGAGGGAGGGAGCGATGGCGAGGGGCGGGACGTGGCTACCCTGCCCTACCCAGGACCGGCCCCCTCACACTGACGTCCCTCACTCTGACACCGCCGTCCGCGGCAGGCTGCCCGTATTCGGGGAGGGGGACTCCCGGAGCTGGGCTGAGCGGGTGCCGAGCGAGGAGAAGGAGGCCCCATCCGGCCCGCTCTGGGCCCCGCAGGAAGCCACTGCGGCGGGGCGGGCACCCAGCACCTCAGCCACAGGCGGCCTAGTGTGCCCCCAGGTCAGCGGGCTGGCCAAAGGAAAGGGCCTCTGGAAGCAGTCCAGAGAAACGGTGACCCGCCATCCTGGCGGTTCAAATGAGCAGTGGTCCTTCATCTGCCTCCTCCGGCAGACCTGGATAGGAACTGGTGTTGGCCTGCAACACCGTCAGTGTCCGGCCCGGTATTAACTGTTGCACTTCTCATCAGGGTTAATTTGCCCCGTTGGACCTGGTGATGGAGGATGTGTCGAATGTAAATACCGGCTTCACACACGCACACACCACACCCCCACATCCACCTCCACACACCCTCCGCCTTTCAAACATTCCTCTTAGTCTAGACCTTCGGGAAAAGTGTGGTTAATGCTTACACAATTTACGTTGCTAGAAAATGTCTCCAGAATTGTCAGCAAAACTTCTGTTTTTCCCACCAATCTCCCATTAAAATCACAGTTAACACATTTCTAGTTTCAAAGCAGCACTCTGATGACCCAGGCTTTTCAGGAGCTTTCTAATTTTTTAATAACCTAATGTCTAATACTAAGTACATGCATATCTACTGGCAATGATACTCATTTAAAGCATCTCCTGAGGAAACTATGGCTTCAGCTTGAACGAGTCTCCACGTGCTGCTGCTATTCCCTACTGTTGTGCCCTTGTGTAACATGCTGATTGTTGCAAGTGGATGACAAGTGTCTAATTTCATATAGGTCTTCTCTACATCAGCTTCACTTGTTAGATTGGAAGTGGCTCTTGAAATAGAAAAGAACAGTCACTGGGTGGTTAAATAAATCACTCTGCATATCTCATCAGCATAAATTAAGTGCTACAGCAGTGGATTTGCTGCAGCTCAAGTGGTCCTCCTCCTGGGAAATAGTAAGGAATTGTCTTTCCACAGCTATCAGAATGATATCTTCCATGAACGCTGAATTTGGTTGAAGCTATGGGTTTGGGATGAATCACTCTTCCCCTCTGACAGTACAGAGGATCAATCCTAGCTGGTCTTCAACTGTACAAGGGCACACTCATCTGACTGTGTTGCTGGATCTATGCCTTTTTAATTAATGCCTGCTGCTCAGAAATATAAAAGCTGGTCTTTTCCTAAGTATGTAGGTTAGGATGAAGAAACAAGTACAAACCCCCAAGAATTCTGTTCATGTGGCAGAAACAGTGAAAGCATACCCAGCTAGCTACATTTACTGAAAAGAGAGCATATGCTTTATGTCAGATAACTGTCCAAACTTGTATCCTCATGTTAGTTTTCACCTTTCTTTCTGGACAAGTCATTAAATTCAACATTTTAAAAAAGTTTTATTAGAGAAATTTTTGTTTGTTCCCATTAAAGGCTCTGAAAATTCCTTTTCTACAAAATAAGAGTATCTTTGTAAAGCTGAACTTTCTGTGACCTTTGAGAGCAGCCTCTTTAACATACAATAGGAGACAACTCAATAGGCCTGTCCAAAAATAAATATCTCTTCAAAAAATATTTTAACTCTAGAGATTTAACACAAATAGAGCAGTCACAGGGGTACTCAATAATACAAAAATAATGTAATAGATTTATTAATTTATTAATTAAGTACATCTAGACGTAAGAGGAAAAAAAGTGTTTACTTCTAATGTGCTGGAGCAGGGGAACAGGCTGCATGGAGAAACTGTGGAATCTCCTTCTCTGGAGACCCACCTGGATGTGTTTCTGTGCAGCCTGATCGAGGTGAATCTGCTTTAGCAGGAGGGTTGAACTAGATATGTCCAGAGGTCCCCTCTAACCCCTACCATTCTGTGATTCTGTAACTTTTCAAAAGTGATAACTTTTTGCATTCCAGTTTTTGAGTGCAATTTTGAGCTAGTCTCCATAATAGATGCATCCACTACTTTTTGATCACTGTTTTCCAAAACAGATAAACTCCCCATGTTTCAAACGGATGTGCCAGAACAATGATAGTGCAGCAATCACATGAAGCAAAAAATAATAAAACCTGCATTGCATTCTTGTAGCAAAGATCCGTTTTCTCGTAGATGAGCTGTTAAATCCTAAAAAGATAGAGTGCTGATTGATTTAATAAAGCTTACCTAGAATGAAAGGATAGCAATTGAAATGAAAGGAGAATTATTAATGCATCTTTGCTATATTAATTTATTAAATTTTCTTCTAAATAGTCATCCATGTATGTCTAAATTACAGAAAAGTCTCACTGCAATTAACAGATGGGTTAAACGGTGATGGTTGCGTGGATCCAGTGGCAGTAGCAGCCTCTTCTTCCACCTTCTTTAATATGGAAGGAAGAGTTACACACTCATGCTATCAGTTAGTATTTCTGTGCAGGGTCAACCACTGGGTGAAGTAATTACTAATGGGAATGATGGCACTGGACAGTAAGAAAATGTCCAGTTACAGATGCTTTCTACTATACTGTCCTGGGCGCAGAAACATTGTTGGCAAGCTCAGTGTGTCATGTTGTGGGACTGAATGAGCCTATGGGTCACAAGCAGGCAGTTTCAGTTAGTGCATAGGAAGTAGCATTCTGAAATCCCCCCATTTGGCTCTGAAGGCCAAGGATTGGGACCTAGACAGATCTAAGCATAGTGTACCATTTGCTTAAGTTGAAATGCTTATTTGGAATGGGTGTTAGGAACTGGTATTTCCTTCTATTGAGATAGCAAAGTTTTAATGCTGATTAATTATGTTATTGGCTTTGATGTGCAGCTCTAAACATTTTTGATTATCTGAAACCAAACTGCACAAACAAGTAATTCACCACCAGAATTTAGCACACATGTGTTATCCAAACAGGAAACAGAGATGTCAAACAAGCACACTTTGGATTAAGTAATGTATGAGATGGAAAAATGATATAATAGTTTTTCCTCTTGTTCATAGCTCTTCCCAAGTATTAACTTCACAGGCATTCATTTGTTTAGAGAGTTTTCCTCCCTAAACACAGGTTATCTTATAATCTCAGATAGTATTACCTGACATCATCTTGATTGATTGATTTAAATTCTCCATGGATTGTTAGAATGAAGGATTATTTTACCCTGAAATTTCCCAAAGTTCACCTGAATAAATACATCCTTGGCTATCACCCAAAAAACATTCTCTGAAGGTTGTAAGAATAGAATATAGACAGAGCAGACAAAACAGTATAGCAGAAACTACAACCGAATAACTACAAAGTAACATATAGGTTGGAGGCAGAACAGCTCAAAATGGAGCTCTCTTTGTCTGTGAATAGCCATTGGAAACTATCAAAAATATTGGAGAAGATAAAAAAATGTCTATATGGTGCCCACAAAAAGTTGCAAATTAACAAAGGGAATATAATGTACACTTAGTGCAATTAGTAGTAGTTAGACAAGATAGCAAATTAATCTCAACTTTATAAGATTCAGATATATCCATATTAGATTTGTTCCCTGATTGTATTTAATTTCCTGTTTTGTTTTTACTTTCTGTCAAACTGGAATAAATGTCAATATTCTATTGAAATTAACAGTCTGACCATAGAAACACACAGGGAAGATTGTTATTGGAAGAAAATAATCTTGGAAGTAAAATCCTAAAATGGAACGTGTCCTAAGAACTCCAATGAAAATGTGAAGAGAGGAGTTAAGGAGACAGCAAGTGGTGAGAAATATACAGGAGAGAGGACTCAACTCTGAAAGAGTTGGTGGCAATTAAGTGAGGGCATAGATACTATTATATTGCGGTTTGTTTGTCCTTCTACCCCAAAGAAAGACAGTGTAAAACATCAGCTACGATAGATCTCCAAGAAAATTTATCTTTGTTATGTGATGCTTGTTTTTATTTACAGCTTCAGGAAATCTCAGTTCCTGCAAGCCTTTACTTATGACATTTAATTTTTCAATAATTCATTCTTCTAGTATCAAGTTGTGTTAAAGAATCTGTTGCCAGTGATGCTAAGGATAAAACCACCAAAACCACCAAAACAATAAAATCCAACCAAATAGCAACAACCCAGACTCACAAACAAAACAAAAGAAAATTCCCTGCCCCCCCCAAAAAAAAAAATATCAAAAAACAAAGACATCTGAGGAATGGGGAAACTTACCCATCACAAGTGCTTTTAATATAGCTTGTAGGAGGAATCTTGGTCACAGATCATACTCACGCTGCACTATAAACACAGAGTAAAATGAGGGCACATCTCACACTCTTAAGCAAATCAGACAAAACCCCTAGTGCCTAGGAACAAGCAGAAGAATGCTGAGAACTAAACAATAATAACAATTATTGATCATCAGTTTTGGCAAAAGTATTTAAAATCAAAAGGCTCAAACTGATGATCAGAGATTGTTTGTAACATAATGGGCACTTTGGTAGCAAACAAGAGATGAGAAGAGGCTGTGGTTAAGATGAAAAGAATATTCAAAATTAGCACCTTATGTTGTAGATAATCAAAACAGTGCGCAACAGCATCCTAAGTGGATAGTAGCAGTATCATATTGAATCTGTCAAGTTCAGAGAAAGGGAACTTCATAGCTCAGGCCCAAAATAAAGTTTACATGAGAGTTTGAGCCATGGAGAGACAGAAAATATACTGTCTCAAAGTTATTATATAGAGAATCAAGGTACAATATCAAGACTACCTGCATGTGAGGACCTATAGAGAGATTGTTGCTTAATGGCAATGTATGGAGATGTCTGCAGATAATTTTAACAGTAGGAACAAGTAAAAGGGATAAATGACAGAGCTGCTTAGAGCTTCCATGAGAAACTGATGAAGAAAACACTCTTCCAGACATGCAAGCATATGCAAGGTAGCAGCTTGCGTTCATCAAAATAAAAACAATGTGCGGAAATAAAATCAGTTAAAAGAGTGTCTCAGACGGAGACCTTTGAAAAGAAGGCGATAAGAAAAGAGACTCACTTTGGTGACTGCAAGAGATATCTCTTGGCCCTGGTTGAGTATTCTGGGATCTTGCATCCCAGCTCTGAACTAATCTCAGTGTTTTGGGGACAGTAATTGTTAAACTAATTTGGGACTCAGCCAGTGTGGTACAAGCAGGAATCCACCAGTATATTTTAAGAAGGCTGTAATTGAATGCAGACACTCAGGCTCACTGAAGTGATCCAGATTTATCACTGCGTTTAATCTGTATTTATGAAACACATATTATTGTAAGTAGTTGGGGGGGGAGGAGGGGGGGAAGAAAGAAAAAAGAAAAAAAAGCTGTCTAGCCAAATAAATGTTCTCTGACACAACAGCATTAACAGCTGTTTTATCTTCTTTCCCATAATTTGGGGCTCTAGGACAGAGAATATTTTTAAATGCACTTTGAGACAGTAATCCATGGGAATTTAAATTATCAGTGTCCTTTCCACCAAACTAACTGAGACACCCATTAGGCATAAATAACCAAAGAGGCTGGGTTTTAAATATGACATTCATCTATCGAAATTCCCACACTAATACCCACCTACACTAACCTATTTCTCCTCTAATATCCAAAAATCTCTTTTCATGTCCTAAGGAGTGCTAAGAAAAAACTATGTCGAGTCAAATAATTTGATGATCCTGAGCAGGATACTATGCATATCATATTTGAAATTACTCTACCAACTCATATATCCACTTAAAAAAAGCAACTCTGATACATTCTTCAACGACTAGCTTATTTATCACTAATCAGGCATTTTATAGGACTTTGTCCAAAATAACCTACAGTTCTGCTGGCTGTGTTACCAGTTAGAAAAGAAAGTACTCGTGTTATTTCTAGGAATTATATATCCCCAGAATATTTAGTATTTTTCATGCATGAGTACTAACATCATTAGAATAGAATAGCATCAAACAGGTTGGAAGAGACCTCAAAGATCATCAAGTCCAACCTATCATCCAACACTTTCTAATCAACTAAAACACGGCACCAAGCATCCCATCAAGTCTCCTCCTAAACACCTCCAGTGATGGTGACTCCAACACCTCCCTGGGCAGACCATTCCAATGGCCAATCACTCTCTCGGTGAAGAACTTTCTCCTCACCTCAAGCCTAAACTTCCCCCGGCACAGCTTGAGACTGTGTCCTCTTGTTCTGGTGCTGGTTGCCTGGGAGAAGAGACCAACCCCCACCTGGCTACAACCTCCCTTCAGGTAGTTGTAGACAGCAATAAAGTCTCCTCTGAGCCTCCTCTTCTCCAGGCTAAGCAGCCCCAGCTCCCTCAGCCTCTCTTCATAGGGCTTGTGCTCCAAACCCCTCACCAGATTTGTTGCCCTTCTCTGGACTCGTTCCAGCAACTGAACATCTTTCCTAATGTGAGGGGCCCAGAG
Organism: Melanerpes aurifrons; assembly: GCA_011125475.1. NCBI lineage: Eukaryota > Metazoa > Chordata > Aves > Piciformes > Picidae > Melanerpes > Melanerpes aurifrons. The sequence goes on from WWNC01000003.1 coordinate 7,545,623, forward strand.
CTGAACACAGGACTCAAGATGTGGCCCAACCAGTGCTGAGTCCAGGGGCAGAATGACTTCCCTGCTCCTGCTGGCCACACTGTTCCTGATACAGGCCAGGATGCCATTGGCCTTCTTGGCCACCTGGGCACACTGCTGCCTCATGTTCAACCTACTATCAACCAGTACCCCCAGCTCCCTTTCTGCCTGGTTGCTCTCCAGCCACTCTGACCCCAGCCTGTAGCACTGCATGGGGTTGTTTGTGGCCAATGTGTAGAACCTGGCACTTGGATGTGTTAAATCTCATGCCGTTGGATTCTGCCCATCTGTCCAGCCTGTCAAGGTCCCTCTGCAGAGCTCTCCTACCTTCTAACAGATAAACTCCTACCCCCAGCTTGGTGTCATCTGCAAACTTACTGATAATAGACTCAATCCCCTTATCCACATCATCAAAAAAAGATATTGAACAGGCTGGGGTCCCAAACTGATCCCTGGGGGACACCACTAGTGACTGGCTGCCAGCTGGATGTGGCACCATTCACCACCACTCTCTGGGCTCAGCCCTCCAGCCAGTTCCTAAAGTGCTGCTGTCCAAGCCACAGGCTGACAGCTTGGCCAGGAGTTTGCTGTGGGGGATGGTGTCAAAGGCCTTGCTGGAGTCCGGGCATACTATATACACAGCCTTCCCCATATCCACGAGGCCCGTCACCTGATCATAGAAGGAGATCAGGTTGGTCAGGCAGGACCTGCCCCTCCTAAATCCATGCTGGCTGGGCCTGATCTCCTGGCCATCTTGTAAGTGCTGTGTGACTGCACTCCAGATGACCTGTTCCATAATCTTTCCTGGCCCTGAGGTCAGGCTGACAGGCCTGTAGAGACAGAAAAATCTCAACACCAACAAGTTTTTCAAAGAAATTTAAAACGTGATGAAATTCCTTAAGAACTGGGAAGACTCACTGAAACTACCCAAAGAAATTCAATGAAGCACCCTTCTTACACCATAGCCCTAGTTCTATAATAACTGCTTGAAACATTTTCCAGAATTAAAATGAGCATCCCAAGGAGTAATCCTGCCTAAGGAATATCTCAACCATGATTAAATTATGACCTCCTAAACTCCACATGGTATGTCAGTGCCCTGAGCAGCACCAATAAAAGCAGTTACTGGCGCTAACTACTCACACTGTCATTTTATGCTGCTTTTGAGCTGATTTCCATATATTCTCCACTTTCAAGAATGGAAGTAGATTCTTGTCATATTTTATGCTTATCTGGATGCTCACAATTGCACACACTGACCAAGACATTGCCAGGAAGAAAAAGAAGGAAAAAAATATGATGCAGATTGCTTTTTTGTTGCATTTCCGTCTTTGCTATGTTTCTCCTGTAAGCCTATTCCACTTTCAGGTCTTGCACTCTAATAAAACTTTCTTTCAGAAGATCCCAGGCAGCCAAGAGGGCCAATGGCATCCTGGCCTGCATTAAGAACAGTGTGGCCAGCAGGAGCAGGGAGGTCATTCTGCCCCTGTACACTGCACTGGTTAGGCCACACCTCGAGTAATGTGTCCAGTTCTGGGCCCCTCAGTTTAGGAAGGACGTTGACTTGCTGGAACGAGTCCAGAGAAGGGCAACGAAGTTAGTGAGGGGCTTGGAACACAAGCCCTATGAGGAGAGACTGAGGGAGCTGGGGCTGCTTAGCCTGGAGAGGAGGGGACTCAGGGGTGACCTTATTGCTCTCTACAACTACCTGAAGGGGGGTTGTAAACAGGCAGAGGTTGGTCTCTTCTCCCAGGCAGCCAGCACCAGAACAAGAGGACACAGTCTCAGGCTGCGCCAGGGGAAGTTCAGGCTGGAGGTCAGGAGGAAGTTCTTCACAGAGAGAGTGATTGCCCATTGGAA